>JAPSGF010000130.1:119906-138040 GCA_035772895.1 Perdix hodgsoniae
ATCCCATCCCATCCCATCCCATCCCATCCCATCCCATCCCATCCCATTCTGTCCCATTCCACCCCACCCTACCCCATTCCATCCCATTCCATCCTGTTCAATCCCATTCTGTCCCATCCCACCTCACCCCATTCCATCCCATTCCACTCCATCCCACCCCATTCCACCCCATTCCGTCCCATCCAATCCCACCCTACCCCACCCCATTTATTTCACACATGCTGAAAATGGAGGTCACTGTCAGCCCCTCTGACAAAGGAAAGAGAGCCTGCAAAAAAAAAAAAAAAAAAAACAAAACCAACAAAACATAAAATAATAAATAACGATCACAAAACTCAACACCAAAAAGAACCTCACCGTCGAGGTTTGGTCTCTGATTTTGTGCCCAGAATCATTTGCAGGCACCATCAAAGCAATGCTGTGGGCTCACACATGGAGTGTGTTATCCCACAGGTTCACAGCCTGGGGTTGAGCAGCACAGAGAGGGGAGGGGGCAGTTTTTAACCCCCAATTGGATTCGCACATGGTTTTGCGTGTTCTGTCCTGGCCCCACTCTGTGCAGTGCACACCAAGGGCTGTTCGGTTGGCCATCCGCCCTCTACGCCATCAGGTCAGGATGCTGCCTTGGGTTTGGGGTCAGAATTACGGGTTCAGAGCTCTGGGATGCGAAAGTCTTCTTGTTTTTTTTTATGGTGGGGAAGCATCAGCTCCATACAGAGCTCCTCGTTGGCATCCAGTGAGACTTTGGGTGCTCCTTCAGCGGGGTCTGTGCAGCTGTTGGTGCTCAGAAAAGCCAAAAGATGTGGCACTTCCCAGGGAGTAAGGAGCAAATTGCTGTAAGCATTTAATATCCGAGAGATCAGGGTGGTGGGTCCTGTGGGTGGGACACCAGGAGGTGGATCCAGAGGTACAACGGTGTCACTGTTAGGCAGTTCCATCCCTTCTGACCCAACAACTCTGTGGTTCTATTATCTTCAAGGACCCTCCCAGCCAAAACCACCCTATGGTTCTATTATCTTCAAGGACCCTTCCATCCCAACCATTCCACAGTTCTATGATCTTCAAGGACCCTGTCAACTCAACCACCCTATGGTTCTATGATCTTCAAGGACCCCCCCAACCAAAACTATCCTATGGCTCTATGATCTTCTAGGACCCTTCCACCCCAACCATCCCATGGTTCTATGATCTTCTAAGGAAGCCTCAGCTCAATTGCTTCATTTGGTGGTATTTCTTTCTTTCTTTCCTCTTTTAATTTCTTTCTTTCCAAAGTGCTGAGCAGTTCCCACCACCCCAACAAGCCAACTCCAGGACATCCACATCCTGCTCCCCAAAAAGCCCCCAAGTGGGGTGGATGGGAGCAAGGGGAGCTGGTCAGAGGCAGAGGGTTGGGACACGGTGAGAAATCCAACCTTTCTCCCATCTGATGGCATCTCACTGAACCAAACAACCCAGGCTTCTTTTTCTTTCTTCTTCTTATTTCTTTTTCTCTCTCTCTGCATTTTTAAGGTCTGAAACGAGAGCTGTAAAACCCCCAGCGAGCTGGAAAGAGAACCAAAGTTCTCGAAACCGGTTTGGCAACGCGTGACCTTCCCATGAACAGTTTATACCAAAGCTCTTCCAGCAACATGCGCTGAAAGAACAAGCTGAAATGTTTGAGGGGAAAACACTCTCGCCACAGAACATCCAACTGTGGGTGAAAAAGCCCCACTGAGCATCTCAGGGTGCATCGCTGGTTGTCCCCCATCGATCAAAGCGCATCAATGTCCATTCGCTCGGGGATATCAGCAGCTCTGCAGGAGATTGAAACAGAATTAAGCTTATCCTGCAGGAAAACAAACAAACAAACAAACAAACAAAATCCAAAAAACATTAATTAAAAAAGAAATTAATGAATAAAAGCCAGGCACAAGCCCGTGCCCCAGCTGGTGTCAATTGGCCGCCATCCCGTTCCTGTGGAGCTCAGCCGGTTCCTCCAAGCGCCGCATCAGAAGAGCCGGGATCTGCCTCAATTCTCCCCTCCCTGGGGGGATTTTTCTCTCGCCCTTTGTTTTCTCTTGCTTTCCCAGGCCCCTCTGATCTATTGTTTTCCTGCATTAGGAACAGCTGATATTGGCTGCTGTCTTTGACAACGCTCGCGTGTGAGCGGCGCGTTGAGCCCTACCCAGCAAAGCCACTCGGCTCTGTCCCATCGCCTGCTCCTCTCCCAGCATCTCCCCTCCCCTCCCCTCCCCTCCCCTTTTCTTTCTTCTTCTTTTTTTTTTAAGGCAATTTGGACTGTGATCTGCTGGTTTCATTCCAAAGGATTTTTTTCTGGGGGGGAGAGGAGGGAGAAATTTGTGGAAGGATGTTAAAACAGAGAAAAGCATCCCCGCAGCGTATATATCGTGAATGAAAAGGCAGAATTTTGATGGGGGTCATCGGGAAGCCAAGGGGATGGAAGGGGTTTTGCTGTGAAGGCTGCTGGGTTTGGGCATGTCAGCACGGGCAGACTGAATTGAGGTTTTCTTCTGCAAATCTGTACCTTCCTTGAGCAAACTTGAAAGGTGTTCGAGAAACGGGGAGAGGTGGCACTCGGGGACATTGTTAGTGGGCATGGTGAGGTTGGGTTGGGGTTGGATTGTTGATCTTGGAGGTCCTTTCCAACTTTAATGGCTCCATGATCTGACGAGTGGGCATGGTGGGGATGCCCACTCCCACTACTAATAGAACATGATTTTCCCTGGAAATTGGGAGCTGAACTGGTTGTGGATCCTGCCAGAAGCAGGTTCTGGACCTATCAACCCCTCCCTGCCTGCAAAAACTGCCAGAAGCAATGGGCAAGGAAGCCAACCCACCCCTAAGAGGGAGCATGATGCATTCAGAAGGGGATTTATGACACAGAAACACAAAGCTGAGCTCAGCAAGCCACAAATCCCCACATTTCACTCCTCTGTCACTTTGCTGACCCTATCGATCTTGCTCTCCTCTCACTCTTCATCATGGGCCCCATGCATGAGCCGAGCTGACTGAGGGCTTTAAACACAGGGTGTTCACATCATCTCCTCCCTGCTCCATGGTGTGCACAGAGACCCAAGCTCAGCTCCATGCCAGGGCTCTGTGGGGTTCAGGGCCAGTGGGGAGACGCTGCCGGAGGCTCCTCAAGGCTCAGATGGATGTATGGAAAGACTCTGTTCTCTCCCAGATCAGCACTTATCTCAGAGGGATGTGGTGCAGGATGAGCATCTCTTCGTATCTATATAATGAGGGCTACAGAGGACTCCTAGAACTGTAGATGGAGGAAGAGAATGGGTGGGTGAATGGGTGGGTGAATGGGTAGGTGAATGGGTGGATAGGTGCAAACTCAAACCCATTTTGGGTTTGATGCTATTTCTTAAAAGCAGTGGATGCCCAACGGTGTCGCGTCTTCCATTGGGTTAAGAGCACGTCAATTGCTCATTGGGGCATCCATTGTTCCACGCTTCCACTTGAACAACTCATGGACAAAAGTCTTCTCTTCCACGCTGGATGGATGAAAATTGCTGTCTGGCTTTTGTGGAGTCTTAAAATTAAGACTAAAATCAAATTGGCCTCCCTTGACCTCCATGGCTGGTGTTCACACCAGCATTGGCGACGTCCCTTGACGTCCGGGCAGCAAGCAGGAGCATCTGTGCCGGAGGGCTTGGGGGTGTCGGTGGAGGAGGGAGGGAGGAAATCTGGAACCCATAAGCTCCAATGCTGTTTGCGTTACCTTGCACCGCTGCATTGGTCTGCGCCTGGTCCGCCCCCGCTCCTCCTCACCCTATCAGCAAAAGCCTTTCCCCAAAGTTATCCGAACGCCCTCCTCTCCGTCGCCCAAAGGAAAAACCAACGGAGCTCCTTGGAGGGCTCCGCGGGGCTCTGGAGAAGTTTGGTGGGGATGAAGGACGGATGCTGAGCGTTGCCTCCACCGATGCTTTGCGCACCGTGAGAGCGCGCTGGGAAAGGCTCCTAGCTCACAACAACCGGTGGCTGCCAAGAAGATGAAGGAGGAAAACATGTGCCCGGAGTCTCCGGAAGGCAGCCTGGTCACCAGCGAGGAGGAAGGTGAGCGACTGCACAAGAAATGCCTCCGCAAACGAGGCCAAGCGGGCAAAGCGTTGGAGGACAGCAGAGCCACCTCTCCGCAGGGCAAACGTTGCAAGCGCAGCCCGGTGCCGCAGTCCTTCGAGGACGTGCACACGCAGAGGGTGATCGCCAACGTGCGGGAGAGGCAGCGGACCCAATCGCTCAACGACGCCTTCGCGGAGCTGCGGAAAATCATCCCCACGCTGCCCTCCGACAAGCTGAGCAAGATCCAGACCCTGAAGCTGGCGGCGCGCTACATTGACTTCTTGTACCAGGTGCTGCAGAGCGATGAGCTGGACCACAAGATCACCAGCTGCAATTACCTGGCCCACGAGAGGCTGAGCTACGCCTTCTCTGTCTGGAGGATGGAAGGGGCTTGGTCCATGTCTGCATCCCACTGAGCCGGGGTACGTATGGCGAGGCTGCAGAGCGCACATCCTTTGCTCCCGCGTCCCACATCCCATTATGCTTCTCCCAGCCCACCCCCCTCGTGCTCCACATGCTGCGACAAACCCAGCTCATCCTGCTGGGTCTCGGTATCCCAGAATCTGCCATCCCTAAAGCAGGATTGGGTTTTCCTTTGGCATTTCTGGGTGCCAGCTCTGGTGTTGGGGTCACAGCCCGCCCGGTGCTTTGGGGAAGCCAACTGCAAGAGGAGCAGGGACTCCATCTTCTTGCATCCCAATGAGGGCCACCCACTGGGAAAAAACTTCTTTTTCTTTTCTTGGTCACTCTGGTGCACTCTCCTTAAGTGCTGCTTCTTCTCTTGCTTGGTCTTACTGGAGATGCTGTAAGAATTGGCAGAGCTGTGCCCAAATCAGTGGCTGTGTTATGGCCATAAAGGGCCAGAAAAGGGGACTGAAATGGTACAGACCCATTCCTAAGCCCTCAGTGCAGTGTCTGTGGGATCCCCATCTATGTCATTGAGGGTTGTGGTATCGGATGTGCTCAGCCCCTCCTGAGTGCCATCAGTTCACATTACCTCCATCTTTAGGGTGCACCTGGGGGAAGCTGGAGGGCAAAGTTCTCCTCTTTGCCCCATCTTCAAATCTTGAAGGCACAGAGGGAGAGGGAAAGGGGAGAACTGTCCCTGCTGAGACATGGCCAGACTGGGAAGTGGCCACAGTGACAGCCAGGTAGGAACCCTTTGTGAGTCCTCTGCTGAACAGCCCCAATTTTAGGGCAGTTCCGTGGACGGAGGCACAAACAGCAGCTGAAGATGGAGAGCGCTCCCGTTGGGATTCCATTTCACGATCAAAATCTTAGTTCCCATCCTGGGGGGATCCCTGGCACACTGTCCCAAATGTGGGGCTCTGCGATGCCACCCCCAAGGACCAGAGGACGCAGCTGATGCTGCAGGGCTGTACAGCACAGCTCTGCCCCTCTGCTTAAAGGAGAGCTGGAAATGTGGCCGGAGCGTGGAGAACTGCAGGAGGAGCCCACGCTGAGGAGCACTTTGCTAATTGCCCCGAGTTCTTCCCTTGAGGACTTTGGGGCTTTTTGGTGAGGGTCCCTTCCCTTTGGTTGCAGTGTGGGCTGATGGGCAGCTCAGGCTCCAGCCGCTGACTTCCAGACCTCTTTATTCGAGCTGAACGCTTGGCAGCAGCTTTGCTCCCGTGATAAACAGAGGAATAAAAGACCTTTAGCAACCCTGAAGACCTTTCTAAGTGAAAAACCTCCCCATGAAATCCCTCACGTGCTGCTCTGGATGCGCTCACCGCCCAACCTTAGCATCCATCCCCGGCAGCTCCACACCTTGCCTGCAGGCAGAGCATCTTCGTGCTGCATGGATAGCAACCTGCTTTGTGCCAGCCTGCAGCGGCACTCGCTGCCGATTAGCAGCTCCCACTTGAGCTGTGTGGTGAGAGGAGGATTTGCTGAGCAAAGAACAATAAGAGAGGAGTGATGCCGGCGCTGGGGAGGCTTCCTTTGCCCTCTCCCATAGGTGAATTAACCCGGCGTGTGCAGTGGGACCATAATGTTATAATGTAAAGCAGCGAATGGAAGTCAGCCTATTAAATATCAAAGGGAGCTGGAGGAGCTGGATGGGGATGTGCCCTCGTTAAGCAGGAACCATCATCCAGGGAAAGAGGGATGGAGCCCTCGGGCAACAAAATCCATGTTTGAAGTCCCCCAAGCTCACTGCTCTCAGCGCATTAAAACGGTTTCTGTTTTGCTGGAGGAGAAAACGAGGCTGGAAGCACAGAGTGGGGAGGGGGGGGAGGAAGGCTGAAGGAGCTGGGAGGGTGAGATTCTGTGCCCTTCATTTGTCTCCCCGGATTTATCGTCTCTCTCGTGGTGCCTTCACTTAATTGTCTATCTTGAAAGACCTTGGATAAATCTTCCCTTTGGGGACTGTTGCTCTCGCTCGGAGTCTGCTTTGTCGGGCGGATGTTTCATTTTCTTTTATTTATAAATACGACTCATTGCACAGAATTAACGTGGCGGGGCATGAAAGGAGCTCGGGGAGAGCTCAGTTCCCCACTCGTCTCTGTTCAGAAAATGCATTGAAAGCAGTGTCAAAATGCAACTGAAGGCACCAACGGGGCTCATCTGTGCCCTTCTCTGCATAGAGCTGCACCGTCCGCCCCGATTTGGTTCCACACGGGGGATGAGGAATTGCCCAAATGCTGTGAAATCTGTGCCTGGGGATCGTGTTTCCCGATGGATCTCATTGCTGGGGTGGGTAAGCTCTGTGATCCCAGTGCAGGACGCTGCCCATCCAGAGCATTGCATGGGTTTGGGCTGAAAACACATTGCTCTGGGTGTGCTGGTTATGATGAGGAAAGAATATTCCATGCATGTGGAGCGCTCCCCGAAGCCCTGAAGCCCCAAAGCTCTGATATGGGTCAGCCCATGGACTCGGTCACCAACTTGGGACGGCCTCAGGTTCGTGCCGAGCCCCATAGCAAGCAGTTCTATGTCCAAACCCACAGCCATGGAAGCTGCGGAGGGGCAGTGCTGGTGCAGCAGCCCATGGCACAGCTGTGTGCTCTCACACATAGCGTCTGCCAGGCGGTGATTAAGCAGAAGGAGAAACCGAAAGGCTGGGGTGGGATGCGTGCAGCGAGGAGCTGTGCTGGAGGGCTGCGTTTCGGGATGCGTTGTTGCTCCAAAAGGGTTTTGTTGCTCCTTGCTCCTGCAGGCAGTGTGGGGTGGGCTCAGGGGGTGAATTGTTCCTCCGAGGGCTGCAGTTCTCTCCTATGAGCACAGAGCCTGCGTGGCGTTGCCGTGGCATCTTTAGGACGGTGCCGTGAGGCTTTTGGGGAGCAGCTGCTGCCCCACTTGAGGGACGTCACAGCCCAAACCCCAGGGCTCAGCTCAGCGGCAGCTTTACCCCTGAGCCACGTGCGGGTGTCACGAAGGGGCAGAGCCCACAGCGAGCCCCACATGAGCCGGGTTTGGCAGCCGAGGTGTGACAGCGTCCTTCCTCGGAGCCATGGGAGAGACACAAGGACGGGTCTCCATTCATTTCACTGCTAGAAAAGCTTCTCCCCAGCGAAACAAACAAAAAAAAACCCAAAAAACGAAACGAAAAACCAAAACACAAAAACCCTTCCACCTTTCTATTAAAGTCGGAAGGAGCCAACAGCTGCCTCTCCATCACCAGGCAGGGGTCGTTAAAGTGAAAGCGGCGCTCCAATCACAGCCAGCCCTGCCCGCACCGCAGTGCTGCTGCGTCCCAATCCCACTCGCTGCCTCTCAGCTGTGTTCACTTAGCTCGGAGGAATCCCTTTGAACGGAGCCCGTATTTCATCCCCCAAAGTCACCGCAGCACACCTGGGAGCTGAGGGAGATGTGCTTTTCTATCCACTGCGATGCATTCACGCGTTGGTGGGAGGGCGGCCCCGTGGTTCCCAGTGTTCCGTGCTGGAACGAAGGCCCTGGAAAGCTGGAGTGGGGCACAGCCTGGAGGACCCCATCATCTGAGCTCTGCCAACCTATTTCCTAAGGGTAACCCCACAGCTCAGAGCGATGGGGGGGGCAGCTCACTGCTCGTGCTTTGGGGTTATTGTTCCCTCTGTGTCCCCTCTGCCAGCCTCAAATGCAGCCCTGAGCCCAACACCGCGCTCCAGCCCTCCCCCTACCATCCCTGCAGCCCTCCCACTACCATCCCTGCTCCCAGCCCTGCAGCATCAGCTCAGCCAGTGCCAGGACGCCTCACGCTGCCAGGGCAGGATACGGTGCAGGTGTGATTTATTCCTCTCCAAGCTCTGCAGAGCCAAAAGGCTCAGCCACTGTGCAAGGAGAAAATCAGGGAGCAAAGTGGGGAGGAAGGAGCTCTGCCCTCCCCAGGACCTCAGGGCAGCATCACAGCACTGCAGACCCCCCTGCCTATGGGGTTCCCCTCTGGTGTCACCGCTTTTGGGCACTGGGTTGGAGAGGGGATGGATCATCACGGGGCAGCGCTGCCTTCGCCGTGGGGACGCTCAGCTGCTTTCCTCCTCACTGCACTCCCACAGAGCTGTGTTGGGGTTAAAGCTGCAGCCTTCACCCATTCGCTCCCGGTCGCAGGATCAGCTGCTGGTGCATTTCCCACACAAGGTCTGGGCAAAGCTGGCAATACGAAACACCCACGTAGGAGCTGGCAACCAAAGCCGGATCCCCACTGCCACGGGGTTTGCACAACGCTACGGTGACTTCGGGCTGATCCCATATCTCCCCACAGGACCCCAGGAGCTGACAACCTCCTCCCATCAACAGCTCCCTGGCAGCCCCTTCCCACCCAGCACGTGGGGCTGAGACCCAACCCAGGAGCCGGACGGGTTTGCTTGGAACCAACGCATCCAGATGGTGCACATCAACTCTCCAAGGAGCAAATTGTCCCGTGATGAGCAGAGAGCTGTACGGTTCTGCTCCGTGAGCAGCAGCCCGAATGGTCCCCGCAGTGGGGAGGACACTTTGGGACTGAGCAATGCTTGCACTGCCGCTGGGTTCCGTCCCATGGAGCGAACAGCCAGCCCTGCACAGCAATTCTCCAACGCAGGACAGTTTTCTGGGGTTTGGGCTTTTTGTTTCCTAAGGAAATGCTGCAGCTGTGGGCACTGCTGTGCGTCCTCCCCATTCCCAAGCTTGGCTGCTTTGGGCATCTGCAGCAGCAAAGCTGAGCGGGGTGCAACCCCAACGAATGGGAGAGGTGTGTTCTGAGCAGCAGGAAGACTTGCCATCAGTGATCCAGCTTTCCTGCACACCGAAGGACCCGATGGAAGGTGACGGTGAGCTCACGTCACCTTTATTTTCCAGTAGAACCCTCTATTGCTATGTACAACGTGGGCTCCCCAACCCGGGGAGCTGTGACTGCAGCCTTTGGAAAGGTGGGAGTGCCCTTCAAAAATTGAAAATCCTGTTCAAATGATCGATGGCGCCGCATGGAGAATGAAGCCACCTTTGGAAATAGACGTTTTCTTTACAAAATAAAATAAAATATGCTTTAAAAAATAAAAGGGAATCTCTTTGTGGAGAGCGGAGCTTCCAACCTCCATTTAGGAAAAAAAAAAAGGGGGTGGGGGGGGGGGGGGGGGGGAGTAAAACATCCTTGTAAAAATGATTCAAAATGTTGTCGTTCGTAACATTTCCACGGGGACGGTGCAGAGATGGCCATCGTGGGATCCTCAGCCCCATTTCCAGCTGTTAGGAAACAGCAGTTTGGGGCTTTGGTCCATGGGCTGATGCTCCCCAGCAGCAAACCCACTGGATTTCGGTGTCAGTTCAGGGTGCCCCTGCCAAGGTTGAAGGGTTGGGGTCCAGGCCGTGCTGGGGGCCCAAAGGAAGGGGGAGGGAGGCTGTTTGTTGGGGCACCTCCCCCAACGGCTGCACCCACAGATGGAGCCGGGGCTACAGGGCAGCACAGCACCGAGTTTGGGTTGGGGGTGAAGCCCAGGCAACGTTCCCTCTGCCTGCTGTGGGCTGTACCCATAATGTGGCCCTCAATGGCTTCAGCGTGGCACGAATCCACCTGGGACCCACAGGGAGAAACGGGGATGAGGACAGGGATGGAGGCAATGGGGCTGCAGGGCTCAGTGCAGGGAGGAGATGGGGTGCAGTGAGGGGTTGCAGGGTCAGCCTGGGGTGTGACCTTGGGTTGGGGACACACTCATGCGCCCCAATGCTGGAGAAGCAGCAGCTCCTGCCCACCACCCCTTGGGATGGAGGAACAGCATCCACCCCAATGGGCTCCAGAGTAAACAGGGAGGGCTTTGGGGTGCTCTGCAACCCACTGCAATGTGTCGTCCCCCTCCTGTCCCCATGGTTGCCACATGGGACACCCATAAGAGCATAGGACAGTCCATAAGAGCACAGTGACACAGTGACTTCTCCCCCCATCACCCACCCCATCTCACACCCTCCCCCAAAGCTCTGAGCAGTTTGAGACACATAAATGTTTATTCTTCCAAAATCTGTTTTGTTTTGTTTTCTCTCTCTTTTCTTCTTCTTCTTCTTCTTTTTTTTTTTTTTTTTAATACAAAATTTCCTCCCTGTGCCTGCAGATGGAGCCTGGCTGCCCCCTGTGCTCAGCACCCCATCCACCCCCCTTCTCCCCAGCCTAACTGCCCACATACCCTGCTGTGACACCCAGAGCCCAACGGGGGACACAGGGAAGGATGAGGCCCTTGGGGTGAGGATGCCCTGTTGCATTATGAGAGGGGAAGAAGGCAAATCCAGCTGGACGCAGCATTTTGGGAGGGCTGACCCCACACCTCTGTCATCCCAGTACAACCCAGATGGGGAACTCTGGGGGTCCCTGGGGAGCCGAGCTCCAAGCAGAGGGCGACCAGGACTGGATCTGATCTCAGTTGGAGAAGTGGGTGCAGCCACTGGAAGGTGGGCACCAGGTGCCACTTCCTCCAAGGGGACACTGGAAGACAGCCAGGGACTGCAGGGACACAGATCCTCAGGCCAGCAGGTTGCTAGAAAGGGCTCAAGGCACCTTGGTCATGTCCACACACACACACAGGTGTTTGTTCCCAAAATTCCCATGGAAAGAAGAGTACATAAGGTTCACATTAGCACATCTCATATGTATATAGTGCAAATCAGAGCCCCAGCACCAGAGGGTTCGCTCTCTGGTTAGTGGTTAAGATGTCCCACGGGTGCAATCCTGGGCACTGCAGGCACTCCAGCCCTTGCTCTTCCCCAGCTGCAAAGCAATGGGTGCATCATCCAATGCTTTCCAAACCCTTCTTGTGCAGAGTGAGGTCACAGCCCACAGCTCTCGCACTCTCGCTCCCACCTTGTGCCCTACCAGAAGGGAAGAGGAGCACTAGGGAGGCCTTTGAGAGCCTGTCCCTCTCAAGCAAGACAGAGGGCTGCTGCTCCAAGGCACAGCTGACTGTAGAGGAGCTCTAGGTGCAGTTCTGATGGTGCGGCCACAACATCCATCCCAACACCCACCCCTTCCCCAAGCACGAGGAAGACTCCAGGAGAAGGGCAGGTCTGCACCAGAGGGCTGGTGGCCTCTTGCACATCCCCAAGAAAGATTTCGGGTTCTGAAGGTTGGGGACCGATTGCAGGCACAGCGTAGGATGGCAGCACCGTGCTGTGCAGAGGGAGGTTGATGTTTTCCATCTGTCCCGAGCAGGAGACCATCTCCAGGCTGGCTGCAGGAACATCCTTTCTTGGATGCGTGGCAGCCAAAGGTCCAGCCCCTTTCAGGACTGTGACTCAGGGAGTGAGTGGCAAATGGGAAGCCAGGAGTGAAGAGCGAGCACTGGGCTCGGGAAGAGTCCAACCACGTCCTGGAAGCGGGGGAGCAGAGAACATCACCGCTCATCACTGGTTCATGGGCTCCTCCTCCTCCATCGGCTCATCTTGTGGCCTGGAGAAACACAGTACGTGAGATGAGCCCTGTTCTTCCCAACACAGCGCATTCTTGTCAGCACTGAGAGATCACCTGGCACATCCAGCTTCTATAGTCCTGCTGCCCAGGATGAGAGGGTTACAGGACCAGAGCTCCCAGTGAAGAGAATGGGCACAATATCCACCTCCGGCTCCCTGAGACCAGTTTACATTGAGCACAACCCAGAGCTCGCAGGGCTGTGGGACACCAACCCCCTGCTGCCATCCCTGTGACACCAAGCGTCCCCAAGGCTCAGAGCTTGGCGCACAGACTGTGGGCCACCTGCACGTCCCAGGACCGATGAAGAGCATTACCTCTTCTCCACCATCACAGCCACTGAGAGGGAGGCCAAGGCTGTGACCGTCTCCACCTCTTCTGCCTCGTGGTGCTGAGCCTCCAGGAAGGAGCAGCCCAGCTTGGAGGCGAAGCGCTGCACGGCCACCCAGTATTTACCTGCAGGGGAAGCAAAGGTCAGGACAGATGCTGGGATAGGGGTGGCCCAGGTGGCTTCCCATGTGAATGCATGCAAGGGGCATCATCCCCAACCAGGGAGGAGGAGGGGGATGGTGGAAGGTTCAACCAAAGGGCTTCATGCAGTATTCCCTGGGTGGTTTTCCCAGGACAGAGGAGGAAATGGCAAAACTTGGGCCATCCAAGCTAACTCAGCCTCCCAGCTGTGGGACACTCACTCTGGACCTGGATCACCGCTTCCAAGGAGCGCACGGCGTTGGCATTGGGCTTCTGCCGCATGCTTTCTTCTGGGAGAGGGTCCAGCTGCCAAAGGGAGAGATGGAAGGGGTCAAAGGGGAAGAGTGGCTGGGCTCACAGCCACAACCCACACTCTCACCCTGCTCCCATCGCTCCCAGTGCACCCAACAGGTCCCAGCAACCAGACTGGGAGCGCAGGTTCTCCATAGCTCCACTATGGGGACACAGCCCCCTCCCGGGGGTCCTGGCTCTCACCTCATTGCCCAGCAAGGCTGACACGCAGGCTTCGGATGCATCGCAGATGGCCGTGAGGTCGTGGCCTCCTTCCAGTGCCAGGACGATGGCCCCCCCAGCCAGGCTCATCAACTGCTTGGTCATGTAGCCAAAACCTGTCCAGGAAATCCAAGGAGCAGTCATCAGCCTCCTTTGCCCAACACAGAGGGGAAAGAGCCCCCCTCTGCTGTGCCAGAAAGCCTCAGAGCTGTCCCTGCGCCCCGTGAGGAGCTGCCAGCTCCAGATCCCAGTTGGGCAATGGGAAGAGCTCATGGTGCTGCTTGCACCCCCTTACATTTAGCAGAGACTTTGTAGCCACCCAGGGGTGGCGGGTGGCCATCGGCTGCATCGAAGCCAGCTGATACCAGCACCACGTCAGGGGAGAATTCATGTGCGATTGGCATCACCACTGTCCTGTCAGGGTGAAAAAGAAGAAGTAGTAAGAGGTGTGAAGGGCTGGCTTGGCCTGAAGATGGGGAAAACGCAGAGGAACGCAGAAAGCAGTACCTGAAAGCCGCCAGATACTCAGGGTCACCCATGGGGGGGTCAAGGCCTCCAGTCCAGGCTACGTTGACATTAAATCCCTCACCAGGGCCAGCACCGACCTGGGGGAGAGCAAGGATGATGGTGAAGGGCTGGATGTGACCTGCAGGGATTCATTCTCCACCCATGCAAGGGTCAGACCCCCTTTCCATCCTCATAACCATCAGCAAGGGGCAGGCAGTGCCGTGCTTCACCACGTCCTACACTCTGGGAATAGGAGACCCCAGCTCTGCATTAGGGCAAAGCAACGGAGATCAGCTTCCATGGAGACCTCTGCCTGGTGCTGGTGGGGCTGGGTACCTCCTCGGGGTCCTTCACTTGCAGGACAGCCCCAGCACTGAACCAAGGGGCTGCCCCAGAGCAGAGCTGCATGGATCTTGGGGTCTGTCTGTGCTTTATACCTCATCAGCAGCCCCGCTGCCAGGGAAGAAGTTTCCATCGTCGTGACGATGCAAAGAGATGTAGAGAACATCGGGGTCTCTGTAGAAGATCTGCTGGGTCCCATTGCCGTGGTGAACATCCTACAGGGAGAAGAAGATGGTGTGAGGGCTCCTTTTAGCAGACTTGCAGCTGCCCTGCAGCACAACGGAGCTAAAAGCACCTCGGTCTCTGCCCTGCTTCACGCTCCCCTGTCTCCAATCTGGTCCCACTCCCCCACCCTGACACATCAGGGAGATCCCAGCCACGTTCCTGCAGCCAGACCCCAAGGAGGATTCTCTACTCTCAGGTCCAGCCCCAGATCAGAGCTGGGATGTCCTGGGGAGGCACAAGAACCGGCGGGGTGACAGGAGCGACTTACCCAGTCCACAATGAGGATCTTGTTGAGTTTCCCTTTCTGCTGCAGCTGCCTGGCGGCAATGGCCACCGAGTTGAAGAAGCAGAAGCCCCTGCAAAGAAGGAGGTGGAGCTGGTCAGCACCACGACCCCCTGAGCATCCTTCCCACACCAAAGGATGGGCTCTGCCTTCCCTCCCCCCTTGGTCTGGGTACAGAAGGATCCTGGGGCTGTTTATAGGGCAGAATTAGTGTTACCACCCCCAGGGGGACCCTGTGTCGACCTGGATTTGGGGGCTTTCCCTACAGCACCCCTTTGGGAAGGGGCTCTTACATGGCAGTGGATGGATCTGCGTGATGTCCGGGTGGCCGCACCACAGCAAAACCGTTCTGGGGACAAAGAGAAAAAATCCATGAGGACATCATCACTGCTGCCTCCAAAATCCCACCCCAGCAAGCAGGGACAATCAGTGCCATGCTGGTGGGACCTCCAGGCCCCTCCCAACCATCTCCCTACCTTCAGCTCCCTGCTGGCCACTTTGAAGGCCAACTCGGTGACGCTGCCTGCAGCCCAGCGGGCTGCGTTAGAGGAATGCAGCTCATTCCAGATGGTATCACTGTCCACCTGCAAGCAAAGGAACAGTCAGACAGGGATGGGGATAAGGCACCTGAGCTGGGGAAGCCACGCTCTCCGCCAGTCACCCTGCTCAGAGGATGAAGTCTGGGCCACCCTGCACACGTGGGGCAAACTCCTCAGCTCCACGGTGGCCACCTGGGGACAGTGGCAGTCAGGATAACAGCTCCTCACCCTGTTCCCCAGGGAAGCTCTGCACCCAGGGGCATGAAGGAGTGACTGAGAAAACGCTCGTTACCTTCTTTATCTTATTTTATTGTTTAACCAAACATCTTGGTTTGATCAGGATCACGTCAAGGGCTGAGCCAGAGCCGGAAAACTCAAGTCTCTTCTGATCAACTCCATGTGTGCAACTCAAATTCTCCCCTCTGCCCCTCGAGGGGGCAGCGAGAGGAGGGCAGGGGGGGAGGCAGAGCAGGGAAAGTGGATGTAAACGAGGCTGAGAAGAGCTGGTGCCCAGCAGCGGGGGCAAGGAGAGGAGAAGAACCAGAAGAGGCAGCAGGAAGGCATGGGGTGAGACCCTTCCTGAAAGAGAGAGAGAGAAAAAAAGGACAGAGACGGGGAGAGAGGAAGAGAGGAGAATGCAATGAATGGAGAGAAAACCAGGGCAGCGAGCTCTGAGAGGAGAGGCCACAGAAATGTCCAGAGAGAAGTGGAAAGCTGATGTCCCCATGCCCCTGGTGGAAGCCCACACCTTGGCCATCCCACGGGGACACAGCTGGGGTCCCCCAAATCCGCTCCCTCCTAAAGCCCTGGGCTCTCAGGTGAGGCTGCAAGGGGTTTGTGGTAGGTGGGGTTTCCCTGGGGGAAGGGTCTGCAAAGGGCCTGATCCGAGCTGCTCCCAAGGATAGTGGGCAGCTGTGCCACAATGATTATCCTGCTCCCATTTGAGGGAGGCCGGGGCACTTTCCTGTGTCCGCATGCAGGCCGTTGTTGCTTGGGCTGAGTCCATTCTCCCTACAGAGAGGCCACAGACCAGCTTCTATCCCAGACACCTCAAGGCTCTGAGCTCCATCAGGACACCCCACAGACACACAGGGGTGGGGGCTGAGAGCAGCCCCATGGCTTTGGGAGTTCCCTCCCCGCTCTGGCCCACGAGAGAAGCCCCCAGAAATGCACAACCCCATCCAAAAACACCCTGAGCAAAGAAGGAGCACTTACCCCCACCCCTCCACAGGGCAGCATGACGAACATCCGCTGGGACAGAATCCCTGCAAGGAGGAAACAAGGCGGATTCAGGGCCATGGAGCCAGGGAACAGCACGAGACAAGGGCAAGCAGCACAGGGACAGCAGTGGGTGCAGATGGGGGCTCACCTGCCAGCTTCCCGTTGTCCAGTTTCAGACGATTGAGGGGATTGGTGCCGTAGAGGAAGACGTGGCGTTCGGTGTGGACACACTGCAGCTCCTCCAGGGTGGCCTTCCGTCCCCGCAGACACTGCAGGGCACAGGGGCCGTGACTGAGCCACTCTGGGATGGGACCCGTGCTCCCCTCCCATGGACAGACTGGAAATACCAGCACCGTTTTCCTACAGTTGTAGAACCCTCTATGGCCCAAAGTCAGTCCTGCTAGATCAGGGCAAGTCTTCTAATAGATGAGAGCTGACACCGGTGACCCCCAATTCCTATCTCAGCAGGGATTGTACCCATCTTCCAGCAATGCAAACTCATGGGCACGGTCACACCAGTGTCAGCAACGGGCAAATGCAAGCCCCCTTCCTAAATCCTTTTGTTGTTTGGCTGGGAAGATCTGGGAACAAAAGGAGTGGAGGTGGGAGCAGGACACCCTATCACCTCTTCATAGC
Source organism: Perdix hodgsoniae (assembly GCA_035772895.1). Classification (NCBI taxonomy): domain Eukaryota; kingdom Metazoa; phylum Chordata; class Aves; order Galliformes; family Phasianidae; genus Perdix; species Perdix hodgsoniae. Next base: position 136,564 of record JAPSGF010000130.1, read on the forward strand.
CCCAGATCTGCTCGTAGCAGCATCCCCCCCCCTCCTCCTCACCTCGCACTGGCTGCGCAGACCCCTCTCCTGCAGTCGAGACCAGATGCTCTGAATTCTACCCGCGTGCTCCGGGTGGTTGCTGTTGTCGCCACAGGAGCACTGGTGTTTGAGCATCACCGAGTCATAAACCAGTCCTGCAACAACATCCAAGAACAGCTGTCATCCTCAGACTGGACTGGATGCCCAGGTCTCAGTGCTGCCAACCCTAACGCTGCCCCTTTCCAGGGCTGGGTTTGAGGCTGGGACCTAAAACACTCTTAATTATTCGGTTTGACTGAAAACATCTTTATCAAAACCACGTGAGCCTCCACCCTCAGGCTTCTGATGCTGTCCTGCATGCCTAAGAAGCTAAACCAATCCCTTGAAACAAGCAGGAAGGCAGCTGTGGGGCCAGAAGGGCAAATTCTGCTTGGAAAATGCACCTTAGATAAGGAGAAGGGAACAGTCATGCCTTCCTCAGTCAGAGTGCTCCCAGGAATGGAGTCCTGGAGAGGTCCACGGAGTCCAGGAGAGACTGGGAGCGACATTCAACTGCCCCTGAACACCCCCAAAAGGGGCAGCATCCTACCTGTTGTGAAATGGGGCTTGGTGGTCTGCTCCTGCACCGGCAGGGAGAGCGCCTTGGAGGTCGTATCCTGAGCAGGGAGGGAGACAGTCGCGGTGGCAGGAGATGACTGGGCCCTGGAAAGAGGTCTGTGCCCTGCGAGGATGGTCGGGACCATGGGGGAGTCAGCCAGGGGCTGCCGTTTGAGGAGCTGGTGCTGCACACGCTGGTAGGGGTCCCAGAGATAAGCCTGATGGAGAGAGGTGGCAGTGAGCACGACATCACCCAGCGTGGGGGTGACACGCGGCCTTCTAGGAAGGAGAATGTCTCTGGAGCACTCGGATGTGACAGCTCTCTCCATGCTGGAGGACACGGAGCTGCTCCATGGGAGCTGGCACCTATCAGGCAGCGTCTGCTGCTCTCTGCTGGCTCAGTCCTGCAGTGCTGGGCAGCCCCGACGCAAGGTGCAACAGTATGAGGAGGATGCCAGCGCTTTGGGGATGATGCCCAGCCTTGCTGGCACCGGAGGTGGCTTCTGATCACGTCCCTGTTCTAGCAAACCACCCCTGGATTAAGGAAGGGAAAGATGTGGTGCCTCGTCCCCACCCCACAGCAGCCCTTTACGGAGCTCTCTGGGTCTGAGCTGAACTTTCCCATGACCAGGACACTGCTGGGTTTGTGCAAAGTTTCACATGGCACCAAGAGACGTAGAAAAGAAGCGCTCTGAAATGCAAGAACGGGGGAGGAGAATTGCATTTCTTACAGCCCCAGCCCTGCCATGCCTTGCTTACCTGCTGGAGGATGAGCTCCTCCTGAGGCTGCAGCATCTTCTGAGGCCTCTCAGGTTCCTTCCCGCTGCTCCCTGGCCGTGCAGGCTCCACACATGCCCTC
>JAPSGF010000130.1:138050-161772 GCA_035772895.1 Perdix hodgsoniae
CTTCCCCCACTGCCTCCTGCCAGCATCCTTCCCCCACTGCCTCCTGCACCCCACTCTGTCGCTCTGTGCTTACCTTGCCCAGGTGAGTCTGCTGCTTGAGCCTCTCCAGGAACTGGGCATGGTGCTGCTGGTACACCAGCTGCTGCTGGATGGCTTTGGGGTTCTGGGGCAGGGGCTCTGAGCGGGTCCTGCCCAGTGGTTTGTGGTGGCCTGGGAGCGACAGGCGCTCTGCAGAGATGAGCGACGGGGCGAAGGAGAAGGGGACTGTCCCCAGACCTGGCACTGCAGGGGAAAGGAAGGAGAGATGAGGCGTTTCTTTATCTATTGGGCTGACACTGAGATCCAAGTCTTCCATCTCCTCCAAGCTGCAGCTTGCGGAAGAGAAATGGGAAAGAAAAAGGCTGCCTGCCCCAAGGGAAGCTCAGTGCTATGCCCTGAATGCTGCTGGCCCCACTGCCTGCCCCAAGCTCAACACTTACCTGCCACAAGTGGAGCGTGGGTGACTGAGGGCTCGAGGATGATGACAGGCTGGAGCCGAGGGGACAAGGGGCTCCCAGCCTCGTGCTGTTCCAAGCCAGCTGGGATGAACATGGGTGAGTGTGTGCCCGTGAGGACAGGCCCGTTCAGCACAGGCACTCGGTGTGCCAGGCCAGAGAGAGGGCGACGATCCGCATCTCCCTGCGGAGAGGAGGGCTGGATTAGTGATGGGACACAACACAGACAAGGGATGGCATGGGCTCCCCATAGCCACAGGCAGCATCGGGCTACTCAGAGCCAGCGTATGGCTGGCACCCACCCAACAATCTCAAGATCCCTTCCCCCCCCCCCCTCCCCAACCCCCTTCTGCCTTGCAGGAACCCTCTGCCCAGGTCTGGGGAGTTCCTACAACCAGCTCACCTACCCTGGCACTACTGGTGGCTGGCAATCCCAGCGTGATGGCAGGAAGGGAGACTGCACTCTGCAGGGCAAACTGGGCCAGGGAGCTCTCCTGCATCATCAGGCGCTGGGCCAGGGGTGCCTGCACCAAACACGATCCATCAGTCTCCTGCTCTGGGAACTGCAGAGCTCAGCATGGGAAAAGCAGCTCAGGACAGGCAGCAGAAGAGGGCAGCCAAGTCCCAGCTGACTGAGAAAAAACCCAGGGCCAGGGGCACCAAGGACCCATATGGAGACAGCACGTGCACTAGGAAAGCACTAGGGCATGCTGCAGAGGAGGGCAGCAAGTCACCACACTGGGCAGAGGGTCCCACCATGCAGGAACAGCTGGGCTAAGGGCAGCTCAGTGCAAAACTGGGGTCCCCAAGGAGGATGCTAGCTTATCCTGAGCCCGGGGTGGCGGTGAGAGAGCAAAGCTGAGGAGCTCACCTCGTGGGCCATGCTGGAGGCAGTGGGAAGAGCTCCGTGCTCAGCAGGGAGGCTGTCATTGGGAGAGCTGCAGCCGGACACAGGGGTGCTGCTACTGCTTGGGGAGGAATCTGTGAGCAAAGAGAAAGGGGAAAATGAACACCCATAGCCAGAGGGGGCTACACAGCCCTGCCCCAACCCTGCAAATCTCTCCCTCCTTCCAACAGTTCCCAGTTTGCCTGCTAGAGGCAGAACCCTCCTTGGTGAGGTGGCAAGCTGGAGATGCAGTCAGCCATGGAGGAAGCGTAGCCAGCTGTGCTTGCTCAGGACCTTGCATGCTTCCAGCCTTATACGTCCATCAAGGGCCCCAAAGCCAGCTCGATACAGCTGCAGCAATAACCTTCCCCACTCCATCCACCCCCTGTACCATCACAGCACAGAGCTCGCTCTCACAGGCTGTGCCCCACAGAGGGCATCAATAATTGCCAAGCCTCTGAGACATTAATTTCTCCCTTGGAGCCCCACAGCAGGCATTTATACCCAACCCCCAGGCTGCTCCAGCCTCTCTGAACTCCCAAGCTCTCCCCACAGAGGCAAAGCCCTCACCAATGGTCTCAGGTGGTCTCCTTTTCAGAGAGGGGGGAGCGCTCTCCTTCCGTGTCAGGGGGTTCTTGCGGCGGTCCAGGCACTTCCTGGGCTTGCAACGCACCTTCAGGTTGGGCTCAGATGCTGCGAGGGGATGGGGCAGTCAGTCCCAGCCCCACCACGGGTAGGGGCAAAGCTGGACTGACTTTGGTGGGGTTACTTCTCGGCTGCAGCCATCCCCTGGGTGTGAGCTCAATGGCATCACGGCAGGAGTGAGATGGTGTTGGCCCCCAGCCTCACCTGTCTTCCGCAGTGGAAAATGCTCCGGGGGATCAAGGGAAGTGCTGGGGACCGGGGACAGGAAGGTGCTGAGTACAGGAGGGGAAGGACCTTCAGGATCCAGAGGCTCCAGAGACCTACGGGGAAAAGCCTCATCAGAGATTCTTCCCTCTTTGCTGAGATGATCAGCAGCGCCTTGACTCATCCAAACCCACCACCAAAACGTTTGGGTCTCGAGCAGCTGCCCTGCACTGGGTGGCTCAGATTATCCAGGATGCTCTTGTTTTACCTGTATGGCATGGCTGGAGGGTTGGGATTGCTGGTTCTTTCCAAAGCTGCTGCTTGCTGCTTCTTTAGGATGACCTCAGCCAGTTTCTGCTTCACCACTGTGCTGGCCACAGCACCTGCAGGTGTTACATGGCGATGATTTCCAACTGATGCAGCTCTGCCTACCCTGCACCTCAGCAGGAAAAACATCACTGGAAAAACATCAGCATCCTGAGAGAGCTCAGGACTCAAAGGGCAGGTGGGCAGCAGGCTCAGGGAAACAGGGAACAGCTGCACTCGAATCTCGGAAGAGCTCTGCACCTCCAAAAGCTCGGCGAGCTCCTAACGCAGCAGGCACTAGATGGCGCAGGGAGATTGCAGCAGCAGGTTTGCTCTCCTGCATGGTGCAAACCTTCCTGCCCAGCACCCAGCACCCCCCCCCCCCCCCCCCCCCCCCCAAAGCAACTCCTGTGCTCCAGGCTTGGGGTCTGCCAGCTCTGGAAGGCAATTTGTGCCTTGCCCTGTGCATGGGGCAGCACAAGCACCGCCAGTTTGGGCTGCAGCACTGCAGTGGCTGTTGGGCATAGCAAAACACCGAAGCAGGGATCTATTGCAACCAGTTGGCTGGTATCAATAAGGACACAAAGGATAAATGCCGTCCCAGGATGCAGCTGCTGGGTGCAGCTCACTGCTCACAAAGATCCAAGCCTCCCCACGCTCTTTTCCTGCAGCTCTTTGATGCTCAGGACGGAGATGCTCAGACCAAGAGCGGCAGAGCGCAGCCTGGGTAAGGGCAGCACTGCCTGCTGTGCCCCTGCTAGAAGCTGCTTTACCCTCACTCCCCATGAACTTGGTCCCCCTGATTTTGGGGAGCTGCCTCCTCAGGAGGAGATGCCACACATCAGAAAACGCTGAGGCTCTTACTTCGTTTGCTCTTGTCCTTGTTGAGGATCTGCCGCAGCTCCTGCTCCTGCTGCCCAGGCTCTGCCTCACGGTGCGAGGTCTCCATGGTCACCTGAGAGAGGAGAAGACACTGTCAGCACCACCTGAAACACTGTGCCACGGGGATGGAGCATCTCTGCAACAGACTGTTACAGCGTTTTTGGAAGCCCAGTGGGCTGACAAGGACACGTTAAGTTGTTTCACTGCTGCAAACTGGGGGCATCTTCGTCTCCAGAGACGCTCAGTGCAGAGGAGGCCATAAGGATGCTCAGAGGCTGGAGCACCTCTGCTATGGAGAAAGGCTGAGGGAAGTGGGAAGTTCAGCCCTGAGAAGAACTCAGTGCAGCCTCCCAGTGCTTAAAAGGAGCTTACAAATAGAAGGGGGAGTGACTTCTTACATGGACAGGACAAGACGGGGAGGAACAGCTTAAACTTCAAGAGGAGAGATTTAGGTGAGACGTGAAGAGGAAATTCTTAGCTCGGGGGGGCAGCAAAGCCCTGGCACTGCTGCCCAAAGGCCTTTGGGTGCCTTGTCCCTGGAGATGCTCACAGCCATGGCTGGGGCCCTGGGCAGCTGATGGAGGAGTGGGAGCAGCCCAGGGCAGTGGGAACTTTGAGGTGCCTTCCAAGCCAACCATTCTATAGTTCTGTGATCATGAAAGGACCCTTCCAACCCAAGCCATCCTACGCCTCTATGATTCTACGCCTGCAGCCACACGCAGCCCCACGAGCCGCACGCTCTACAGGGGGAAAAAGTAATTTCTTAGAAGTACCCATACCCTGACGTGCTGGTGGGCGAGCTGCTCCACTTGCTGCTGGTGCAGGCTGGCGAGGAAGAGCTGGTGCTGCAGCTGCTGTGTGTGCTTCAGAGCCAGCAAAGCCGTGTCGGAGCCGGGCTTGACAACACGCTGCCCGATGCGCAGGTCCATGGGGACGGCCTGGGGCACCCGTGGCGAGGTGCACGGGGTCACAGCAGCTGTTGGGACACAAAGCAGGGAGCAGCTGGGTGACGGGAGGCACACGGAGGGGCCCTCCTACGCCTCCCCCCTTTGGGAAAGCAGTGGGATGGGGGGGTGAGGAGACCCCGACGTGCAGGAGGGCAGCACGAGGAATGCGTGCCGCTGTCGAGAAGGGCTTGCCACATCCCATCTGCTGCCTGTGAGAGCCTCCTCCGTCATCCAGGCAGAAATCCTGTATGTTATACACCCTTGGAGTGCCTCCAAAGTGCTGCAGGCAGCTCGCCCTGACACCGCAGTGTTGCAAACTGAAGGCGCTCCCATCTTGCACAGGGAACCCCTTCAAGCTCACAGGACCACCTCACTCAGCAAACCCTCGCTCGAGGCAGACTAAAGCACCCACTGCAGCAAGGGACCTTTATCACAAAGCTCCCAAAGCCCTGCAGCTCTTCACCCTGCTGCTGCAACGCTGCTACGAAATCCTACAGCCTGCAACATCGTTCTGGAAGCTCAGGCTCTAAGCAGCATTGCCACCTCTGCAGCCCTGCCTGCATAGGAGCAGACCTCAGTGAAGGTTGGATGGAGCCATTTGCAGGAGCAGAGCTGGAGGGAACAGTCTTGCAGGCCAGATGGAGGCAGTGGGACATCGCTTGCCCCCCAACCACCACCCCACTGCCACCCCCACAGCAGCCACATCCAGCACAGGTTGCTGGGGATGCTCTATGCAGGTGGAAAGGGGGTGAGAGAGCACAAGAGCGACTGAAGGATGCAAACACAGCCCCAGTGGACCTTATGGCATCCCAAAAAACGTAGCTCCATGCTTCAGGCACTGCAGCATAGGAATGAAAGAAGCTGGAAGCAAGCAGGTGGGCAGGAAATCCAGCACTGAAAGACGCTGCACAGGAATGCATTTGCAGGGACAAAACCACTGCAGCCCGAGAACTAATTGCTTTCCTAAAGTAGTGAAGCAGCTCGAATTTTAAAATAAATAAATAAATGAATAAATAAATGCAAATGCAAATGTTATTTTTATAGGCAGAGAACCACACCCTGCACTGTGCAAATCTCAGCCTCAACAGCACCAGGGAGCTTGTGCTGACAACTGCAATACTGCAGGAGAAACCTCTGCGGGCTTCAGCCCTGTCATGCAGCAATGCAACGGGGAAACCCAGCACTGCCCCAGCACTGCCAGGACATTCTGCAGTGCCAGGAGGGAAAAATGCCCCTGATCCATAGGGCAAACATCTCCCACCACTGCAAAACCCCCAGATACACGTTCCCAGATTCAAGCTGTAGGAGCTGATGCTCCCAGCCCCATGGCAGAGTCTGACCTGGTTCTCTTCATCTCTTTGATAACCACCTGGGATTTCATTTGTCTCTGGCTAATTAGTTCTAATTGCTACAGCCCGGGTGATAGGAGGCTGTGGGAGATAACAGCTGGAGGGTGACTGCTGCTGAGCTCCTGTGCCCTGGGGCTGGAAGGGGTGCGCTGTGACCCCCGGCCCATAGGCTGCACAAACACTAAGATTGAGACGCATTTGATGAACCAACACGAGTTACCCTGAGCCAGAAGACCCCCCCCCCCCCCCCCCCCCCCCCCCCCCCTCCGCTCTCAGCCTTTTGCTTCACTCTTCCAGTTCCAAAACCGCTGACATCCTTCACAGTGCTGACAGCTCATCCTCTGCTGCCCAGCTCCAGCCCATCTCCCAGCTCCAGCCATCCCCGCATTCCTGCTAAACATCAGCGATTTTGAAGGATGGGAGCGATAAGGCTGCCTCCTCCCTGCTCCTCCTGGTTTCCCATGGCCCAGTGAGGAGGAGGAGGATGCTCGGGGGGAGGAAGGCTGCAGCACTCTCCCAATACACCGTGGCTGCACGAGGATGGGCTGTAATGAGCAAACCTCAGGGTGGGAGATGGGGATTTGTAACAGCAGCCACCCACATCCCTACGGAGGGATGCTCGTATCTGCAGCCCCATCCATCCAGACCTGGATCCAGGAATTGGGAGCAGCATGAATGCAACTCGGTGTACAGTGTGATGATAACAGCAGCCCGTTACTGTGAAGAGATGCTTGAATTGTCCACCTCCAAAATAATTCTGCCCAGGGCCCAGATTTCCCTCGAGAACCTGTGTGCCACAGCAGTGAAGTCAGCGAGCGAGAGACCACTCATTAAAGCACTCAACTTTCCCATACAAATTCCTCTGCTCTGCTTTTATGCTGCCTATACAAAAAGCCACGTTAACAGATGGCAAGTCAGCACACTAACAAAGGATTTGGTAAAGCTCCCTTCCTTTCCCTCTGCTGGAGATTTATTCTCCAGCGTCGCGGCGCTGTTTGCAACAACACATCTCAGGCATCAGCAAAATCACGCGGGTTACTCCAAATATAATTGCTTGGCTCTGAGATGCACAGAGCTGCGTGTGTGCGTGCAGGAAAACCCTGAGGATGGGGATGGGGAGGACCAGAGCAGCCCAGCAAGCTGCAGCCTCCATCCCCACAGCTGGTGGCATCCAGGGGAGCTCTGAGAGCCGTCGCAGCCTCCTTCCACCTACGATGCTCCAAACACCAGGAGGGAGCTCCATGCGCAGCCCCATCCATCCCTCAGCTGCCGACCCAGGGCAGAAAAGGGGCGGTTTTGTTTGAGCCTTTTTAAAAACAAACTCCAAAGCAGCACAAAGGAAGGAGAGGGAAGGAGGCCGCGAGGGCCAGCAGCCAGAAAAACAACTCCTCACTGCGTGCCCCAAGCCAGGAAAAAGGCAGTCGAGCATCCCTGCAGCCAAGAGGCACCAGCGCTCCGAGTGCCAGGGCACAGCTGCTTCCCAGCCTCATCCCCTGGGACCCGCAGCACCCCAGGGCTGCCACCCACCCCTCCTGCAGCTCCGGGTGCCCCCACGCAGCCCCTTTCCTCCCCTGCGGGGGGCCTGCTGGATTCAGCCATCAGCTCCCTCCGTGGCTCCAATTCACATGGGGTTTGCAGCTGGGACGTGAGCCAAGAGCTGCAGCGCACAGCTCCTCTCCGGAGCTCCGCATGACGGAGGCAGGCGGCCAGCAGCGCGCTCCTCCTCTTCCCTTCGCCCCAAGGAAGGGCCCTGCAGCCAAACCCAGTACACTGCCAGGGCTCCCAGGGAGCTGCTCCCATCCCCGCATCCTCCTGGGGGTCCCTGCAAGCCCCCGGCACCACGAGGACACAGAAAACCCCATAGAGGGGATGGCACCAAGATGCCCCAAATCCACCGCAGAGCCGCTGCGTTAAGGCAAAGCCAGCGTCCTGCTCCCAGAGAAGAGGAGGATTCGGGGCCAGGCTCCTCTCTTGGCTGCCAACGTGGGTGGTTTTTGTTTTTTTTTTTTTGTTAAGTTTTGGGTTTTTTTTTGTGAATTATTTTTAGTTTGTCAGGACGTTCGCATGGGAAGGCCGGCGCTCAGCGCATCACCAAAACCTCACTGCAAGGACCACAACGCTTCCCCTGCTCAAACCACGGCACGGATGGCCCAGGAGGGGCTTCGGGGTGCCATGCAAGCACAGCACGGCTCGTGCCATGGGGGTGAAGGCGCTGCCAGGGTTGTTTTTCTGGGTCACCGGGTGCAGGCGGGTGGCAGGGAGGAAAGCAGTGCACCGCCAGCGCGCCCGGAGGAAGCCGAGGAGGAGGCGAAAGCAGTGGGGCCCCGTGTGGAGGCGATGGCCCAGGGCGACCGAAGCCATTGCACAAACCTTCCCCACCTGTGCAGGTCACACTGCAGCTCCACCCTTCCTCCACGGAAAGGGGAGATTGCAACAGGCCCTGGGAAAGCTGCAGGGCGAGCGTGAACGTGGCTCCATGCGGTTACAGGCATTTTCCAGGCTGCTCCTGCTGCCTTTTTTTTTTTTTCCTGCAGTAAAGCCTCTGCTTTCTCTGCTTTCTCCTCCTTGGGGTGATGCCCGCTGCAAGCATCCACAGAGCACTGGATTTGGGGCTTCTCCCACCTCGCCACATCTTTGCGCACAGGGTGGCAGCCAGCGGCAGTGACTTCCCCAGGCTGAGCGCGTGGCCGCAGCGTTGGTGCAGCTCACGCTCTGCTGGGTAACCCCACACTGCTGCATACAGATCACAGAATGGCCCAGGTCGGAAGGGACCTCAAGGATGATGAATCTCCAACCTCCCTGCCGCATGCAGGGCCACCTACCTCCCCATTTCATACCAGCCCAGGCTGCCCAGGGCCACATCCAACCTGGCCTTGAACACCTCCAAGGATGGATGGGGCATCCACAGCCTCTCTGGGCAGCTGTTCCAACACCTCGCCGCTCTCCCAGTAAAGAAAAGCTGGACAGAGCCGCCCCCCCCCCCCAGTGGAAAGAAAAAGGGACATAAAGGCAGAAGCAAATGGTGCAAATGCACGGAGCAAAGCAAGCTGGGGGGGGGGGGTCTTTGCAGCCCTTCGCCTCCAGGTTCTGCAGCACTGCCATGCACCAGGCAGCCCTCACACAGCCCACTGAGCTGCAGCTAAATGCACTCCTTGAAAACCCTTCCCCATCTTCTGCTGATTAGCTGTGAAAGGTTCAGAGTTCAGCCGGGTTGAAAAACGCCTGTGATTAAAAACATTCCTCTGAAATAAAAGGAAAAGGTTTTCTCCGGAGCCACGCACAAGCAACAACAACAACAACAACAACAACAAAAAACCAGCCCGAGGGGATTTGTTCAAATTAAAAACACTTAAATAAGAAACCACACACACACAAAAAAAAAAAAAGAGATTATGTTGAAATAACATAAAGATCACAAAGCTGGGGCTGCAGCAAGAGGAAATCCCAGAGCTGGGGTACCTCACATAACCTCCCCGCAGCCCCTGGGGTGCAGGCACTCAGATGGTGCCTTTAATTACGGGGCTGAGCACTGCGCTCCCCACAGGGATGGGAAAAGCATCACCACCCCGTTATCTTCACCCCGCTACAGGGGGGAGGGATGTGGCACGTGGGTGCTGCAGCCCTATGGGATGCTCCACGCGTCCCTCTGCTCCCACAGACCCCATAAAAACCAGAGCATTTGGGTGTTTTTCCTCTTCCCCGGCCCCGCAGGGGCAGCGCGGGGAGCTGATGCTCGCTCCAGCCCAAAGGCCTGATGTGGGTGGGTCTCACTCCTCCCTACCAGACATCACATTCCTGCTCCAAAACAAGAAGAGGATGATGCATCTCTATGACAAGCCCTAAAGACTTTTTCCACAAGGGTAGAACCGTGTCTTTCTTTCACTCCGACTCTTGAAAAACCTCGTTTTCTTTTTCCTCCCCTGCAGAAAGTTGCCAGACAAAAATCCGAGACACCTGATGACTGAAGCCTGGCAGAATCCTCGCAACCGAAGCATGAGCCCCCATTAAAAGCAATGCACCTGGAACCAGCAACCCCATGCGCACACACACCTGCGAGCAGAACACATCACTGAGCTATTTCCAGCACCTAAATCAGAACCTGAGCCATAAATGAGACCCACATAAGGCAGCAAACGGCCCAGGGCTGGCTAGGATGACTCCCACTGGTTATTTGCAGCTCGTGACCTTTGAGTCAGACATTTAATGGCCCTCCCTGGAATTTTCTCCCCACAAATACGCGCAGTTACGTTTTGAAACTTATGACTCCAGGACCCAACATCTCACAGCGCGTCGCTGGGGTCAGGTTGCATTATATGGGCACCAGAGCAAAACGCTTTGCACCTGGAGCTGCGGCTCTTATTAATGCTGGCAGTCAGCTGGGAGACGCAGAAATCCCATCTTCATTTCACTGGGCTACCTAGAATACAAAAGGGGAAAGAAAACTGCATCCATCCGGGCAGGAGCACCCTGTACCTGCAGCATCCTTACAGAGCAAAGGACACAAAGTGCCAAAGGAAGAGGACTCAGGAGGACTCCAGCACTCAGCAATGCATTCCTGCCTGCTCCTGCTGCACACAGGGTCCGGCTGCCCCTGCAGCAGGGGATGTGGGTGCCCACAACGCGGCCAGCAGCCGTGCAGCTGTGTTTTGCTGCTTTTTCCAAGGCAGCTTTTCAAAGTGCTCCCAAATCCACACCTTGGGATCGGCCTCTGAAGTGTTTTGCCTACAGGGCAAAAGCGGTCAACAGGATTCCAGGCAACCCTGCACCACAGAATTACCTCCAGAGCCCCAAATCGCATTCCCAGCCCTGGATTTTGCTGGAGGCGATGCTTAAACCGTGCATCTTCCTTCACACTCTGCACAGCTCCCACAGCATCCCGCATGCGTGCCAGCAGCTCAGCACCCCCCCCCATGCTTTCCCTTTTCCACGGGGAGGCTTTTAAAACCATCAAAGCGCCAACCGCATCCATGCAGAGAGAGATGAGCCTGGAAACCTGGTGGTGGTTCAAGTTTAAGTTTGAGAGCATTCAGGCACGAGGGCAAAGCTGAGGGCACGGGACCGAACCGAGCCATGGGGCAGGCAGCTTGTTTTACTGCTTATTTTATTTCAATTGGCTCTTCTGCAGACAGACCACATCCTTGTGAGCAGCACCCTGGCACGAGGTGGGGCTGACAGCTCATAGGGCGGACAGAGGATCTATCCCTGCCACAGCTGGGCACCTCTGGCTGCAGTTCCCACCCACACCGGCCCCATCCCAAAGAACAGCACCCGAGCTGTCCCCAGGAAGCCTCTCCTCAGCTGCAGTTTGCCCTGAAACCCAGAGAAACCCAGGACCAAACAGCTTTGCTGAAAGCCAGCAGCACTGCGTGCTCACCAGAATCACGTGGGCAGCTTCTGCTGCTGGAAAGTACCAAGAATCAGGAAAAGTCCTCAGCCAAGCAGAGCACAGAGAGAAACCACCCCTCCCCGTTGGATTCCCTCCCCCAAAGCCCCTCACCTGGCATCCCAGCCCGGATGGGGTCTGCGGCGCAGCCCGCAGCATCGCGCGCCTCCTCACCTTGCAGGCGCAGATCCCACAGCAGCTGCAGAAGGGACGATCCCCAAACCTGCTCCCCGAAGCCTTAAATACCACCAAACCCCTCGGGAGGAGCCAAAAGCAGGTGATGTGCAGCAGCTCCGAGCAAGCAAGTCCTGGTGCCGTGCCCGAACTCCAGCACCCCGGCGTCCTCCAGCAGCACCATCTCCTCCCTCACTGCAAGCTCCAGAAGGAGGGCACTGTCCAGCCTCGGCACCACCACCGCCCTCCAGCAGCACTTCCAGAGCTTGGCCGAGGCTCTGGCAAGCAGCTCTCCCTGCACTCGGAGCAGGTGGGTGCAGAGCCCCAAGCAACACGCAGGACGCCTCTCCTTCCCGCACCGGCTCCTTACATCAGCACCAGAGGATGTTGCCTCCGTGCCAAGGGAAGCAGAGGAGAGATCAAACGATTACATAAACATCTCCCTCAATTACCAACCATTTGCACGAGCAGAGGAAAGCGTTCCCAACCGGTTTGGACCGTGGCAGCCCTGCTCTCTGCTGCCCACAGCATCTCCGTGGTCCCCAGCATCACCGTCCCTGGGTGCACGAGGCAGCTGCGCCCAGCATCCCACCATCCGTCCCCTTTGTTTGAGCCTCTCCAGGTTGCAGCAGCCTTGCTTAGTGCTGGGTCGCTGCTGTGCTGTCACTGATGTTCTCGCTCAGCTCAGCCCTTTTTCTTTTTCTTTTTTTATCCTCCCCTTCTCATTTTAATTGCTGCGTGCAACACAGCGAGAGCCCAGCTTGACTCATAACCCCCCAGGGAGGAGCTCCGGGCTCACAAGCGGTGCTTTGCTTGATGTGGAATTGCTGAGACAAAAGCCTCGGCTCCCACAATACCCAGTGACTCCTCAAGGGGATCTGCCCTTTAATCAAGGCCTTTCTGCAGGCTGCAGAGAAGGAAACCCCTTTGGCAAACGCTGGCCGAGGTCCAACGCTGGGGATGGAAGCCAGATTTGGTCATGAAAATAAAGGTAAAAATAACCCAAGCCCGATGCAATACAGAGAACGAGAGAGCAAGGAGTAGGAAAAACAGCACCGGGAATGGGATGCAGAGGGAACAGGGCTTACAGTGCTTCAGCATCTCCTCCAACCAGCACTGGAGCGGAGATGCGGGTTTTAGGGCAGGAGCTATTTATGTCAGAGGAAGGAAGCCACAGCACTTTCGATTTTCTGCACAGGTACGTTCCTGGCATCCTTTGCCCTGGGTCCTCACCAAGAAGCTGAGAGATGCATCCTTCAGCTCTAAGCCGGTGCAGCGAGGCAAGGTGCAGGCATCAAACCCTCAGCGCAGGGGAAGCTGAAGCGTGCCTGGATCCAGCAAACACTCCTGCTGTGCCACGGGGACACCAGCAACAACCACCCCAGGTCAGCACAGGTGCATGCGAGAGGCTGGGAGAGCTGCTGAACCGAGGCTGGGGAATGGAACAAGGGTTGGAAAAGCCAAGCAAGGCAGCAGGGCCAGGTCTGAGCAGGGCTCATCCCAGGTCTGGTCAGGACAGAACAGGAACAGCAGGCACAGAGCAGCTGCAGGACGTGGGTGTCCCCAGCAGGGCACCAGGGCTCTCTGGGTGCTCACATAGCAATGCTGTCCAAAATGCTGGACCAATCCTGCTGCTGAGCAGTTTGAGGAGGAAAAACAGTAAACAAAGCCCCAGAGAGCCCAATGAGGAAGTTTTCCTTGCACCGAGGAAGGACTGCAACGCGTCACGGATGCATGCAGTGGCTCCTTGGTGGATTTCAGACCACCACGCAGGGTCAGAGCTGGTGCCAAAACCACATCCCCACCCAGCACCTTGCATTGCTGGTGCACACTGCAGTGCTGCACTCAGCCCTGAGGATGCTCGAGGCTCCAGCACCTGCAAGAGACCCTCCCAATCCCTTTGGCACAGTCACTCCCACGAGTCACTGCAAGCCCCCCACGGCCAGCATGCCCCGTACAGCCACCCTGCAGCAGGATGAGCGTGGCAGAGGTTGGTGGGAGCCCTGGGATCCTCTCCCAGCAGCCACAGAACCGGGCGCAGCTACCACACCCCAGTGGTTCTCACGGGCAAGCAGGAACCTTGGCAAAGCCCCATCCTGCTGGCAGCCAGCCCCATCAGGCTCATTAAGTGCAATTAAGCTGGAGTGGGTATTCCCCCTTCCGCCCCCCCGCCCGCCCCCCCAACCCATCCTCTTCTCCTCCTCCTTTTGGAGATGTTGCTTTCAGACAAAATAACCAGGGCAGCTTTGCGTGGGCTCAGGCAGGTGGTTGGCACCCGGGCCCCACGCAGCAGCAGGTGGAAATGGCAAAGGCTCTGCAAAGTTGGATCATAACGGAGCTCGTACCCCAGCACATCCACTTCATAAACAGGGCAAGGACTCAGCCTGAAGTGACGGTTTGCTGCACCAGCACCCTGCATCATTCCATAACTCCATGAAGATGCAGCAGTGCTTCAACCTGGGCACAGCAGGACCGTGCTTCAGAGCCCTTTGCACAATGGGCAGCCAGCAAAATCCTCTCCCCACGCCCCTCCCCACATCCCTTTGAGGCAGAAAGGAAGAAGGCTGGAAACATCCTTCCTCCCCTCCGCACAATACGATGGAAATAGCACGGGAGGAGCGGCGGAGGCGGCTCCACGCAGCCCCAGTGCCTGGCCAGCAATAAGGACAGCATGGCCAGCAGCTTCCTGCCATTGTCCCGGCCCTGTGCAGCTGCACCCAGCCCAGGACAGCAAAACCAGAGCCAAACTCAGTTCCAAAGGGATTTAGGAGCAAAAGGAAGGCGTGATGAGATGCGCTGCCCAAGCTGCCTCTTTGCTGCCGAGTGCAAGCCCTGCCCATGCTCAGATTGCGGTGGTACCCCTGTGCCCAGCAGCCAAGTTTGGGATGAACCCCAATCCCAAAGCTGCTGGGCTTTTGCACTGCACACGGAGAAAAGCAAAACAAAACCAAGGAGAGAGCAAAAGATCCCTTCCTCGTAACCAGCACAGGAGGTGAAACCAAACCCCCAGGGAGCAAGTTCAACACTTAATCCTCACTTTCTGCTCCAAAGGAGTGGTGACCTGCCCACCCTGCTCCAGCACGCACATCAGCAGCCATAAAACCCTGCAAGCAACTCACACCAACGTAAACCCGCTGCTTGTGAGTGGGTGAGGCTGGCAGAAGAACCCGCAGCCTCACCAGGGAGTGAAACGAGAGCAGGAAAAAAGAGGGACAACACCAAACAGCCCCGTGAGCAGTCGGGGAAGGACGACGAGCATCACGCAGGGAGCAAAGGCTCTGCATCCCCGCTGGCCCTGCCCAAAGAACCTGCTGCAAAGCGGAACCAGGCATCCGCACAGCAGCTGCTGCTCGCTGCATCGCTGCCATCCCATCCCCAGCCCAGCTGTGCCAGGAGAGCTGTGAGCCCAAAGGCTCCCAAGTGCATTTCTGTCCCTCTTGACGTGTTAAAAATAGAAAGCAGCAGTGTTATTGTCCTGCAGGCAAATATAGAAAGCTTACATCCCCGCCTGCTAAACATCTACGCAGCAGAGACTATTCTAACGCATGGGAAAGCTCTGTTCACCGAGCGAAACTTGGGAAATCAGCATGTCCCTAAGAGAATTTGATGCACTACAGCACTAAACAGCAGCGGTTAAGTTGCTCTCTCCCTCCTCTCCTCGCTTCCCTGGCTTTCTTTTTGCAGGCTTTTACGCATCTGCTCACTCCGGCCTCCAAGGGGGCTGCGCAGGCTCGCACAGCACTCCGCAGAAGAACGCGCTGCCCCGGTGCTGCCCTCGCAGATGGGAAAGCAAACATGATCCAATCTGGGAGTGGACTTGTCACCGTCCTCCCTTAACACTTTCCAGCTCCAGACAAAGCGTTGCTGCAAGGAAACCGACGGCACAGCGAGAGGGGAGCCGGAGGATGCTGCACCCCTGCGCCGGGGTCCAAAGGGTGAAAGGGACTCGGCGTTTGCGTGCTCCTTACAGACCCCTGAAGGGAAAAGGCAGCGGTGACCCCAGCAGCAGGAGAGCGCTGAGCTTCCCCATCCGTCACCCCTGCTGACTCAGGAGGGAGGGGGCCCTCGGCCTCATTCTTGGAAAGGGAAGATTTCTACGCAAGCTCGGCTTTTCCATGAGCGTTTTGGGCGAACGCGCTGCACCACTCCCACCCAGCTGGGACGGGGCTCGAGATCCAATTTCATTTCTCCAAAAAAGAAGGAATAAGTAAATAAATAAATACATAAATAAATGCAACGCAGAGATGGAAGAATTCAGACATGGAAGAATTCAGCAGGTCACTTCCAGCTCCAGGCAGGATCCCTGCCTTCTGCAAAGGCGGACCCTGTGCAGGGACTCCCTGCCCTTCCTGCAGCTCGACATGGAGGTGCTGCACCAGGACCCGCTGCTGCTGCAGGATGGAGAACTCAGAGGGTCAGGTGCAGCGTCCCTTGGAAGCTGCCTCAGCCAGCCAGCTCCCAGCAGCACAGCGAAGCCCAAGCAGGGATGGCAGCAGGTTTGTGCTGCATCCCGTGGTGCTGCCCGTTGCTCCATCCCACCTGCTGACTCCAGGGAGCTGCCAGCTCCAACTCAGAGCAGCACTGAAAGGCTGGCTTCTGCACTGGTGCTGGTTTGCTGGGCTCAGCAGAAAGGAGCAGCAGTCAAAGCCAGGAGCACGCAGGCTGCCGCACTGCAGGCACCAACCCAGCTCCAAACAAGGCACCCTCCACTTTAAGCCCACCTCCCTGGGGGTAGGAGCACCCCGGCAGGAGGACAGGGAAGGTGTCGGGACTGGTACATCACCAACACCCCAGCAGGCACTGCTGCAGCAGTAAGGCTGTAAATATCCTCATGCAGACGCAGTGAGCAGACTGAGCGTAACTCACTTCAAACCCCACCAACCCCCCCCCCCCCCCCCCCCCCCTTCGCCCCAAAAGAAAACACACACCCAGAAACAGAAGGAAACCAGGCAGGAAAAAACCTGATGGTCATTCGACAACTATTCCAAGCCTCCCTGGTCCCAGGAGGGAGCTGCTCTGTGTTCCACCACCACATCCCCATAGCCACATCACAGCTGCCCCATGCCCTCCCCCCATGATCCCAAGTCAGCTGCCAGGGTCTGGTGCACCAGGGCTGCTTTCTCCTCTTTTCATACCGTGCACATCTCAGCTGGCATTTCAGAGCCAGCCCAGTGCCAGATTTCTCTCTGCTGAGCCAAGGCACTTGGAAATGCATGACGACTTCAGCAGATTAATTGGAAACACAGCCTGGGTGTTGCAATCCCAGGAATGACTCCAATTTCAGGAACAAATGTTTTCATCTCAAAGTGGGAGCAGTCACCCAAGTGGAAGGGTGCATTTTTGTTGCTGTAGCTCACCCCTCCCCTGGTGTGGGGGGTGGGCTGGGAGCAGCACTGCGTCCCAATGGGGCAACCAGTCAGGCACTCGAGTCACCAGGAGCTGCTGCAGGGATTCCTGATGGCTCCAGAGAGGGACAGCTGAGGTCTGCCCACCTTTTCTCTCCTTTTACAGCGGCACATCGTTCCTGCCATGATCTACGGCAAGAGGTGGGGGAGCAAGAGGCGGTGGGGTCCCCCTGCTGCAGTTCACCAGGTCCACAAGGGTGGCTGCAAGGCAAGAAGAGTCCTCCTGTGGTTCCATCCACATCCTAAGGGTATACGTTCCCAGTTCCTGCACAGGTGACTTTCCAAAAGGCCACTAACCCTGCCTAGAGCCCAGCAGGACCTGCTCCACCACTTCATCCAAGCTGGAAAAGATGTCCCTTGGCTCTCCTAACTTCCATCCTCACACATGGAGTCTTTCACCCTAAGGACCAGGTGGCCAAAGAGTCCCCCAAAGGCCTCTGCTGAAGGCTGAGGGAGCTCAGAAATTCCCTTTCTGGTCCCACCACTCTTGAAGGCGACTCTTCTGCTCCGTGCCAAATGGCCGGTGACAGTCCAGGCCACCACACTGCAGCAGTGCTGGAGGAGATGCTGCCTGCCAGCACAGCTCCCCAGAGCCAAGCCCAGCAACAGGTCAAGAAAGAAGGGACCTATTCCCACAAGGAATAGGGCTGAGCTTGCCAGAAGCTGGAAATCAATCCCCACAGGACCATTCACTCCATCTAGTGGCAAGCCATCCCCGCGCTCCCACGTTATTTCTCCTTCTCTATAGCAATAACTCTTTCCCCCTTGCAGGATTTTCAGCATCAATTTGCCATTTCTTTGCTCGGTGCTGTT
Source organism: Perdix hodgsoniae (assembly GCA_035772895.1). Taxonomy (NCBI): domain Eukaryota; kingdom Metazoa; phylum Chordata; class Aves; order Galliformes; family Phasianidae; genus Perdix; species Perdix hodgsoniae. The sequence continues at coordinate 155,539 of JAPSGF010000130.1, forward strand.
TCCTGCCAACCTCCCATGCTCTCTTCGGTGGTCCCCCCACGGCCATCACAACTCTTGAACTCTCACTCTCCCTTGGCTGCCAAAAACCCAAAAGTTCTGCCATGGCTCAGGAGCTGCGCAGCAGCTTCTCTGTTCCTGAAGCTGAAGGTGATAAGCGAAGAAGAAAAGCTGGTCTGGCCAGAGTCCTGGCAGGGATGTCAGCTCTGATAGCCTGCTGCCAGGGCTCCTGCAACCCAAGAAAAAACTGCGTGGGCTGTGGGAAGGGCACGTGGCTGCTGCTGGAAAAGAAACCAAGCCGAAAGCCCAGAGATGGACGCCGGGAGAAGCCTGCTTGCTCAGCTCCTGTGAGCTGCACACACAGCTAGCAGGCACCCAAGTGGGATGGAGGTGTGGGATGCAGGGATGGAGGTGCTGCAGCTGCTTTGCTGAGTCTGTGTCCGCTGCAGACATGGAGCAGAGCTCGTGTCCACCTCTGATTCGGCAGGGGTGCAGCAGGACTGTCCCACGCTGGGCTGCGAGGATGCGGAGCAAGAAAGAGCAGCCCGCCTGCTGCAGATGAGATGGGGGTCGTGATGTCAGATGGATAAAAAGCACGCTCGCCTTCCCAGCTAACTCACTCCTGCAGGTCCCATTTCGACTGGCAGCGCCTCCTCCTCCAGCTGCTTGGCCTCCTTCAGCAAAGCCTTGCCAGAGCTGGAGCTGGACCCAGGGCATGGCACACACCACAGTTTCTCAGCATCCCACTGGGCAGCAAAACGCTGTGGCACACCCAGGGCTGTGCCAACCCCTCCTGCAGCCCCCCGTCCAGGCCTAGATCCACTTCCCCCCAGCCCCCAATCCAATTTCTTTCTAGATCTTTGCCTCTCAGAGCAATATTTTCCTCTATAAAAAAAAAAAAAGGCAGATCCTGGCCAGAGGGTTGATTTTTTTCTTTGCTGCTACCACCAAGATGCTCTCACCTCCGCACTGCACCGTGCTGACAGAAGTCACCCACATCAGCCACCTTCCAGCCAAGGCAGCTCCAGCACGCTCTTGGGGAATCTTAATGGAAGACACATCCCAATGCCATCCTAACCCACAAACCTACTGGAAACCACCGCGACCAAATCCTTGCATCAAACCCATGCAAATCGTGGCTTTTCTGCAATTCATTTAGATATTCTGACAAAACAAAACCATCAGATGTTGTAACGAGATGCCACTTACAGAGCTTTCCTGTATCTGCAAATTGGGGCAGCCTTCTCTCCCTAACCAGGATGTCTGACTGCTAAACACACGTAGGAAAAGCAAACTGTAGCACGTTGGCTTCCCAAATCAGCCTGGCGAGCTCCAGCCAGGTTTCATCTCTCACTCCCGTGGTCAGCAGCACCCAACTCACGAGCAGAGAGGAAAAAGCTGCACGGATGGAGAAGAAAGCTGCTGAGTTATGCAAGGATGCCCTCCGGCCAACAGTGGTGCTGCCCCAAGCCAGGAGATAAGGCAGCGCGGAGGGAGGACACGCAGATCCAGCACACACCCAAGCTCACGCCAGCCCCAGCCCACAAATCCTTCTGCAAGTTTCTCCTTCCCACCTCCAGATGTGCCAGCACCCCGTCCTACACCCTGCGCCCCTCCCAGGCTTCTCCTCCGTCACACCCTCCACCTTCTTTGCTCACTTTGGCACATCGTCCCCAACGCGTCTGCGTGATGTGAAATGACCTCGCTGTGCCAGCCAAGCATTATCACTTGTTCCCATCGCTGTCACAGGCCATCACCCAGTCTGGGCTCCTGCAGAAGGGAGAAAACCTCCACCCAGCAGCACAGTTACTCATGGGTAAGCCAGACCCAACAGGACATCCAGCCCCGACAGCACGATCTCACCAAGAAGGAAAAATTCCTTCCAGTTCCTTGAGCTTGACAGATCTTTCAAGGGTTCTTCATTTGTCGCTGTTATGAATCCACACCTCAAACCACAAGCAGAAAAAAAAAGGCAGCCAGTAAGACAGACAGGAGCTGCAAACAAAACTGGGAGCTTTTCGGAAGGAATGAGGCTCCAGACCGTTCTCCAAGGGCTCCTTTTTGCTGTGATTTGATGTGAAATCAGATCAGCCACGGTACTGCTAGGATGGCATTTCAGGGCCAATGCACAAATTGCAAACTGTCCTCTGCCCTCCTCACCATGACACTGCTTTGCTCCATTTCTTCGGATCCCTCAGGTCTCCTTTGCTGATGAAACCAGCCCGAGCTTCACCACCGAGCCCTCCTTCAAGGCAGATCCAGCACTGTGCAGCTGGGAGCCTTCCAACAAGCCAACAAGCTCCAGAGGTGATGGGAAGTCCTTTCTCCTACCTGGTGGCCCCATTCAGAAGCAGGCTCAGAGCCTTTAGCCCTGGTCAGTTATTTTTGAGGACCAACAGCTCCGTGGCACTGCCACCAGCATCATCTCTCCTGCCACCAGCTCCTGTCGATCCGCCACTGATAAACCTCTGAGAGCAAAGCCAACAAGATGTACGCACGACGTTGCACGTGCAAGGAGACAGAAAGCAAACCATGCCCACGGAGCCAAGCTGCAGACACTTCTGCTCCACATCAGGAGCACTTCACAGCTTCATCTGAGCTCCCAAGGAAGGTCAGCATCCAGCCGCAGGATTTACAAAGCCAACGAGAAGCATCTTTACAAAGCACTGAGCTGGCATCTGCTGCCCTGCGAGGCTCCTACCTGTCCATGCAGGGCTCCTCAGGTTGCTGCTCGCCCCCGAGCTGAGGTTGCGTTGCAGCAAAGCCTCTTTGGTGACAGATGAGATGCAGAACCACCACCCTCCGGTTGGTTACAACCCACTATCAGCGTTTCTTTCTTTTACATCAGAGCAAGCGAAGTGTCCAAGCACATCTCCACAATCCGCACAGCAGGCTGGGGAGTGGAGCTCTTCTTCTGGAGAGCCTTTACCTACAAAGGCTTAGCATCACTACACCTGCAGAGGAGCATTGGCACCTGAGACCTTCAGGGCGTCCCACAAACACTGTCACAAGCTGCAGGAGCCGAGGGACACCCAACAGCCATCGTCCCACTGCTTCTAAAGCAAGGTAACACACAGCACTCCGTGGTTTTCATGGCTTCAGTGCTCGTTTTATCATTTAACTTCCACTGAGAGACTCAGAAATAATGCAGAAACAGCCCCTGAGAGGCACTAGGAGAGCAGAGCTGAGCATCACCAGGCCCTTTGGCCTCTTATCTGACCTGGGATACACATGACAGCACCTGCAGTATTTCCCAGTCAGTCCTGGAAAATAAACCTCTGGAACCCGACAGCAAGGCGAGATCCAAATCCAGCGGCTGCAGCTGCAGCGCATCAGCCAGAGTCCGCATTTCAGTGCAGACCTCAGAGCTGGCTGCAGCTGCAACCCCATCGCAGGCATTAAAACACAGCAGAGCAGGGACGGCTGCAGGCTCAGATGTCAATGCCACCACTGCAGACACCTCAAACTCAGGGAGCACAGCCTGAGCCAGGCGCTGCTCCCAACCTCTGCTGCTGCTGCTGATCCACTCTCCTCCCATTCCTACAACAGTTCCTCTCCCCAAACCCACTCACCCAAGAAAAGTCCTCAGAACGTGTCGAAATCCCCCGCAAAGTTCTCCCACTGTGGAGAGGCCATGTCAGCAACGGTTTAATTGGTGCCAATTTCACAACTTCTCTGAGAAATAAGGAGCTTAACAAAGCCCTTCCTGCAATTTAAAGGAGCTTTAAGACTCCGAGCTGTGCACTGAAGCTACCCAAAAGCTACTGGAAAGCTAAACCTGAAGACGACAGCAGCTGCCAGCCATGCAAAACCTACTCTGTGTCCAGACACCTTTCTGCTCACCTTCATCCAAAGCCCCAAATCCCCAAAATGCAACAGGAAGAGCCGAGGGATTCCTCCCCCACCCCCAAACACCCCTCCAGCAGCTGCTGCAGCCCTGGGGATATACCTGCACTGCTTCGAGCATCTCTGAAAGCTGCAACCAACCGAACCCAGAGAGCACAAAGCTCAGCCACGTCTCTCCCTGTGCACCTCCAGATTTTGGGGCACAGCACAGCCTTGCCTGCACTTTTCTGGCACAAGCGCAGGGTCGGAACAAATCCAACAAGCACTGAAACTGCACCCCACAGCTGCGGAGGGTATCTGCAGGTGCTCTGTGCCCATACAGGTGTATAGCTTGGATGTTTGCCTTCCTGGGTGTTTATCTTCAGGCTGTGTCTGCACACAAGCTTATCTCCCAGGGGAGGGGTGTGTTTCTCCTGCACACACTGTTATCTCGAGGGATGTGGGCGCTCTCCGAGGCGAACACCGCAGCAGTGCAGGCAGTAGGGATGGGGCTCCTGCTCCTCTCCATCATCTCCTTTTATCAGTGAGAGGGAAAGGAAAACGCAGCAGCTCTAACAAGGAGGGGAAGGGAGAGAGATGGGAGGAGGATGGAAAGGGAGAGAGATGGGAGGAGGATGGAAAGGGAGAGAGACGGGAGGAGGATGGAAAGGGCAGGAAGGATGGCAGGGTCCTAATGGAAGAGCACTGACCCCATCTGGATGCGTTCAGGGTCTCCTCGAAGGAACCCTGGTTTCTCTATAAATGCATTATCTCCCATTACCTTCCCAAAGCCCTCTTGTTCACATAGGGAACAATTAACACAGCCATTCCTAATGCTCATTTCATGTGCTGACCCCTCTGGAGATGGGCACTCTGAGCTGCCCAGCGCATCCTCACCACATCCTAGCACAGACAAGAGCTCTGCCTGCTGCCACCCCAGATCACCATATAGGAAGGCACTAATTAGCTCTCTCATCACCACAGAATTATTTGAAGGCTTCCATCTCACCGCAAGCAGCACCACCTGGCTTTGCAGCACCAAGCTTCAGGCTGCACCCTACAGGTCCCCCCCCCATCACCATGGTGCTTTTCTCCATCACTCCACCCCCCCCCAAAAAAAAAGCAACCACCAACCTGTTCCACTCTGAAACCTCCCAGCCTGTTGGTCACACCCTGGGACCTTGGCTTTCTTCACGACACCAGGACCTTGAGCCAACCTCAGCCCAGGCAAACGCCCAGCAATGTCTCACCTGAGCAGCTCCATCCCCTGCATCCATGCGGGACCCTCGGCGCTGAACCTGCAGCAGCCGGCATGCAGAAGCCTTTTCTCCCCCAGCAGAGCTCCCAGCCAGCAGTTTGTGCAGCTGCTGCCTCGCATCTGCCTGCTCTCCTGCCAATTGCCCAAGAGCCCTCAGCCTCTCATGCCCGACAGTTCAGCTGTCATGGGCTGTGGGAAACCTCAGCTTTGGAAACGCTGCGTTTACACTGATGCAACCCAGCAGACATTCGTTTTCCGGAGTTGCTGTTAAGGGGGAGTGGAGGAATATCCAGCCTGGGTTATGGGCTGACCCGTGTCAGGGCTATGGCCAAATGCAGCCTCCCTGGGCTGTAACTCTACCTCTTTCCTCTCCCCCCCTTGGTCCCATCCCACTGCTCGCTCCTTGCAATTCCTCCACCGGTTCCACGCGCCATACGGCTTCCTCCACCATCTGGGCTCCATTTAGGGGAGCTGATGTTTTTCACAGGGCTGTAATCTAAACTTTGGTATTGAGTTTACATCTCGCATACCAGCGTCTCACCACCGCGCCTGGCCACGCCGGGGGGGTGTCTGGGCTGCCAGGCTCCATCCTGACACAGAGGGATGCAGCACCTCGGCAGCTCCACATACCTGCGAACCATCAGATGGCCCAAGAACCGCAGATGCTGATGCAGAAATCCCACATGGATCTAGCCAGGTGCTGGGCACGAGGCTGGAAAGAAGAGCAGCTCACCCTGGGAGGCTGCTGGAGCTCCTAATCACTGTTATCCAGCCTCCATCACCAGCAGCAGGAAATTCTCTTGATTTTTTGCCTTAAGCCCTACCCTTATCTCCATCCATATGCTGCAGTCAGACCCTGCAAGCAGCATTTCTCAGAGCAAGGACAAAGGTGGTCCTTTGGGGAGCAGAGGACGAACACTGAGAGGCACCAGGTCCTGCAGCATCGCGCTGCTTGCTGCTGCTCTGCTTGACCCAGACCAACCAGACGCAGCCATCAAAGCCAAGTTCCACCAACAGCAAGCCCAGGCCATCAGGGAGCAAGAGATGAGAGTGCAGGAAGCAGCAGCAGGTCAGGGGCTTCCAGCAATGAAGAACTGCTGAGTTTGTAGGCACCTGCATTTGCAGCTGCCTGTGCTGCAGAGGTGGGACAGGAA
>JAPSGF010000130.1:162241-182123 GCA_035772895.1 Perdix hodgsoniae
CCCCCCCCCCCCCCCCCCCCCCAGCCCCATCTCCTCGCCCCCCAACCCAAGGGTCCGCTCCGCTCTTTGGCCAAGCAACCAGGCTGGCTCCATCCCAGCAATCCACATGGCCAAGCCAAAAATGAGAAGTCATGTTTTTCTACTTGGACTTTTCAGGCAGGATTTAGTCATTTGTGGACACGAAGGCTTGGCAGGATGCTCTGCCTCCACTCACCTACTGCAGTGAGCAGCTGTTTGTGACGGCAGAGCCCTGGAGATGGGAGAAGAGAGACTGCTTGTGATTTATTCCAGGTGAACCCTGATTCGATCCAGAAGCATCCAGCTGACGAGGAAGGAGTCACATCCAGCATGCGGTTGGGCACAACACAAACATCCAGCAGCTTCACAACAACAAATCCAGCAGGGACTTCTACCCCAATCTACCTAATGGCTAAAAAATTAGTTATAGGCAGGAAAGCCAAGCCCTCTCTGAGTGCACACTTGCTTTAAGGAGGCAGAACAACTGAGACCTGGTCTGTCATACTAGAAAAGCAGGTTCCAGCCCAGCTCTGTAAGGGTTGTACAAACCTTGTTTGCTTTCCCTGCGCCACGGAGCAAAGCTTCCTCCCATGAGCCCAGCCATCGCTGCCCAGCTCTGGGAGGCCCAAGCAACCACCAACACTGCAGTAGAAGCCCGTGGCCCTGAACACACCTTGCTGAGGCTCCAAGCAAAGCTCTGTGCATCCTCCAGTCCTCCGATGGAGAGTCAGTGTGCTCACGGGCCTTTCTGCACCTTGTGCCCTGATTGCAAGGCCTTAATTCTTCCTGCCACGTCGACAGCAAGGTTTGCCACTGCCGCCACAAAGCAGAGGGCAGCTCACGCTGCCAGCATTGCAGCAGGGAAACGTTTTTGCCCCGTTGCAGAGCAAAACCCCGCAGCATCTGTGGGGAGGCTGCAGGCTCTGCAGCACGTGTTCAGTGAAGATTTGCTCAGGGGAGTTTGCACCATGCGGTGGCATATCTGAGCCTGCTGGCTCATCCCACCCGCTCCTCAACAGCTCTAAGCTGTAAGCAAGCCCTGCGTGACAGTTAAGGCAGGGCAGAGGGTGAACTGAGCCTAATCTGGGCTGCCAGAAGAGAGGGACAGCAGGAGGAGGGGAAGGGGAGAGGGCACCATCCCCTCCATCTCAGCAAAACACCAACGCCACTGTCAGTCCCCACCTTAGGGCCAGAGCAAAGCTTCTCAGGCACGAGCCCAAGGCTTATCTGCTGCTCCCTCCCTGCTCTCCCATTTCTGTTATCGAACCAACGCTGCTTATCTACAAATCCTGCCTCTTAAACCAGCAAAGCCACGCCGGTTCCTGCAGCGCCGATGCTTGGCTGCATCCCTCAGCTTCAGCACAGAGCCCCAGGAACACCAGCAGCCCCCACAGCACCCAGTGACCGACGCCACGTCTGTCTGCCCAACTGCATCCCCTACGCGGGTCCCACTTTGCAGCCACCGACCCTTTTCCCACGGGTTAAACCACTTCAAGCATCCTTCGAGGCTTGAATCGATTTAAGAGCCCGTAACAAAACCTCGAAGGAAAGGGAATCAATCCGGAGCCGTGCTTCCTAACCGAGCGTGGGAGAAAGCTCAGAGGAACACAGCACAACTCAGCACGGCGCAGAGGAGCAGCACAACCCCACCAAGCATCCACCACTGCAGGAGAAGTGCCTCAACGAGGAGCCTCTGTGCCCTGCAGGCAGCTCCTGCAGCAGTCCCACAGCTGTCCGGGCTTTGAGACAGATAAGGCTCAAATGATTCATTCACTCTAAACCTTTATTTGTTCTTGCTTACCCAGAAAGAGCCAGCAGCTGCTAATGCTAAACTGGGACGGCTCCCAAGCACAGACAAAGGCCTGCAAAAACAGGTTTAAGGAGGAACCGATGGTTCAAAAAGCAATCCTAGAAGAGGGAGTCAGAGAGGAGCCCAGCGCCGCGCAGGAGGAAGAGGAAGCCAGAAAGCACCTAAAAATACATCTTTAAAGAAGCAACCGAGCACAGGACAAAGGCCTCGCCTGCACGTGACCATCACCCGCAGCACAGGCAGGATGTGAGCCTGGCACACAGCACTCACTGCTCAGCAGCCTCACATACAGACTGCAGCAAAAGCCACTGCCAGCAGCTTTGGCCCCAAGAAAGCTCAGTTCTGCCGTGCAACAAACCTTACGGGTGTGGAATGCTGCCCCATTTGGGCTCCGACCATCCCACGCGCTGTGGCAGATCCACCCCAGCTGGGAACCCAGCTAAAGCCAGCACAGATGGCATCGACAGCTTCAACAGGTTCAAAGGAAGCCTGGAAAACAAGACTGCTGCCGAGGTGCACTCTGAAAAACAGCCGAGCCCCGCTGCAGGACTAACACAGGGTCAGACCTCTGGGCTGCGCACCCATCCGGGCAACACCTTCAGATGTGATAAAGTGAGTTTCCTGTCAAACGGCCCGAAATGGCAGAGCAGGAGAGCAGCAGCTGCTGCTGCTACGGCTGGGGCTGCCACTGCCTGCTCCTCTCCTGCAGCTGCGAGGCTGCAGAAAGCTCTCATGTGGGCACAGGGCTGGGAATGGAGGATGAGTAAGCAAAGCAGCAAAGAACCTGACCTGCTCCTGCACGGACCCAGCGGGCTCAGAGCTCCAGTTCTGCCCCACGCAGGCACCACTCCAGAAAAAGATGCTCCCAAATACCTTCAGCCAGCCCACCCCCAGGTCACCGTGCAAGGAAACCCCCTCCCCCCCCCCGCCAGGGATGGGAGAGGCACTTACAGGACGGGCTGAACATCACCAGCGCCGCAGACAGAGTCAGAGCTGTGCCCCGAGGCTGAGAACATCCAGCTAGTTCCGCTCCCGGGAAGCCACCGCTCCGCATCCCACATTCACTTCTGCTTCGTTCCTGCTGTGCACGTATCTGGTCATCGGGGCAGCACCCAGATAAGCCTGCTTGAAGATGGGCCAGATGCAAAAAGGGCACTTAATGAACTCTCGTGCACTACTGAGTCATCCCGTCTGCAGAGCCGTCTGCCTCCTCCGGAGCGCACGGCGACGCCGGCAGCTCTTTATTTCACGCTCACGTCGGTGCCGAAGCCTTTGAGCGCAGCAGGCTGAGGCTGCTGGGGAGGGCAGTGCCCGAGCCGTCCCTCCGAAGCTGCCATGAAACGCAAACAAAGCTTTTGCATGGCACAAGTTTGCTATTCTTCACCCTTCGGTCCTTGGACTCATGACTACCGAGCGAGGCGCCTCGCTCAGCTAACCAGCAGGCTAAGAATAGAGACCTTGAAGTGAAACCTACGGGGATTGGCAGCTATTTTGAGAGCGCTCAGCCGGCGGGGCGGCGTGACATAAGAGGATATAAAGAGGAAACTCTGCACAACAACTCTCACCTCACCGAGATTTGGTTATGCGAAGGTAGAGCCTCCATGGAGGCAAAGCAAACACAGAAATGAGCTCCCGAGGCCACCTCCGCATCTACACGGGATCCCAAACCAGGGCTTGCAGCTCCGCGATGCACCCCAGGAGCAGCTCAGCTCCTTCTCTGTGCTTCCAACCCCCCCCTCAGAGCCTCACAGCTCTCCAGCAAAGCACGAGCATGGAAAGGAGGGCTGCAATCTGCCCGGTCACCAGATGTGTTGGAGAAAGATCTGGTGTCGGTTAGCAGCCAGCACGAAGATTAATGTAAGGAAATTTAAATGGCAGTGCTCGGAGCGGATCTGATTTCAAGCCTGAGGTACCTGGAAAACAAACATACAAGCGACGGTTTCTGGATATCAAGCCTGCCACCTGAAACCGGTCCCTGCAGCAGCACCCTGCAGGGAGCTCCCTGCATCCACCCCTCAGCACCTGCAGAGCAGAGGCTCCCAGCATCAGAACATCCTCCTCAGAGCTGAGAACGGTGGTTTTCTCCTGGTGTTTGGACAGGAAGAAGCTGCAAGCAGGGGGTCCCAACTCACCGGCTTCATCTTTTTATTATAAAGACACCCCACCAAAAGCTGCCCAGGGCACGGGGAGAACAGCACACCTCCAGCAGCCGTCACCACCTTCCCACCTTATCACCAGCCTCTCTGCAGCAGATATTCTCACCCTGTAGCCACCAAGAGACAAACACTGGAAAGCTTGTGACCTCTCAAGCGTTGCTTAAGGCAGCCACAGCTGGAAAACAGCAAGGCAGGGAAGAGGAGACTCTTCTCAGTAGTTGCACCCCCAGGCTATGCACAGAAACATCCTCTGAAGCCTCAGTGCATCAAACTGGGAGTGAACCTGCAGGATTTACATAAACCTTCAAGTTTCAGAGGAAGAAATTCAGAAGGCAATCCTGTCTCAAGCTCGCTGGGAAGTGACGTTCTCCACATTTTCTGTGCTGCCCAAGGCTTCGCTCTTACGCAACAGCAGCTTTTGAAAAAGCAGCATCAGCATCAACACAGCCTTCCCCTCCCTTGCGTAAGAGATTCCCCTTCCGTGGGGGCTTGGTTTTGAGGCATTACTTTTGGATAGCGGTCAGGAGGGCTTTTTTGATCCTGAGTGATCCAGTAAATGCACTGAGCACCCGGGAGAGCCATCAGTGCCACAAGCTGACAGCCCGAGCTGTGCACCACCCAGCAACGCATCCCAATCCCGCATCCCAATCCCAGGTCGGCACTGGAAGATGCTCCAGGCAGAGGCACACCCTGCCCAGCTAAAGCACTTCTCCATCATGATCAGAGCCCCTCCTGGAGGCCAGTCCAAGCTCCTCACTGCTCTCAGCCCCCTCATCTCCCTCCTCTTGTACCCCGCAGTGAGCACCCACAGTCCCAGCCCAGCACACACTGTCCCCCACTGCAGTGCAGAGAGATTGCAGGGCGAGCATAACTACTTTGCTTCACAGTGGTGGGAGCACTGGTTTCATTCAAGCATGCAGTGCAGCCCCGGGAAGAACTAAGTCTCCCTCTGCTGTAAATAGATCATGGGATGGAGCTGGTCCTGTCTGTCCAAGTGATGGAGCTTGTGGTTGTGACGAGGTGCAAGAAGCCAGGTAGCCACTGGAAAGGTGCACTGACCAAAGCACCATCCTGCACACAGCCTTAAGCAGGGTGGACTGAGATCCTAAGAGGAGGGAGGGCAAGCAGGTATGCGTGATGGATGTGCATAATAATGCATAAATAATGCATCCAAGCATCAGACAGAGCTGCTGCCCCGCTCCAGCCAGGAGCGCCACAGACACCTTTTGCTCTGAAGCCCAGGAGCAACGTGGTTGGCAGCCTGGCACCAACTCACAGCTCTTTCCTCAACATCCTCCCATATTACCCAACAGGGACCACAGTGACAGGGACACACGTACTGGCTGCCATCTCATACACTGAAATACAGGTTCCTGTGCATCACCACCTCCAGCCCTGCTCTGCCCAGGGCTGATGCAGATCCTTCCTTCAAGGTGAGCCCGGGGAACTTCCAAAGTCAGCCCAGCAAGCACTTGGGCCACATTTACTATTTATAGTTTGATGACTGGGATGAAGCCACCCAAGCATACCAGCTTCAGTTGCTCTGGCTAAACTCAAGCACCAGTGACTGAACCCCGCACAGCACGCAGGGGCTCAGAGCTCATTCAGTGTTAGCAACAGCTGCTATATCTGGAAGACTGTTTCAAGGGAAGCTGGAGCTCTCCAAGGCAGAGAAAGAAAACAAATCCTTCACATACATTCTGCAGGACGGCGCTGCCCTCCTAAACATCCTCAGCTTTAACAACCCCGAGTTTAACAACCCCAAGTTTAAAAGTTTCTGCTGAAAGCAACAAAACTGCAGCTCTGCACCTCAAATGCTGGTTTTTCCACCTGCTGGAAAACCTCATGTCACATCCCACAGCAAACACACAGATCTCTGGGAGCAAGGAAACTGCCTGTAAGCACTGCGCCCTGCTCAGCGGGGGAAGGCAGCTTGGCAGCACGGGAGCGCAGTGGCCAGACCCAAACCACACTCGCTGCAGGCACCAACAAAGGAAGAAAAACATCACAGCAGCTCAGCACAGCTTTCCGCAGCGTTTTTAGGGCGAGCTGCAGGGCTTTCTGTAGTATTTTTAGGGCGGCTCGGCAGAGAGCAGGGGCTCTCAGAGGGCTGCTCAAGCCTGACACGAGCCCACCCAGCTGCAGCCAGACTCAGCAGGGCCAGGACACGGTCCCATGGCCATCAGTCATCAGCCCCGTTTTACTAACGACACAAAGTCAGCAAAGAAGCTGCTAAGAGGAAGCCAGCAAAGCCCGAATCGGGGGGGAAAAGATGCATTCTTGCCTTCAGGGAGCATAGCAAGATAATGAGACACAGACCTCGGGAAGGACGGGATGCAACAGCTCACAGCACTGACTCACCTCCCCGTCCTGCGCAGCCGCCCCTGTCCCCACGCTCTGGCTGGAGGGAACAAAGCAGGACACTGCTACAGCTGGAAGAAGACAAGAGGTAACCGATCACATCAGAAAAAAAAAAATAAGGTCTTGGCGCTCGAACCTTCGGAAAACGTGGTTCAGACCCCAGCCAAAGCAAAGGGGTTCGCACACAACCCTGCTGGAGCGGGGTAACCATGCAGGAGCTGCCCTGGTTCAGAGCACTGCCAGCACTCAGGTTTGTTTTTTCCCTCCTCGAGGTCCCAGCTGGTAAATGCATGACTGCAGCATCTCTTGGTCTTCCTCAAAAAAAAAATAAAGCACATCTGCCATTTCATCCATCACTCAAACAGGAAAAAGCCCCAAAGTCTGATCCACAAAGACACACAAAGCCTCTCACTGCTGACATTTTCAAGTCTTAATATATTGTCTTTGAACAGTTTCTAAACGGTTTGGGTTTGGCAGAACTGGCTTTCAGCCTCCCAAGAGTCATTTCTAAGTGCCCTGGAGTGAGAGAACTCTGCTTGGCCTCAGCTCAGCACCCCAAAACCACTGGTGCTGCCACTCACATCCTCAGAGTCACCTGCCTCAAAACACACCAAGCCACCGTTCCCAACTAAAGCCAAGCTTCCAGCACCAGACAGCCCGGGTTTTCATTATAACCTACAGCCCAATAAAGTGAGAACACAGAAACAAGGGCCAGAGCCGTGACACTCGCGCTCCAGCCACTGCAGACCCGAGCTCCCCAACTTTGCCAGAGAAACGCCACAAATCCAGACCCACAGCCTGGAGTTCATTGCTCTGAGCATCTAGAAACAAAGCTGCAGAGCTCCACAACACCTCAGTCAAGTCAGAGCAGCCCCAGACAGGACAGAGCACCGCGCGCAGACCCAAAGCTGGGCACCATCCCCATCCCAGACAGCTTCTCACCCATGCAGGACGCAGCCAAACAGCGCCATGAACTGCTGGAAAATGCACCTCATGTGCACCTGCGCTCCATCTCCACCCTCCTGCCACGCTGCCCAGCACAAGATCACACACCTGCATGGCTTGGCCCTACCGTTTCCACCTGTCCTTACACAAGTTACGCATCAGAAAGATTTAGGACCTGCTCTTGCCAGCTCTAACCCCACCACCTTCCCACGTGCCCACGCCTTCAGTGCTTTCAGCCTCAGCTGCAAAAACTTTTGCTGCCATTTTCGCTCTCCCACTTCCTGCTCACATCGGGCAGCCAAGCAGGAAGGACTGAAATCCTCCGAGCGCACCAGGAAGCGCCAGAAATCTGCTGCGATGCGCTGGGTGAAACGCTCTGCAGACACCTGGGCAGAGGCTTCTCAAAGCAAACAGCTTTGCAAGGAGCTGAGACCGTTCCTCGGGCTAAAAACAAGGCGAAAATCACAGCGCAGCCCAGGTGCTGAGGGCGTTTGCTCCCAGGAGTGACAGCTCTTCCCTCCTGCATGCAGCCAAGCTTCCCCCTACGACCTCCGCAGGAGCCTCCAAATACGGATAATGCCTCTACCGTGGAAAAAGGTGTGGGAAGCTCTGCTTTTTTAGAGCATGGGAACCGCCAGCAAAGTCCGGGCACGGGGTAACCTGCACGTCTGCGGGCTGCAGCGGGCACAGCCTGCAGAGCCGGGACGCTCCGTGTATCAACAGCGCTTTTCTACAGCAGCTGCTCCCATCCTTTCCGAACAACAAAACCAGGACGCAACTTCATTAAACGTATCACAAACCGACGGAGCCGCCGCTCCCAACCCCTTACAGCCCAACCAGCAGCACGGAAAGGCACCGGGACCGAATAAACCCCTCCAGCGCCAAATAAACCCCAAACCCCGCACCAAACACACAAAACAACCCATCTCACACCGCACAGAGCCGCACTCCCACCCCTTAAAACCACCACCACCACCACCACCACCACCACTACCACCTCCGGCCACGAGCATCCTCAGCAGGGCACAACCGGAGGGGGGACGGGGAGCAAAGTACCCCCAGGATGCTGCCAACCCCGGACCCCCCCACACCTCGGGCGGAGCCGTGCAGGGATAAATGCGAAGCCGCGAGGTCCGAGGGGCGTAGCTGCCGTTTTGGGGCTGTTGGCGGAGAGGATCCATGGCTCGGAGCTCCCGGGCTCCACCTGCAGCGCCGCAACGGAACGGGGAGGAGACGGGAAGCCCGACCCGGTCCGGCCCACCGCGCTTTGTTTGCGGGCGGCACCGCCCCGGAGCCGAGCTGCAACCAATGGAACCGCCCGAATCGCCGGGACGGGCCGGGGGGGCTTCGGGGTGGGGATGGAGCTGAGCCGCCCCCGAGGGTTCGAAGGGCTCCTGGAAGCGGGGACCGAACGGGGTGGGGGGTGGGGGGGGGGGGGGGGGGGGGGGGGGAGTGAGTGTGGGGTTCAAAAAGGAGCGTTGGGATCCGGCTCTTTTGGGGTGGTTTTGTATTGAAATGGGGTTCGTGGCGCTGTGCAGTGTGGTGTGGGTGGGCGAAGTCCACCCCGTGCCGCCCTATGGTATCTGCTGCATCTCCTGCAGCACCTACTGCATCTCCTGCAGCATCTGTTACACCTCCTGCAGCACCTATTGCATCTCCTGCAGCATCTGTTGCATCTCCTGCAGCATCTGTTGCACCTCCTGCAGCATCTATTGCATCTCCTGCAGCATCTGTTGCACCTCCTGCAGCACCTATTGCATCCCCTGCAGCATCTGTTGCACCTCCTGCAGCACCTCCTGCATCTCCTGCAGCACCTCCTGCATCTCCTGCACCTGTTGCTCCTCCTGAAGCACACAATGCATCTCCTGCAGCACAAACAGCTCACACACACACAGAGCTGGTGCCGAACAATCAGAAAAGCATCATCTCCTCACTGGTTGGACTCGCTGATTTTGAAGGCCTTTTCCAAGCAGAGCAATTCTCTGATTCTGTGAACAGCAATGCAGGGCCCCAGCCATAGCAGGGAATGTGAATCCCCAGAAGTGTTTGCAGCAGGCAGCTGGTGGAGCTGCTCACTGGGAGCACAGTGCTGAGCCGAGTTTTGTTTGGCCACGTGTTTGGCCCCAGCAAGAGATCCCCTGCAATCAGCGGTGTGACAGCAGAGAAATCCCAGAGAGAGAAAATAGAAGGGTCGGTTAAATGCAGGAACTGGGGAAACTTGCCTCCTGCAGCACGAGCTCTTCGCTGTCCTTGCAGCTTTTTATCTCTCTTCCCATACCTGCAGGACGCCGCTTCGTGCTGGTACAAGCCACGGACCAATTTAAAGAGGAAAAAGTAGGAATTGCACATTGAAAACCCCTTGCAGCTGCACCCTGAGCCTGGCTGACTCCGTGAAGCTCTGGAAAAGACTCTTTGCCATGGATTTACTTTGAAAATCTGAAATCCAGCAATGCCCTCAGTGAGCAGCAGCAGCACAGGGCTGGCTGTGGGTGATTGCTGCCATTTCCTGCCCTCTCCCTCAGGACTTGCTCCCCACTGCTGCCTCCATTGATTGGATGCAAAGCATCCGGCTGCTAAAAGCAAAGGTTGCTCCGGAGTGATACAGGATGTGCAAGCAGGAAAGAGCCGTGCAGCTCACCGGCCTTTTCTCTGCTATTTATCTTGCTGTCTGAAGCATATTCTCTTTGAAAACGGAATGATACCAATCCAGAATATCATGCAGGTCCACGGTCTGCCATTAAATCAAGGAGTGTAGCAGCTCTTTATTATTTCAAATTGAGTCAGGTACTCTTTTCAGAGCAGTACTCTCAACTTTAAGGTCCCTTCCAACCATTCTGTGATTCTATGAAACACGTAAGTTGTCAAGCAGTCAGCATGGATCATCCTGGCCACCATGGTGACCACGAGCCAGCAGGGTGCTCTCACGGCCAATGGTGTCCTGGCTGACCAACGGTTGACCAAAGATTGACCATGAGCCAGCAGTGTGCTCCCATGGCCAAGAAGGCCAATGGTGTCCTGGTTGACCAAAGATTGACCATGAGCCAGCAGTGTGCTCTCATGGCCAAGAAGGCCAATGGGATGCTGGGTTGCAGTGTGCACAGCATGGCCACCAAGGCAGGAAGGTTCTCCTCCCCTCTGCTCTGCCCTGGGGTGGCCACAACTGGAGCACTGAGCGGAGGGCAGGGGAGCATCCCCACATCTGAAAGTAAGAAAGGGGAAAAACAAAGAAAGAAAAAAGCCACACTTGGACCCAAGGAGGTGGTTCTCAGGGGCTTCAAATCACCCCCAAAATTATCCCACAGATTTCCCTGCCGATGGCCAGGAGCATCCTGCAGGCGGGGGTCACTTGGCTCAGCTCTCCTGCCAGAGGACAGCAGCATTTCCAGGAAATCCGAAGCAGGGGGGGGATTCTCTGACCGCCGAATCACACTTCTCTTTTCCAAAGAAGAAATCACTTCAGATGCAGAGCAGAGCCCTGCATCATCCTGGAGCAAGGAGACCTGCGCTGGGCTGCGGCTCAGCCATGGGGCTCCACACCTCCAGAGGTCAAGCAGTGCAGATGCAGTGAGATAAACACCGAAACACGAGTGGGCAGCAGCTGGGCTTTTGTTGAGCTATTTTGTTCGCTTTTACACTACCAGAACAGAATATGGGAAGTTACATATCGAGCATGCATGCGTGCACGCAGGCTGGCACCCGATGTGAGCTATTTTCGGTGCTCTCTGAAGCTGGCTCAAGCTGCAGCTGCTCACAGTGAGTCTCACCTTTGGGGCTTTCCCTTTCCCTTTCATCGATGCTTTTTTCCTGGATTGGCTTTTCCTTCCCATTCATTTTCAAATCACGTTTATCTCCAGGTTCATCTGGAATGTTTGGCTTAAGCCCCTCTGAGACGATGCTCGAGCAGCAGCTGATGGTGCTCTGAGCTTTGAGCCCACCATGACTTCATCCCACGCAGAGCAGAGCACATCAATGTGCCCCCCGAGCTCCAAACGATGCCAAAATTGCCACTGTTTGAATGACAGACAGCTCATTCTGAGAACGCCCAATAACTTGACAGTGAAAGTCCCAGCAGTGCCCACTCTGTATATTTGCATATTACTCAGTGACACCGATCCAAGATGCAATTCGTTGGGATCTTTCTCCACGCTTTAAGTCTGGCAGAAGCAGGAAAAAGGGATTTATCCTCCCTTTTTAGCCCTTTTTTCCTGCTCAGAGCCCTAAATTCCCCTCAATCCATCCTTCCCAAAGGATGGGGAATGCAGCCAGGGGTTGGGCTTCCCGAGCTGGATCCATCCCTTCAGCTCGGCTCCTGGCTCCACGTGGAACCCAAGGGCACAACCCAGAGCAAGCTGCTGTTTTTCTCTTCCAAAACAAGAGCCCAGTCAGAAAGGAGAGGTTTGAGGCTGGCTGCCAAAGGAAGAATCGTAGCGGTCTTCAAAATTTGTGAGCTTCCTTGCAAAACCTGCCTCCAACTGCAAAAGCGTCCCACCAAGACCTCCCTCCATCCAGGTGTAGGAAAAGGCCAAAGCTCAGATGGAGATGTGAGAGCACTGAACCAGCTGGCAGCCCCGCACCGCAGGGTTAACGCCAATCATTCACCAGCGATTATTTTGGAAGCACAGGCAGTATTTTTAGCCAGGAAAGCAGGCACCACTTCCCTTTCTGCCATCTCTCCTCCCTCTCCCAATGAGCCAGGCCTCTTTGCTGTGGCCGGGTGGGGGGATGCACGCAGAACCCGCTGCTGGTTGTGAAAGAACCGTGCTGCTATTTTGATCAGAGGAGCTGAACACGCTTCACCCCCATGAGTTTTGCAATCCTCGCGCCGACAAAGGAGGAGCAGCCGCCACAGGCTGCCTGGGTTCACCCCAATCCCTGCCTGCTGCCCACAGCATCCTGCAGCCAGGAGAGGGTCTGTGGGGAGGGTGGGCAGTGATGGCAGCACCTCATTCTGTGCTGCTCTGCATCCTCCTCCCTCTGCTTCTCGTCCCTATCTTCTTCCACCCATCCCATCTCCTTCCTCCTTCCTGTCCTCCAGCCCCAAAACTCCACACCCATTGGGCCCATTCCAGGTCTGCACCCCCCCGGCTCATCTTTGGACCTCACAAACTGTGAACGATCAGAAGTTTCTCCTGCTTTCCAGGAGAGAATGGAGCTCTGCTTGGTTTTCCAACGGAGCTGTGCTTGTTTTTCCACCTCCTTTCATTTTTCTCCCATTGATCCTCTGCTTAGGGTTGAATTTGGGATGCTGGAGGCTGATCTGCTGAGCCTGCCAGCCACGGCTGACCCAGCAGGCAGGCAGGAGGTGGGCGAGTTGCTGACTCGGGCACAAGAAAGCTTGATGCTTTTTATTTGCTGATGTATGAAAGATACGGGAGCAGAAACTCACACCCTGAATTGGGCAACGCTGTGCTGGGCACGGGAGGAGGCTGCGAGTGGAGCTTTGGGAAACTGCAGCAGTGAGGTGGTTCAGGATGCATCCGGGGTGCAGACCTTTGTGCTTTGTATTTTGGGTTCAAAGTGAAGGCAACGGAGGCTGAGCAGGGGCTGAGAAGTTCACCCAACCCAGCATCAGCCCGCTGCTGGTGCAGCTCTGTCCCCAGTTGCCTCCTGAACACACCGGGCAGAACTGATGCAGCCCTGCAGAGAGCAGCTGATGATCACGGCGCTGTGCTGTGACTTCTCTGCTTCCATTCAGCAAATGGAAAACTATTCGCATTTCAATGCGAAACACCGAGAGCTCGCACACGCTCTGCACACGGAGCTGGCTGCCTGCTTAATAGCCTCCCTCCTCCGCAAACCTTCGCCTTGCATCACCTCTGCAGGATCCGACCCTCCTCTACGGAGACCCTCAGAGGTTCCCCGGCACCCGGAGACCCCCAGCACGGCAGGGCAGTGCCCAGCCCGCATCCCACCACCCCCATCCTCCGCTGTTCTTATAACCAAACAACCGCGCTCGCCCATCAGCCTGGAGGTCTGTTTTAAATAGACGCTCCTTCAGTAAGACCTGCAAAAATACCTTTGGTCGTCCTTCTGCTGAGCATGAAACCACAGCGCGGCAAAGAGGAACCAGCGACTCAAAGCAGGGCACGCTGCAGCCCGGCCGTTCCACCCTCCCGTTGCTGTTTGCGCAAAGCAAAGGGCAATTATTGGAGATGGAAGATGCGTGCTTCACCCGCCCGCTTCCCCCCGCCGCTCTTGTGGGTCTTTCGGACGGCCCCAGGGGAGAGAAAAACATTTGTTTTAAAAACAGGAAAATGTGATTGTAAAACCACAACAATGGGCCGGGGAAGGAGCCGGAGCAGCTCTCAATTTAGCTTTCGAAACAGCCTTCCAGTTGACTAAATGTTTCTGTAGCAAACAGCCGCCGCTCCGCGCGCCCTCTCCTGACTCCGGCAGCGCATGCAGCGAGCGCTGCTTTGCTGTCTGTGCCACATCTGCACCGCCCACTGCAAAACCCCTTCCTTGTGCAAGCACTGGGACAGCCCACTGCAAACCCCTTCCTTGTGCAAGCACTGGGACAGCCCACTGCAAACCCCTTCCTTGTGCAAGCAGCCGCTGCGCTCCTCGTTTCACATCCCCTGCACTTCCCCATTGATGCAGCATTTTCTGTACACCTTTGGCTTTTTCTTTCTAAAAGCAGCTCCGGTGTGGCAATCGCATGAAAACCCACTGCATGGATACGCCGACCTCTACCTGCTCATCCTCATCCTTGCCTTTTCCATCAGAGAAAAGCCAAACGTTTTCACAGAAAGGGGCTGTCTGAGGTTGTTTGCGCACATCACCGCCACCTGAGCGGCTGGAAATTGTTTATTTCCCTTCCAAATACCCAAAGGGTTTGCATCCAGATAAAGAAATAATAGCTGGCAAAACTCTGTTTTCCGAAACACAAAGAGTGTTCAGAGCATTCTCTGAATGCAGACCAGGCTCCAGGCTGCTCCTGGGGCTGGGAAGCCAAAAGCCAAAGGAGCCATTCGTAGGTTTTCCCTTCCCCCCCCCCCCCCCACCTTTCCAGCTGTGTGCCGTGTTCAGTTCTTGCTTCATAGCGTGACTGACCTGTACTAAGCACAGCCCTGAAGGGTGGGAAGCATCACAGCAGCTCAGCAGAGGTCCACTGACTGCCCATCCTGTTCAACGAGGGGCTGAATGGAGAGCCCAGTGCATCCCATGGGGAGGCTGTGGGGTGAGATCTGTGACTGCAGGCGTCTGCATGGGGCCGCAGTTCTCTGTGCGGAAAGGTCCAACAGCAGAGCAAGATCCAAAGTGAAATAATCCCATTTCAGTGAGAAATAAGGAACGTGTAAGCAGTGCTATGGCCCAGACATGGACATGGTACTTTCCACAGAGATGTCACTTGAATCCACTCCCGTTCTCCTATTACTAACAGTGCAGACCTTGCTCTAACACTCTGGTCTTGCTACAGAGAGCACTGTGAGGTCCTATGGGTTGGGCTCTAGAGGAAGGACCTATCTTTTTAGCAGCTTTGTGATGGCACACAGTCTACCTGGACGGCCAGAGCCAGCTGCAGACAGAGCAAAGCAGCCACACCAGCAGACGAGGCGGGTCTGCGGGGGAAGGTGGATTCTTTCCTTCCAAAAAGGCTCAGAAAATACATCAGGAATGGCAATGCTAGTAAATCTTTCCACCCAGCAAGCCATGACCTCAGCTCCCAGCCCTCCTGCAAGAGGCTGGAGGCGATGCTCAGCTCCTCGGTGCCGGTGAGTAGTGAAGGAGTGGCGTGGAACAGATTGCGTTGTGCTGGGAATGCATCCCCAGTGCATCCCTTTCTTTCTCCCAGGGATGTATTTTGGTGCCTACCTCCTTGCTTTCTTAGCAAGGGGATGAGGAAGAGGATGGAGAGGAAGGTTCCCATCATACAGAACACAGCCAGCCTCTATGGCCCCTTGGAAATGGGGTTCATGGCACATGTGAGGAGGGAGCACCTCAGATAGAAGCAGAATGGACTTGATCCTTGCTGCCAGCCAATGGGTTGAGATATGAGAACACGAGCAGCAAAGCTCCTGCTGTGGCTCAAAGAGTCGCCATAGGATCCTAAAGTCATTCAGGATGGAAGCAACCTGGTCACCCTCCTGCTCAGAACAAAGTCATGCATTGCAGGAACCCATCACTGCCACAGCTGAGAGCTAAAGACAACCAAACAGGCAAAGACAAAGAGAAGTAGGGACAGAGCTGCCTAAAACCCCCAGGCACTGATGCACCCCGAAGCTGCTGAGCAGCCACATCCTACCCACAACCAGGCCACCCTCAGGAAGAGGCCGGTGCTGTGCCTGCTGCCCTGAACTCGCCCAGCCACCCCTGTGACAGCACCTGCGTGGGGGACCCACCATGTGCCTGCACCCCAAGCTCAAATCCAGCCTTGGGTTCATACTCTGTGCTGAGCTCTGGTTCTAGCCCATGCTGGTCTCTGCTCTGTGCTTTGGAGGAGATGGGATGGAAACACCAGCTGCTCCCCCTGTGCCCAGCACCTGCTGAGTGCTTCAGGTGGCCCTTCTGCGTGGTACTGCCCTCCCCCCCACCCTCCATTTTTGGGGAGGACATCTATTGATTTTTCATGCCTTTCTTGTATGAAATTACACCAAGTGCTGCAGAAGCACCAATGGAACCCCCCAGAGCCATGGGGTCGGATGGAGTCACCCAAATGAGCCATCCAGCACTGCTACAGCCCAGGTCACAGAGATCCCAACAGAGGTGAGGACAGCCCATGGTGTGCGTGTGTCCAATTCTGGGCTGGCAGGGACCTCCACATCCCTCCCCACCTCCTCTCGCTGAGATCTGAACCATTTTTCGGCCTCTACCACAAAAGCAACAGAGGGACACCCTGCCCTGCTGCACCCCAAATCCCCGCGTGGGATTTCTCTCTGGCTCACAATTATCTGCAGAGCTATTTAAAAGCAAACAACAAAGAATAAGGCTCACACGACAAGGCTGAGGTCTCACTGAGCAGCATTTCAGCACGTTCTGGTCCCCATTACATGGGTGCTTCTGAGCTTTGAATGAAGCTCAACAATGAATGCTTCAGGCTTAGCAATGCTGACCTCTCCATCCCCATGACTGCATCATTACTCACTCCTCAGATTCAAAGTGATTTGTCAGAAACCATCCTCTCTAGGTGGAAAAAGCTCCCCAAAGTGCAGCACAGCTCATCCTCTGCCACTGCTGCAGCAGTTTGGCTCTGCAGGGCGAGGGCTGGATTTGCAAGCAAGGCTGCACCTGCGAGCAAGGCAACTCAGCCCAAAGCATCGCATCACAGTTCCTTGGGGAAAAGCAGAGAAAGGTGAGCGTGGGATGCCCACAACATTCCAAAACTGCCCCCAGAAGAACTCACATTTGTCAGATCCTCATTTTCTTGTCTCTCTCTCTTTTTTTTTTTCTGCCCAAGACTGAAAGCTCTCAGCTCTCTGATGCTTAGATTTTCAGCATCAATTCATGTTTATCTTGCAGCCTTCCTGAGTTGGGACAGCACTCGCTCATGAGCTTTGCTGCTGTGAATGCTGAGCATTCAAAGCCACCACGTCGGGGACGTGCAGATTTCATTGCTTTGGGGGCCCTGTTGCTTTACAGGTGTCAGCTCTCCCAGTCTGCACCTTTGTTTTTGAAACAGCCTGAGCACATGCTCAGCCTCCTCTACAGCCCAGAGAAATTGAGCAAGATGGAAATTCCCATGCTGGGCCGTAGGAGCGTTGCACCACTCTCAGCACTTTTGAAGCAGGGCGAAACTCAAGAATCCTTCCATTGCAGCTTCCCTCCTCCTAACCGTGGGCTCACAATGCACACCAGTCTATCTCAGTGCCATTTCCCAAGCTCTTCACCAAGAGAAAATGAAAGAACAGGGAAATACCAGGGGTTGACCAGAGAAGGGGGGGAGAGCTGCACTACTTTGTGACAAAGGGACCGGGGAGATGCTGCCCCGTCCCTTGGCCCAGGCAGGGTGAAGGTTGGTAGGCTGAGGAGCTGCTGCAATGTGAGTAGAGTACAGCTGTGTATCCTTATGGTTTAGCAGCACAAAGGCAGTGCCAGGTGAGCAGGAATCAGATAAAGCCACCCGTGCTGCGGGGTGTGCAGCAACGCTGTGCCTGCAGTGCTGTGCACAGAGATGGCTTTGTGGGGCAGCAAAGAGAACTTTGTGCTTTGAAGGTGAAAAGCTGAAGCTGAGCATCTGGGCTGCAAACTGGTGAGCACGGGTGACCCAAGAGAGCCTTTTAGTGCTAAGCGAAAAAGGAAGAACTCAAACCCAGGGCGCTGCTGCTTGGAGGAGAGGAGTGGTTGCCTACCTGTGGGGAGGTTTTCCTGCTCTGCATGGCTCACATGCATGGAACGTGAGCGAAAGCCGCTGCCCTGTGTGCCCTTCCCCTCCCAGCTGGTGGCTGCCAGGAGCCAGGAAAGGAGCCCTGTGAGATGGCTCAGCCCAGAGCATCCCTGCAGCGACAGAGGAGGTACATCAGAGCACAGTGCCAGCATGGATCAACCAGAGCAGAAATCCCAGGCAGGATGCACCAGGCTGAGGCCGGAGCAGAAATCCTGTGTGCTCCTGGGAAGGCTGCAGCAGAGCAATGCCCGGGGCTGCAGTGCACACCAACATTTGCTGCTGGTTCTCCCCACGCTCCTGCATACAAGAGCCGCCTGCAGCCCTCCTCCGTTTGCCAGCCTCTGCCCTGCGCTTCCCTGGGGCAGAGGACAGCCAAAACCCCACACACCAGAGGAACACCATGGAGATGTTCAGCAAAGAGCACAGTGTTAAGAAAGCCCAGAGGGAGACACGTTAAGCCCAGAAGACGGTTTGGAGGAGTACCTTTGTTGTCAGTGCTCATCTGCCCGGCCCGCGTGCGGAGCTGCCTGCTGCCCTTAAGCTTTGTCTCTCTTTCCCCCCAGTGCATTGTGACAGTCCCCAGGGCAGAGCAGCTCTTTAGTGTGGTCTGCACTGTGTGTGGTGAGGAGCCCTGCTCTCTAGCTTTTTTCTCGGTGCAGTTTCCATGCTCGGTTTCAGAATGACGACCTCTGATGTCGCGCTGCCGCGGGCAGCAGCTCTCTCTCGCGCACAAGTGGGTTTATCTTGCATCCTTTCATTTTACTCTCACACCCAGCTGGTGGGCTGACGGCTTTCAAAATAAAATCAAGCTGCCAGGAGGCTCCTGGGGCTCTACCAACCTTTTGCAAAGGCTTTGTTGAAAATGGCCCTTTTCCATCAGTACTCCCATTGGTATAATTGGTCACCTGGGGATTCCCGGACAATGGGTACCCCAGGAGCAGATGCAGCGCGATGCCCAGTTTTATATCTGCTGGGTGGTGCAGAAAGACTAAAATTGGAGCTGCTTCGAAGCCACCCACGCTCACCCAGGAAGGAAAAAGTCCCTCCCTTGGAGCACGAACAGCCCAAACCTCAGCTTTCCAAATGGCACCCATGCAATCGAAGGCCTGGTCCCAATTAACGGCACCAAAAGACGAAGGAGCCGACCCCCTCCCCATGCTGCAAGTGATGCCCGAGCACCAGGGGCAATCAGGGAATCTGTAACACAAGCAGAAATTGCCCCAGCTCTGCACTCAGCATCTCAGAGCTCTGGAATTGCCCTCTCCGTGCTCAGCAGCGCATCCCTCCCATCCAACATTTGCTCTGTTCTCGCTGCTCCCAGCACCATCCCTGCAGCAGATGGAGGAGCTCTGAGCAAACAGAGCTTTTATGCATCTCGATGGGAAGGCCAGGAGGTTTCACTGCAGCCGGAGCAGAGAGACTCCGAGGGGGCTGAGAACAAGAGAGCTCACAGAACACCATCATGCGAAATAGCCGTGGGCAGAGAACCTGGGCCAGTTGTTCTGCTGGAAGGACACCACAGCTCACACAATGCAGCACTGTCTTTTCCCCGCTACGCTGGGGGAAATTGGTTTTTCCTCCTTTTAATTGTCCTTCTGTTTGCAAATTGCTCGTGTGTGCTTTTAGTCTCAGTCGCTTCTATTTTAGGAGCGAGGCAAATGGCAAACAAGGAGGGAGCGCAAGTGAAGTTTCCATGAGACTTCTGCCTCCACTGCTGCAACATGGGACAATCCCTCAGGGCCAACACGAAGTGACACAGCCCCAAATCACCCCCAGCAGCCCACACCCCACGCACAGAGCGTGCTCTGCTCGGATTTATTGCTTCAGAGCAAAAGCCAACAGTTGGAACTCAGTGCACGCCGGGAGCACGCGCAGCATCCGCAGCGCCCATTGCAGCAGGGAAACGCCAGCAGGGAGCATTCCCTGCAGAGCCAAGGAAGGAAAACCCCAGTGCTGGTCCCCATGTGATAAAGGGCAGCAATTCCTGGCTGTAACTATTGTGATTTTGGGGGGACACAACCGATAGGCAAAGGCACACGGGTTCCTCTGAGCTGTGCCATCCTCCCCTTCACCCCACCGAAATAATGGGTCTGTGAACGTCGGAGAAAAGATATCCCCCACCAGGAAAAAAAGAGAGAAAGAGAGAAAGAGAGAAAGAGAGAAAGAGAGAAAGAGAGAAAGAAAGAGAAAGAAAGAAAGAAAGAAAGAAAGAAAGAAAGAAAGAAAGAAAGAAAGAAAGAAAGAAAGAAAGAAAGAAAGAAAGAAAGA
>JAPSGF010000130.1:191212-220955 GCA_035772895.1 Perdix hodgsoniae
GATGAAAAGCGCACAGCAGCAGAAGCAAAGAGGGAGCTGCCAGGTGAGCAAGCGCACCAAGTGCACACAGAACCCAGAGAGAGCAAGCACCTTAAAAGAGATGGCTGTGAGAGCAGAGTGACAGCTGACTGCCAGGGGGAGGAGAGGGAGGAAAGCATCAGGAATGGGGAACGGAGCCCTTCTGGTGCACATCAACACACGTCCTGAGCAGCCCAGGCCAGGGGAGCTGCTCTGGAGGAGGTGGCAGGTCTGCACTGTGCTTCCCTGCAGCGTGCAGCCCCATGTGTGGTCTTAGGGTTGATCTGGAATAGGCCTGAGTGTCTGTCATGGTGAATTGCTTGGGTTTTCCTGGGAGGTGAGACTGTGACCTGTATTGCAAGCAAGCCAGCAGCCCCCGTGCTTGCCCTGAACTCCATTAACTCACAAAACCTGCATCCTTGGTTTTGCCTCCTGTTCTCGGTGCAGGAAGCAGTGCTGCAGCCCCAGCCTGCGCTGCTCCCCACGGCCCCACGTCACCAATCCCTGCACGGCGGATCTCCCTGCAGCTCCAGCCCATCTCTTGCTTTGCTGCTTGAAACAGGCGAAAGCAGCAAGCAGAGGAGGGGAGCAGCCCCCACACTGTGCAGCCCCCACCTCCAAAACCACACACCTGGCATCACAGGACAGCCCTCCCGCAGCGCAGCTCCTGGGAACACGGTGGCCCCACGTTCGTTTTTGCTTTGCTTTGCTTTGGAGAGGAGGATTCCTCCGGCCGTGCTGAGCAGCCGGTGTCACAGAGCTGGCCCAGGTGACACAGGTGACAATGCCACCCACGGATGGGGCAGCGCAATGGGGACGTGGGGAGAGGGCAGTGGGGACGGCGCAACGGGGATGTTACAATGGGGACATGGGGACAGCGCAATGGGAATGGTACAGTGGGGACATAGGGGACGGCGCCACGGGGATGGCACGGTGGGGATCAAGGGACAGCACAGCAGGGACAAGATTGGCACCAGCTTGGGTTGGGTTGGAGCAGTCGGGGCACTTGGCAGCATCACGCGCGTGGGACCCCCGGTACTCACCGTGGTTTTGTCCTTGCATCCAGAGGAGTTAAAGCCCTTGGAGATGCGGTCGCATTGTCCGAGATGTGCTGGGGGGTGGGGTGGGGAGGGGGAGGCAGCTGCTTTCTTTATATCTCAAGATTCACTAAAGTTCAGGAAGAGAGAGAGAGAAAAGAGAAGGGAAGGCGAAAGGGGAGGGACTGAGCAAAGGGCCCAGAGGCCGTATAGAATGACAATGGAAGGAAATGCTTTATCAAACCTAGAAAGCCAACCCTGTCCTGGGAACACAGAGGGAGAAAAAAAAAAGAAAACTTGCCGAAGAAAAGCGAGTTCAGCTGCCTCGGTTCCTCCCTTGGCAGCAGCCCTCCTCCCCCATCCCCTCACTGCAAACACAATGTGAGCCGAAAGCGTCCGGCTCCAACACTTTTCTTTTTTTTTTTTTTTTCATTAAACAGAGAGAAGTTTCAGTTCTTTAAGAAAAAAAAAAAAAAAAAATTAAATAAAAATCCAACAACCAAACCCTGCCCGGGAATGGGAATGTGACGCTCTTCCCCCTCCCCCGGGCTGCAGCCTTCCAAGTTTCTATGAGTCAAACGTTTGCAATGTGTTACCGAAATGTTACCAAGCTGGAATGCGGCATCCGAGAGGGTTTGGCCAATAAAACTTTTGTTTGTTGGTTGGGAGAAAGCGTCATCAGCACAGAACACCGCTCCTCTTCCTTCTGCTCTGCCCATCCGGGTGCTGCGTTAAAGGTGCCCATGGAGGGGGCACCGATGCTCCCAATGGGAAATGGTGTTGCGAAGGGAGATGCTGAGGGAAATGGTAAACCTGATGCTGCAGATGGTGGGGAATCGGAGGGAGATGTGAAATGGTGGGGCTGGCCTGCAGCACGGGGAGGGTGGGCCCAAAGCTGAGCACCCAGAGCGCTGCAGGCAGATTTTGGATCAGCAAAGGGTTATTCCTCACCCCACAGCTCCTGGGTTCATCATAGCTTCGTGGGATGGCTTGGGTTGGAAAGGACCTCCATCTCAAAATGTGGGCTTCCAAGGAAGACAACTGAGCAACACCTTTATAGCGTTTTCCAGAAGCATCTGCTATAGGTTTGCACGCATCAGCATCTCAATTTCTTTCCTCCAGAACCCAGCAGCATAACAAGGAATGCTTTCTTGTGATGTTAACCACCATAAGCAACACCTTCCTTTGGCTGTGCTTAGCTCCTGGAAATGGATCACTGCTATGCATTTTATGCCTTTCAAATCTAGGAAACCGAACAGTTTCCAGTATCCCTAAACACACAGCAGGTGGGCATTGGATGATCTTTCAGGTCCTTTCCAACCCAACCATCCCATGGCTCTGTGATCTTTGGGGTCCCTTCCAACCCAGCCATCCCATGGCTCTGTGATCTTTCAGGTCCCTTCCAACCCAACCATCCCATGGCTCTGTGATCTTTGGGGTCCCTTCCAACCCAGCCATCCCATGGCTCTGTGATCTTTCAGGTCCCTTCCAACCCAGCCATCCCATGGCTCTGTGATCTTTCAGGTCCCTTCCAACCCAACCATCCCATGGCTCTGTGATCTTTGGGGTCCCTTCCAACCCAACCATCCCATGGCTCTGTGATCCTTCAGGCCCCTTCCAACCCAGCCATCCCATGGCTCTGTGATCCTTCAGGCCCCTTCCAACCCAACCACCCCATGGCTCTGTGATCTTTCAGACCCCTTCCAACCCAACCATCCCATGGCTCTGTGATCTTTAAGGTCCCTTCCAACCCAGCCATCCCATGGTTCTATGATGATGGGATGAGATAACACTGGGTTTTGATTTTGGGGTTGGAGAACCACCACTGACCTGCCCAGCCCATGCATGTTTTCTCATTTGATGCCTCAAAATGGCAGCAGCAACAACACTGACATTCAACAGAATGGAAGTGAACTGGCAAGATCCATCAGACTTCTGTGGCTTTCTCCCCATATGTAGAGGTGATCCAGGCAGCTCTGTCCTGAAGGAGCCCTACAGTTCCCAGCTCCAATAATTCTGCACACAGAATTGTCCTGGAATGGTGTTTTTGGCACCGAGTGAGTTTTACCACACCTGCAACAGCTGCAAAACCTATTGAGACTAAATAAATATATATATATATATCAGACTAGAACTGTTGTTGGGATTTTTCTGACTGGCTCTGTTCTCAGGTGAAAGAATCTGATGTGGTTGAAAAGAAAAAAGAGGGAGAAAATAAAAAGGATGAGGAAAGAGGAGGTGGGGACGGTGAGGATGCACTGAGAGGTTGGGAAGGAGCCATGCAAACCGTGTCCCCATACAGGGTCACTCCTGCTCTGCCTGGAGCTAATCTCGAGTTGCAAACTTTTACCCAGCTGGATATTTGCTCTGTGTGCACGTTGAGGTGCGTGGAGTCCTTTCACACAGCGAACTGCCAAAAGCAGAGCTGTCCAAATCCAGAGATAAGGGACAGGGCCTTACTTTAACAAAGAGACATTTCCATATCTGAGGAAGTGAGGCAATTCTGCCTCATTAAGAAGGCTGACAAAAGTCTCCTAGGAGGAAGAAAGACAGCAAAAGATTAAAATCTGTGCATTTCAGAGGAGAGCAGCCAGGAATGCTCACGTCCCATCAACTGCAGAGTCGGACAGAGGCTGCATGGCATCTCCAGAGCTGGGAGTGGCGGTGGTGGTGGAGCTCAAGGGGTGTCTGGAGGGAACGGAGAGACCCAGAGATGGAGCAGGGAGCGAGCAGAGCCCTCAGAACTGCACTGGGATCCATCCAGGGAGGGAAAGTCAACGCTTTGCTGCTTTGAACTCAGCCGTCATTGTGCAAACATTGAGCCCCAGTGCTCTAATCCGTGCTGGCATGTTCCAGGAGCACTTCTGCAAGGCTTTATCGTGAAAAAAGCAAACCACTACACATTCCAGCAGGCTCCTGGTATCCCTGGCTATGCACACAATGCTCTCCAAGGGAAATCTTCACGTGGCCTGCACGTGTTATTTGCCATTCGCACGGCTGCTCCGTGTGCACGCCCTGCTGCACTGAAGGGTGCACAGGGAGAGAAAAGATTGCAAAGCTTCTGCTAATTCAGAGGGAAGTGTAGGACAGCGAAGGGGAATGCAAAGCCGTCCATAGAGAGTGCTCACACTGTGCAGATCGCTCTGCATCCAGCAATGAAATGGCTCCGGATGGGCTGCACTGGCCTCATTCTGGCTCTCTCTATTGAAGGTGATGCCTTTCCAAGGTGCATTCCCAATGCTGACAGCCCCTTCCCAAGCTCAGCCCACCAGACCTGGTGGTCCAGTGCCCCTTCAAGGTGAGATTTCCCTTCCACCACCCCACAGTGCCCAGCAGAGAAGCCCAACATCACCATCAGTGGGAGATCTGAGGGCACAGCAGAAAACCCAAGCATCTCCAGGGGCAGTTTGGCAGCAGATGCCACAAGCATTTCCAGCACAGCAGCACGTAGGTACCCTCACAAGCACAGCACATCAGCAGTTCATTTGGGGATGGGAGAGCAGAGACAGCATGGGGAAGAGGGGAAGGGCTCCATGCGCAGGATTGATACGCCAGGTATGTTGGCCAGAGAGCTCGCAGAGGATGAATAACATTCCCTTCATACACTGAAAAATGTCAGGCTGCTCTATCTGTAATCGTACGGCCTGCAATGGTTGCAGATGGTGCTTAGGAGTAGAAAGGTGCAGATGGATTTTGAAAAGCCTTCAGGCAACAAACTGCAGAAGCTCTGCTGGAAATCCTGCTGGGTGCCCGTATCCATTTCTATACGCTGAGCACAACTTTAGGGTCCCTTCTGGCCCAACACGGAGCTCCCAGCACTGCTGCTTCTCCCAGGGGCTCCAGCTGGGTCGGGTGAAGCCCACCTGCCCTGGAACACACAGAGCTCTGCTTCTGCCTCCAGGCAGCTCTCACAGTGTGGAAGGTGAGCAGAGCACAGCACAGTCCCCAGGCACAGAGCCGTGCCTTCGGAGCTGCAGGAGCAGCAGCGTGGGCACAGGGGGAGGAGGAGGAGAGCTGCCTGCAGCTGCCATAGAAGGCAGAAGAGAAGCAGGTTTGTTTCTGCAGGGGGAGAAGAGTTATGTCTGCAATTCACAGCAGCTAAAAATACTCCCTGCGTGGAGGACCGGTGTGTACAAGAGATGCTCAGCATTCCCAGTGCGCAGGACTGGGGTGCCCAAGACCCAAAAACTTCAATGCTTCCATGCACTTTGGCTCTCACTCCAGACTGCAAAGCAGCCACAGCATCCTGGGTTGGCCTTTTTCTTACTAATTAGTGCACAAAGTAATTGAAGCCCCAGCTCTGCTCTGCAGGTTCTTCATCTCAACAGTGTGACCACAAGGAGTAGAGATCCAGAGGTCAGAGATGGAGAGCCCAGCAAACAGATCCCCAGGAGGACTGATGCCTCTGTAGCGCACAGAGCAGCACAACTGCATTCTGCATGGGCTGTGGGCAGCAGTGACTCCTCATGCACTGCAAACCCAGCACAGACTGAGGGCAGGACCAGTTCACCCCTTACCCAAGCTCCCATGGGCGCAGAGTGACACACGTAGCTCCCTTCTGCGTCACACCAGCACCTCCCATGGGACCCCATCCAACAGCAGGGCTGCCCGAATCATTTTGCATCTTCTCCAGTTTCAGCTGACAAAAAAAAAAATTAAAAAAAAAAAGGCATCTCCAATCATTTTTCCCCTTTTGAAGAGGTTCATCCCCTGCGGACGGCTCACAGCAAGGGCGTGAGGAGGAACTCAGCTGGCCCCAGTCCCAGTCAATCACAGCTCAGAGACAGACGAACTCCATTTTGTGATTATTAACCCCAGCCCTGCTCCATTTGTTTGGCCTGTCTGAGGCTAAATATAGTGAGGGGAGCAGGCATGGCTGGGGAGAATTGTGTGCAGCTGTTAAGTACAGCCCCCCACTCCCCAACCTCTCCCTAATAACAATTAAAAAATAAAAATAATAGAGAGTTCCAGCAAAACAGAAAGACGGCGGCTGGGAAATGAGAAGCAGCTGTGAAGAGGAGGGATGAGTTGTCCTGCAGGGAGGCCTGACTTCAAAACCTGCAGGAAATGTAAGAGAAATTCCACAGGCACTTTTCCAATCCATCATCCCATCCATGTCCGGGGTGGCCAAGCAAATAACATCTCCAGGGGAGCTCAGAGAGCCCCACGAAGAGCTGCTGGCTCTCCTGCCCCATCACCAATCCCTTGCTGTGCCTTTGGGACATGTCCTGGTCACTGCAGATGGAGGGAACATCAGCTGCAAGCAGGGGAAATGAAGAAGACCCCCCAGTACCATTTTCTGCACACCAGGCAGGATGCTGCTGCACCAGCACCCTGCACACAGCTTTCCTTTGGCTGAAAACCACACTACCCAATGTATTTAAGCTGACTGCTTTCCCTTCTAGGCTTTCCCTGAGCAGACAGTCCCACAGCCAAGCCTTATCTCACTGCAAAACAGCATTTATCCGACTCAGATTTCCCTGGGCAGACACTCCTGTCCTCTTTCCCTCGTGGCAAAGCCAGACCCTGCCTGTTGCGCTGGCAAATTGCAACGGGGAAGCCTTCACCTGAGCCTCTTCACTGGCACAGCGTTGGGTTGACCTTCCCTCCCAGCTGTGCTCCTGGAGGTGAAAGGAGCAGCGCCTCGCCCCAGACACCAGGCATCCTCCAGGACTGTATGAGCACAGGGAAGCTCGCTGCTGACCCCTAACCACCAGTTTTTCTCCCTGACTCCATCTACCAGCAGCTCTGGCAATGGCCGCTCACACCTGAGCTGCTTCTCAGGCAGCTGTTTAAATTTTCTCCTCCAGGCAAAGCTCAGAGAGGGGAATGGAGGCACTCAGCCTGCCTTTAGGTTTGGATATGGGTGTCAGTGTACCAGCTGGCCAAGTAAAGCCAGGTGCATGCGTTTAGCTGGAATTATTACCGTTTCATTTCACTGCAAATGGTGCCTGGGGTGTGTTCCCATGTGTCCATATTTAGAGTATGGCTTTGGTTGGACAGGTCCTTAAAGATCATAGAGATGTAGAATGATAGAAGGGGTTGGGCTGGAAGAGACTTGAAAGGTCACAGAGCCGTAGGGTGGTTGGCAGGGAAGGGACCCCAGTGCCCCCCAAGTCCCACCCCCCGTCCTGGGCTGCTCCCACACCTCCATCAGCCCCCCAGGGCCCCATCCACAGCCATGAGCACCACCAGGGATGGGGCACCCACACTTCTCCAGGCAGGACTGCTGGGGCCTCTGAGCCCTGCAACAAGTCACTCTCCCTCCTGATTACGAACTCTCCCACCCCTGCTCGCAGCTTCCTGTTTGCCAGGGCAGCTCGGGGTGAGCACAGCCTTGTTTTCGTGCAGCTCAGCCTTCCCACAGGCTGCGGTTTTGGCAGCTGACAGCGCCGGGCACCGCACAGCCAGGTGTGACCACACGGGGTCGGTTCGGAGCGAAGGAGAAGAGCGGGGAGCTGAGATCAAGGTGTGCATCTGCAAGAGAAGGAGCTTCCCACCTCAGCCCCTCCTGGGGCTTCAAACCCCACCGAGCTCTCCGGTCCTACAGCTGCGGAGCTGCTCACCCGGTCCAAGGGCTCTTTTTACAGTGAAGCCCATGCAGTGCTCTGGGATGCACATGGGAGGTTCGTGTTTTCCTTTGGAACGTGTCCCAGGTTTGGTATTTTTTATTCTTCCAGAACGAGGAGAACAGCTCCCTGGGGAAGGTGCTGTGGCTCCTGGCCGCACTCAGCTCAAGGTCCTGCAGCATCTCCACGTTTCTCTCCTACAGAAGAAGGGGTGAGCAGAGCACAAGCAATGCACACTTCGTTCTATTCCCTCCATCGCCCCTTCATGCACCGCTCCAGCACACTAGAGTGGTCCATTCAAAACCAACCCACAGAGAAAGCAATTCATGCCTCAAATCTACCAGAAACTCCCCCAGAATCACCCCCTTCGTACTCACTTTTGCCCCTGGCTTTGCTGTGCCAGTTTAAGACAAATGCTGGGTTCCATCAGAGCTGCTCAGAACGATGCTCCCCCTGCTGCCTTTCAACCAATGGCCCCAGCTCCCTCCAAACAGCCGCTCCAACCCCACCATAAACTGCTCCAAAAATGACAAATTCCTCCCATGAAAACAGGGGGTTGGAGATGCCTCCAAGCAGCTCCATCCTGAGTGCGGGCAGGGGAGGGAGAACACAGAGAGAGCATCTGATGGTGCAAATCCCTCACCAGGAACAGAAGTTTGATTTATTTACCGGGGCCAGAGGTACTAAAAAGCTTGGACAGGAATTTGCACTAGACCTTTGACACACAAGACATTTCCCTTTCTGGCCAAGACAAACAAAGGAAGGAAGTGTCTGGGACATTTAAAGCGACCTGGTGGAGACAGGTAAGGGCAGATAAGGGCTGAAGGAAGAGCGGGCTGGGCAAGGGAAGTATCTCGTTCTAAAGATTTGCTGGATTCCTTCAACTCTTCAGATAAGGGCTGGGGGAGGCAAAACTGCCTGGGGGGAAACTGCTTGCAATGGGAGAAACAGTGCTGCAGTGCTCAGCACTGGGTTTCTCCTTGCCCATCCTTTTTCTGCGTGCCCAGTGCTTATCCTATAGCCCACGGGACTTTGATGCCCAGGAGCTGAGCACCATCCATCTCCTGACAAACGATGCTGTGCAGGTGCCCTGCTGATGCTTGCCCTTACCATGCCAGCAGGATCCCATGAGTTCCCAGCTTTATGGTTTGGTACAAAAGACTCCCTGCCTCTTTCCAGCACTTGTTCCCATTTTCTAATAAAGAGAGCGGAGAAAATCCTTCTGGAGCACGCTTACGACACGCATATTTTCAGCTGAACACTGCAAGAGTATTTGCCTTCAATTAGAAAAATGCTTCGTTCCTTTAGGGGTACAGATGCTGTGTTAGGGTGTGTTGCTGGCTCCTGAAGCTTCTCCTCTCCCAGCTCAAGACTTTGCATTTGCCATGGCTGCACGTGGCTGCTGCTTTGCTGCTTTTAGTGTTCCCCGAGTGCATTTCCTTGGGCACAATGCTGAGGCTCCAAGCTGCCATCAGCTCACAATGGATTTCAGTGGCAGCCTCCAGAGCTGGAGGCTGGAGCGAGACAAGCCAAGCTCCAGCTCCAGTGCTTGCTAAAAGGGTTAACCTTGTCTGCACGGGTTGATTTTCCTCTCTGGGTTTGTTTCTCG
Source organism: Perdix hodgsoniae (assembly GCA_035772895.1). Lineage (NCBI taxonomy): Eukaryota > Metazoa > Chordata > Aves > Galliformes > Phasianidae > Perdix > Perdix hodgsoniae. The sequence continues at coordinate 200,446 of JAPSGF010000130.1, forward strand.
TTGGAGCCAACTCCATGCTTCCCACATGTATCCCTCCCTTACCACCTCGCTCTTTGACCTCAACCCTTCCCTTTCTCCACAAAATTCCTCCTGTTTCTTTTTAATGTTTTCCTCACCCACGGTGTGACACAGCAACAGCACGGAGCTCACGGGGAGGCAGCTGAAAGCACGTCCTCTTGGAGATCATGAAAACAAGGCTGCTGCCTTCTGGGTTATTTATAAAGCAAGCTGGACAAATAAACGTTTCCTACCCAGAATGGTCAAGGTTAAGAACCCATAGTTCTCCTTCCCTACGGGGATGTCGCTGGTGAGTCATTCCTGGCAGCGCTCAGGGGCTTCCAGCACAGGGTGGGCAGAGGCAGCCAAGGGCTCCCTGCATGGGCCCATGCTCATTTGTTGTTATTTAGCACCAAAAAGCTGTCTGTAATGCGTGCAAATCCTTTATAAAACAAAAATTAAAACCAGCCGAAGCACCATCTTGAGGCAGATTCTGGAAGTGGTGGAAGAGCATCTTGTAGCATCTTCCAGAGGACGGAATCACCCTTGGACAAAGTCTCTGGTGCTGAGTATTCATCATAAAATCATTATCATGGAATGGTGGGGCTGTAAGGGTCCTTAAAAGTCATAGGACCATAAGATGATTAGTTTGGATGGGTCCTTAAAGATCATAGAATCAGAGGATGGTTGGGTTGGAAGAGTCCTTAAGGGTCCCTTTGGATGGCATCCCTTCCTCCTGTCATATCAGCACCACTCAGACCTCAAACTTGCTTCATGCACTTTCAGCCTCACAGTCTGTCTTGTATTTCTCTTACAGTAGGATGGATTTTGCTCCTGCCTAGAAGTTCAGGGATATGAAAGACATGGGAAGCCCGACTGCCAGCAAACTCCCAAGTCCTTCCCCTCTTCTATACCCCAAATTCTTCCATGCAGCAAGACCAGGCAGTTGGCGAATGCTTGGCTGCTGGGCCCCACCAGCACCAAACCAACTCTCAGCACTCCCAGCCTCACCACACAGAGAACCCTCCGGGCTTATCACAGCATCAGAGCAGTTGGGAGACAGTTGAGTGTCACTCAAAGGGCTGATAGGAGGGAAGGCTTTGCTCCTGCAGATAAGAAGTCCTCCCTGAGGAGCCAGGGGAGTCCGTTGGTATCTGAGTGTCTTCCAGAGCCTGGCAGATGAACCCTCTGAGCACACGAGCTGCTCATGTAGGCTGCAGCTGCTGTATTTTTGAGGTCGGCTAACCGAATCCCTCGCTATCATCTATTTTCTTTTCTCTCCAATTATTTTGCTCTTGTTGATGAAGCCTTTGTGGTGACCTCGTGGGCTCATCAAGCTGTAAACAGATGTCCGGATCCTTGCATTTTTAGAGATTAACAGAGCGAAGATGGGCACTTTGGGGCAGCAGTTCAGGCTAACATTTTGAATTACTTAACAGCTCCCTTCACCTGAATGCTTGGGAAGCTGCCCAGCCCTTGTGCAGGTTATAGAAAACTAAAAGACAGGAGATTCGAGTTAGGAGGAATTAGTTGGATGAGGACAGGCTTCTCAGAGCTGTGGGTGCTCCAGCCCTAGAGGTGCCCACGGCCATGGAGGGGAGAGAGCAGCCCAGGTCATGCAGGGCTTGAAGGTCCCTTCCAACCCAACCAGCCTATGGTTCCATGATCTTTGAGATCCCACCCAACCCAAGCCAGGCTGTGATTCTACAGCTCTATGAAGATGCAGGTCTGTAAGCATCTCTTGCCTGGTTTGGGTGGATCAGCTGTGTCTGGAATGCAACCATTCACTGCCACCTCCATAAGGCAACTCCCCCCATAAGCCCAAAGCAGCAAATCCAGCTTCTGCTGCTCGTGTGCCATCTGCTGCTCACACACCAAGAAAGGAGAAAACCCAGGACTCCTTTATCCAGAATTCAACAGACTGACATCTCCAATATCAGGTAAAAAGCTGGAGGGATGAGAGCACACACAGAGACGTTGTTCTGTTGTGAAGTCAAAGATTTGAAAACAAATATTTCTGCATATACAACATTGCTCTCACAACTTGAGTACACTTTGTATTTAAAAAAAAATATGTATTTCTTCCCTTTTCATTTTAAACCTGCTGCCCCATTGTGTTCCCTTGGCCCTGCTCTGCTTTTCCTCCCTCTCCACAACCAAGGGAAGCCTTCACATTTCCCAATATGTTCTTTTACCTCCAAACAGGGGGGAAAGATGGAATAGTGTTCAAAACAACATAATTTTGCTGTGAAGTAGAGATCTAAAAGCAGTGGCCAAAGTGTCCATGCGGGCACCCCAGCCTACAGCCCCAGCTCAGTGATGGGAGCCCTGTGCCACCTGCTGGCACAATGCTTCCTGCAAGGTCTGCAGGGAGAAAAGAATAACCATCATGTGGCCTAGCAGAAAATAGGCTCTTTTCATTTAAGTCTATCAGCCATTTTCCAGCTGAAGGGTTGCAGTGACCCCACAGCAGCTGTGCAGAACACTCCATGCCTCCTCAACTGCTGAGCAGGTGGGGGAATGCAGGCACTTAATAAGCACGGTTCTTGGCCAGGGCTGTGCAATGACCAGCACAACCACATGCACCAGACAGCACTGTGCAGATGCTGGGGCACTCACAGAACTCTGCCAGTGGCACCTTTCCCTGGAGGAGAGTTCAGACCCTCTGCTGTACCAGCAAGTAGCACAGCACAGAGGAGTAGATTCTATAGGATCCATAAAAGCACAGCAAAACCAGAAAGTGCTTTTTGGTTATGCACCTCACAGAAGCTTCACCTGCACTCCTGTGCCAACAAGAAAAGTAGTTGCAATTAATTAATAGGACAAAGGTTTCAAGCATCCAGCCAGGACTCAGACTCGGTCAGTGAACTCCTGCTGCTGCACGTTGCTGTATGTTCAGTTTTCACCTTAGCTACTCAGCTTCAGCCCTTGAAACGTTCCAACCCTCAGGCACTGCTTGCAGCACTTCCAAGCTCTGTGTTTCCTGGTGATGTTGCTGAGCTCTTTGGGGGCTCAGAGTCCCCTCTGTAGCCTGAGCCTCCTTGGACACAAGTCCAGACCTTTGTACCACCTTTCCCCAGGTGATGAAGGACCCAGAGCCTGCTGCCTTCCTGCTTTTTTGAGACAGTACCTTTGGACATATAGAGGTTACTTCTTCCTACAGACCATGCTGTACCTCCCATAGGCTACTGCAATCACAAAAGCTAGCAAAAATGAAGATGAAGGCCAGGGCTCAGAGGCAGAGGATTGCCAATAGCAGCAGCAGACTGCTGAGTGCAGAGAGGCAGAAAAGCAGCTCCCAGGGGTAGGGGCACTGTGTGTGCCCTGCTGCAAGCCCCTCCCAGCCCTGCACGGGCACTTGAAGGCTTTAAAGTATTTTTTCAAACTCGGGAAACGTCTGGGCCAATAAACCAGGATTTCCTTTCCATCAGCTCTGAGCATTTGATCAGCATTATTCCATTGAACGCCACCATTGCCAGCCAAGGACTGTTTTCAAGCGCTCTCCAAAGCTCTGTGCCTTTTTCATCTCTGCATCTCATTGCAGCTCTTTTGCTTTTCCTTCCCACTGTTTATCTCTCACAGCACTGAGCCTTGCTTGGACTTCCTGTTTGGTTCCCTGGTTCGTAGCTTTCTCATTTGCTGTTATTTTTGACTTCCATCCAAGCTTTGTATGATATTAATAGCCACTTCACAGAGCCGTAGCCATCCTCAAACCAGCCCTAATATTAGCAAAAGAACCAAGAAGCTGAGACCCTGAGGAACTCCAGCTCCCATTTTGTCCTCCACGGCACCACTGCTGCCCACAGCTCAGCTCCCAGCCCGGGGAGCCAAAAGAGATAAACGAATCCATCACCCAACCCCAGAGCCACAAACTGGGGCTGTAGGAGCACCGGTGTGGAGTCGGTCACACAAAAGGTGGAGGATGAGCTGCAGCTCAGGTTTGTCCAGGCTGAGAAGCGATGCAGTCCTGAACGCAAGAGAAGCATGGAGAAACATCGTGTGAGAGTGAAATGATTCTATGGAAGCGCTCAGAAAGAACGCGCTCATATGATGATTCAGGAATTAGAACTTACTGAATGTCTACCTGATGCCTCAACAGCCTCATCAAGATCATCACTTACCCCCAGTCTGCTTACAGCAGTGATAACAGTATCCAAACTGCTCCATTTCTATTAAGGGCTGCAAGGAACAGGAAAAACAATCTGCCCCTTTCCTCTGATGAATTCTCCTCCCTTCCTTTGCATTGCTACAGTGACTCATCAGCATCCTGAGGTCTTTTGAGGGAGAAAATAAGAAGCTGATGATGTTTTTTGGCTCGTCTGTGCCAAGAGGAAGATGATGCCAAGGTTCATGATTCCTTCATTCTCATTTTAGGGCTTAATTGGGGCTCTATTTATGTATTTTTAACACCTTCTATACTCTATTCTTTCTGCATGTGGCTGCAATTCCACATTACATTCACTATATGCCACATTTTACCTTTTCTATTTGTTTTGACCACTAAGACCAAATTTTTTGTCACTTGCCCAAGCTGTTACTTAATGAGTGGTAACAAATCATCAGTGAGATGCAGGCAGCCCTGGGCCATCCTATGCACACTGCCCACAGACCACAGTACCTGCTGCTTCAGGGAAAACATCACATTTATCACAGGCACAGACACCATACCCCACAGTTAAATAAAACCACACAAATTCAGCTGCTGAAATGCATTAGGTAACAGCCAGCCAGCTGCTAACCAGTTGTGGTTAGAGACAAACAAGCTAAACAAACTAGAGCAAAGTTTCAGGCAGGTCTGGACAGCCTCAGCCACAAACCAGCCAGACCAGCACCACAGGCTCACAGAGTCTGGGGACTTTTAATGATAACAGCAATGCCATGCACGGCAGGATACAGGACTGCACCCTGTATCCCTCTTCCATCACCTCAGCCCTGTTGCTTTCTGAAAGCTGTAATGCTAACAAAGTCATCTCATGGGAGGAATCCAGGATGATCCCCATCCTGCTGCTCTGCCTACTGGGTTTTCTTCTCCATTTATTCAAACCCCAGACCTACTTTGAGAAGGGAAGGCAGCGGAGTCGAGGCAAGCAGAGCAGGATGCTTTATTCTGGTTTAAGCTGCACCTCAGCATTGCCAGAGTAACGCAGCACAATAACCTCCTGTAACACTGCCTAGGCACTGGTTAAAATGCCACAGTACAGGTGAGAACTGTTCAACAAATTACAGAACCACAGGTCACAAGGAACATCACGATTTACTTCACTGCTGTGCAGGTTAAGATAGTTTTCCAGAGCTCAGTAAAAACACATTTCATGAACTTCTGTACATTCATCCTAAGTTTCTTCCTGTGCAGTGCTGTGCAAGTTCATATCTCCCTGTTAGGTACTCCTAAAATCAAGGGTGTTTTTAAATCATCCTCTAATGTTATCTAAAGAAAGTCCTATGCAAGTCTCCCCTGGTAAACCCAAGGCAAATGCAGCACTGCCACCCCGAGGATGACAGGCTGCACCACCACAGTGCTTCACTCATCAGGCAGAGAACAACACGCCACTGAGAAGAAGCAGGGAGCTTAATAATCTACATTAACACTTTGAATAGGACTTGTATTTATTTTCTTCACTGCTAAAAGCAGGTAATAAAATCCAGCACTGTGCAATGTATTAAAAACGATCCCACTGAAAGTCTTAAATAGGCTGAAAGAGAAAAGGAAAATGAGATTATTTCACAAGCTGCCAAGGAGAGGAGCTGCTGCACTTGTGTATATTGGTGTGCAAATCCTAGGAGGATGTTTACTCCCGGGTCCATTTCATTTCAGCACAGGAGAGGCAAAGAATCTGCCTTGACGCCTCAGCTGGGTTGCTGACTTGCTTTTGCTTACAGATCTGGTTCAAGAGAAGTTGAGAAGATGAGGTTTGAGTTTTGGATATAGACATCTAACAGCCTCCCTTTCCCATTCACTCAAGTTCTACTGACCTCCCAAGGAAGAAAAAGAAAAAAACAACCCAAAAGCCCCACTCTTCACCCTGCCACAAGACAATGCTCATTAACCATTATGCAGCTTGCACTGTTACTACAGCACCGATTAAGGCAAATAGATCCAGTAGTAAATCCAAGCTGCTCCCAGAATTGTGTCCAAAAGTTTATTTTACTTCCTCTAAAACACCCAAACCACCTGCAGCCATCCCAATATTTTCATATGGCACCCAGGGAACTTACTTGGGGGTCATGCTGAAGGTAGAGAGGACCTTTTGGCACAGGGAGCTGGAAGACAGCCTCCTGTACATCTGCCTCTCTGGAGTAGTGAGGGGTTCAAATATGCGCTCTATAAAAAAAAAAAGGCAGTGAAGTGAGCAGCATGAGGACAGCTAGCTGAGTTTTCATTGCTATGCAAGCAACATCTGACATTTCCCAGCGTCTGTCAAAGATACCAGATTTGTCTGGTATTTTCTGGCATGCATTCTTTCCCTCTTCCTCCCTACAGCATGCAGGAATGGCTAATTCCAACACTCTCACAAGCAGCTTTGATTGAGGATCATTATTTTCCATATAGAAGCTGCAGAGCCAGTAGAGCAGCATCCAGCTATTACCTTTAACATCTGATGTCTGTGGAGTGGAGTAGGCATTGGTGTTCTCAATTACATGTGCTGGGTCAATGTTTTCTTGCTCCACCATCATCAGCTGGCTCCAGTATTCCATAGGCAGCAGCAGAAGCCTTTCCACTACCTACAAAAACACCGTGAGCAGCCAACATCAGGAACTGCACACAGCCCTGACACACAGACACTGGGGCAGGCATCGCCTCAGCTCCCTCGAGGCAGGATTCTTTAAATGCAGTCCATTTGCCCACAGCAGCTCTTCCTGCTCACCTACCTTGGGCTGCCGCTTTGTGTCCTGCAGGAGCGTCATTGGGTCAGGATCAGGCTCTGCATGAGCAACTATCGTGGGGCCAAAGACTTTGGCCAGGTTGGTGACATCCATTTTGGTGTCGGGGCTCTGAGCCACTCTATTTTTAAAACAAAGAAACAAAGAAAAGGAGTTTTTCCTTTTATCTCTTACTTAATGCTCCTGGCCCAAGACTTTTCACTCACAGGCAGCAACAGGAGACTATCAGAGAACACACCAATGGCAATATCCTCCTTCCTGAACTATCAGTCCATCTGCAACATACCTCTGCAGATGAACCATGAGAAAAGCCAGGGTGTCCCTATTGGCCCGAGGAAGTTCCCCAACTGCTTGGTACATAGCAGCCACACTGTTGTCCTCATCTGAGATTTCTGAAGGAAAAAAAAATTAAAGAACAGAAGTTTACATCTCAGAAAGCAGTTCTAGAGGCACAGCTGTAGTATTCCCCTCACAGTAAGAGCTAGCCTGAGAAAAAAAAAACAGGAACCCTAAGCATTCCAATACTTCCATATCCTGGTCAAGCACTAGAATGTAACAGAATCATCACAGAATGGCTTAAGATTGCCACCCACTAAATCAGGCTGTCCACAAGTCCCACCCAGCCTGGCATCGAGCACCTCCACAGATACAGCACTCACACTTCTCCAGGCAGCACCTTCTGAGCAAAGAATTCTCTCCTCACATCTCACCTAAACCTCCTCTCTTAGTTTAAAACCATCCCCCTCTTGTCTTATCGCTATCAGACCATAAAAAGTTGCTCTCCCTCCTGGTTATCAGGTCCCCTCATGATCTGGAAAGAACTTGAATTTCTCTCCTCTTTTGCTGTGCTATTTTGGAAGAAGAGATCTCCCCAGCAGCCTGAGTATCCGCAGCAGAACTGCAGTAGGAGCAGCAAGGTCTGCCAGCTCACATGTCAGATAAAAACCTGTCATTAAGCCTTTGAAAAACGTGGGTGTCACTTTGTCTGCTTACCTGCAGCTTCCATAAAAGTCTTGTTTAACCTAAAAGTGAGAAGGGGTTCTTTCAGGTTGCGTAGAAAGTCTTTCAGGAGGCCGCAGATGGCGTGGATATCATCCACATTACTGAGCAAGGGAATATTTTTTGATCTGAGAAACTTCTCTTTCAGTTCTCTCACTGTCTTGTCACAGCCAGATATCCGGTAAAGGCCCTTCTGTTGGCAGAAAGCATTGCTTAGAGGCAGAATATCAGCTGCACAAAGTCTACCTTCTTCCACTCCCACTTCTTCCCCACACCTGAGCACTCGGCACAGCCACAGCTGCTCACAGTCTCCCACTGAGCAGTGCTGTACACACCATTAACAAGAGACATTTAGGGTGACTATTGGCTTCCCTAGCATCCCAAACCCATTTCACCAGCACTGTCCCACCCCTCATTTTTACCTCATGTAGGCCTCTCTGCTCGATCTCGTTAACACAGTGCACTATGATGGAAGGGATCATCGGAGGAGCAGAGGGGACAAAGTCCATTAACGTACCCTAAAGGACAGAAGAGCAGCAACAGAAATAAAAGTACTCAAGTCTTCATGACATGGAAAATATTTTCTAAGGAATTCACAGCAAGATTTAGGCTCAAGAACAAGCCTTGTTTCTTCTTCACCAGCCCTGAGCAGCACTACACCCATCAGCACACTGCTGCAGGATCGCCCACGCAGAGCTGCTGCGTACACAACATAACACCATTGCAACAAGACATCCCCACCAACCAGTCCTGGTTACTGAACAGAACTTCAGCAAGTTGGTTTGTTGTTTATTATGCAGCTCTGAACAATGGGAGCTCTTCTGCAGCAGACAGACTTAGTGGAGCTTAAGCATGTTCCAGCTCCAGCCAAGCATTAGCCTGTTTGGGTCAGCAGCCGTGCATTCCCCCAGACTTACCTCCCCAATTTTGACAGGAGGTCCTGTCAAGGTGGGGATGCAGGGAAGAGGACAGCGGTCCCGACACTCCGGATGACTGACCACATGGCAGTCTCTGCACTTCAGAGAGATTTTTCCGAATTTCACTCTTTTTCCACAAGGAACACATGACTCTGGCTTGATAACCTAATGATTCAGAGCATACAGACAGTAAGAAATTAGTGCCTTGTAGTAACTCAGCTTAAACTGGATAACCACACAGATAACAGGCACAGTGAATATTGACTTGGGATGTAATGGCTGGTAGTTTCTTATCAATAGCTTGCTATTGCACATATTTAATGAAAGAAGATACTTTTTAAGGTCCTGCCTGCAAACCTACCGTCTTTGAGACAAAGTCATGCAGCCTCACTCCCCCGTTGCTTTGTGGGGTGCCAGAACCATTACTCTCTGGTTTGAATTCCACCTGCTTAGAACCTAAGCTCGTTTCACTGTTCCAAGGCTGCAAAGGACCTAGAAAACAGAAGAGGAATGTTGTCTAGATGGGAGCCATTCCCTTGTGTGTCCCTTGCTCCAGAGAAAATGCACTACAAATCAGTTGTGGAGCATAGGAAACTGCAATGACAGGACATCCTCCAGCTAAGCAGTGATTTAGGACCAGGACAACAGGCTGACACCTACCACTCTTCCTCTGGCTTCTCAGGCCGTAAGGCACAGTCTGGATGGTAGAGATGGCTTCAATAGGACCACCATCACTGGGAACCATGAGAGTCGTCTTTGCCACTATGGATTCATTTCCCTGTAGCAAGAAGGATGTTGTTAGTGACAGCAATGCTGACAGGACAAGGATTTCAGTCTGCTGGCCCTGGAAACAGGCGTGCACTGTGGCCAACTGCTTTAAGCACACATGAAGCCAGCTGGGACCACCATACCTGGTCTGCTGTGGAACCAATTGATCGGATTTTTTTCTCAGGAGCTGGTGGGCCTTCAGCATACTGCCTGGAAGAGCGCTGAAAAGACACAGCATTTTAGTCTAAAAGGCAGGTAATACTATTAACTTAGTGATACAGAAGTTCAGTACAGCTAGAGAAACAGAACAGCTGACTGCACACACCACAGCAGCATTAAGTTCTCCATGTATCAGCTGTCCATCAGGAAGTGAAGAGTATCAGGAGGCCTCAACATACAGCTCTTTCAAATAGTTCCCCCAGCCAGCTCTGTACTCCACCACTACCAATCTAGGAGAAATTTTCTCCTGTATAGAGCAGAAAGATTAACTTCCAGCAGGAAGCTTCCCTGCACTGTTAGCTGCTAATAATTCCTAAATACTCTCTTGCAAACTCAAGTTCATAACAAGATACTGGAAACTTCACTCATTGTGCCCTGTGGAAAAACAGCATCAGAAATAACTTTCATACCAAATCTACACAGCAAGTCTGAGTTATATTAGAATCACACCCATCGAGGTTTTATGACTAGCAGCTACTCATCACAGGTGGCTGTGAGATGACAGGTGGTGCCAGTTAATGCTAACCATGGGATCTGTCTGAAGGGAAAAAATTGAACATACCCTCTTCTCTCTCCTCTTCAGTCTGACAGCTTTCACCGCAGAGGAATCCCAGTCCTGTGGAAAACATTCAGCACTGGTTTACACCGAGCCAACCAGTGCTGCCAACACCACACCACCTCTGGTCCACACTTTCGTTAAGTTTTACCCAATAGCACACCAGAGAAATGCAGATCAGCTCTACCAGTTTAATACCATAGTAATCTAAACACAAGAGGTCTCTGGAGATTACTCCACAGGTTTAAGACTTCATAGTTTAGAACTTGGAATTACATTACCAGTGAATCATCAGTCTTGTCAAAGCTGATGTCTGACAGAATTGAGCCAGATTCATCTATTGTAGACAGTCTGAAAACCAAGAATTAGAAGAAGCATGCATCAGTTCGGCTTTCAGGCAGCTGTGGTTGCTCCCAAAGCAGCCTTACACAAAAGAGCTCTATTTCAAACTGGAATAGAAGTGAAACTTTTGATATGGATGCAGCATGCATCATAGACACACACAGCTAGACCAATACCTTTCACTTACGCTGTTCAGACAAAAGCATTTCACCTACCTCTTGTTGCCTGAACCTCCAACAGAAACCTGTGGTCTGTTAAGAAAGGCAAGGGCAGACTTCTGTTCTTCACTTAGCTGAATGCTCCCAGATGCATCACACATGAGCAGCTCTCGAATCAGCTGTATTTGCCTCTCCTGAAAAGGGAGATAATATCAGAAGCTATTTAACTACATGAACCAATCTCAGCTATTTGAGATACCACACAAGCTCTCAGAAGTTGCTAAGAGCAAGCCCAGCACTCAGGCTGTGGATGCCTGCAAAGCCCAGGCTCTGCCAGGCAATAGCAGCTCAACTCCAAACAGCAGCCCTTTGCCTGCCAGACCAAAGCAGAAGGCCATTACAAGAAGCCAAACCAACTCATCACTGATTTTTTTTTTTACACCCCTCTTGTTTTTCTGTTTTCTTTTCCCCTCCAGTCCTTATTTCCCATGGATAATTGCTGTTTAACCACCTTCTCTCCACATTGACTGGAGCTAACCAGTAACAAAAGAAACACTCACCAGCTTCTCACAGTCTGCTTCAGCTCTTTGCCTGCGTTTGATCTCTACATCCACTTGATTGCGAGCGTGTTTCAGCTTCACGTCCAAAGCACTACGCTCAGCTTCACTCTTCATCAGAAGGTCTTTGTACCTACCAAGCTCCTGCTCAGTTTTCTGCCATTTTCTTTGATAGTCTTCAAAGTTCTTTGCCAACTGAATAAATTCTGGAGAAAAGGCACATACATCACCCAGATTAAGAAAGGAGATGGAGCAGCTCTCCTACCATCGAGGGCAGCTTTCTATTAATTAAATAAAATCTCTGTTAACTGAAGCATGAAGAAGCTGGCCTCGCAGCAAACCCTGCTACACTCCAGATGTTTCCAAGATCTCACCACCTTTTCAGACCAAGTCCCGGCATCAGCATCAAGCAGGAGACAGCTCATGTGAGACCCTGGCAAAGCCACCTCGCTTTCACCCTGCAACTTCCTATTTCTCAACAGTCAGAAAAGAAACAAACAACCCTCAAATCTGACTGCCTGTAAGAGTTTTGTTACCCAAAACCTCATCAAGGGATCCTTCAATAACATCTAACGATGTTTGCTGCAAGAATATAAACACACACATGCTGCTTGCTGCCACAAAACTTACGGCATTCGTTTCCTTCACTTAAAACTTCAGCCTGGCGTATGAGTTGGTCACACAAATTCCACAGATTCCGCACTGTTGTATCCATCCTCCTCTGCCAAGAAAAACAGAACTAAATAAACACCTCCACATGAAAAACGCATTACCAGCCCAAAGAAGAGAGAATCCCTTACAGAATTCTCTTTTCTTTCAGCAAGATGTAAAAGCTGCATTGAAAAAGAAAAAAAAAAAAAAGAGAGTTATGCTTTATGAAGAGACGTGCATCTGAACTCTTAAGGTGCAAAGACACTCAACCTTCCAGAACTGAGCGTTAGAGCAGCACAGCTCTTCAAACAGCCTGCAGGGTATTACAGAGGTAAAGGAAGGAATCACAAGCCATTTTCCTTCCGCAAGGCTGCAGGACGTGGCTCGGGCCCACTTGGGTGCTATGTAGGCCACCAGAAATCTGTAAGCATTCAGAGCTCCACGAGGTAAAAATAGAAGCGGCGTTCTGAGGAATTTCAATACCGCGTTAAATTTAGCTGCATTTTAAGTTACAGCTCCTGCTGCAAACGGCCTTGGAAACGCAGGCAGTCAGCAAAATTCCTTCAAACAGCAAAAAACAACGGCATAAACAGGAGCAGCGAAGAAGAAAATCTCGAGCTCAGCAGCAAAGAACGCAATTCTTTACTAAAGAAAGGGCACTCGGGACAGCCTCGGTTAACGACTGAGCCCCAGGAGCAGGGGCGGCTGGGAGGAGCGCCAGAAAGGGCAGAAGGGTCGGTCACAGAGCCACAGCCGGGGTTTTTTCAGCTCGGAAAGGCGAAGCTCCGCTTTGAGGGCGTCCCGCAGCGCGAAGGGCGCTTCCATAACCCAGCAGCACCGCAAAGTGCCAACGGCCCCACACGGAGCCTCACAGCCGCCGCCCGGGTTCAGAAGGCGGGAAAGCCCTGAGGTAAAGAGCGGGAAAGCCTTGAGGTAAAAGGCAGAAAAGCCCCGAGGTAACGCTGCACGCACCGGGATGCGGCCCGGCTCCCCTGCGCCAGGCACTGAGGCCCCACCGAGCCTCCGGAGAACAGAACCCCACGGACCCCTCCTCAACCCAAGACCCTGCCGATTCCCCCACCCCCCCCCCCCCCCGCCCGACACCGGAGCCCCGCGGACTCGACTCCCCCCGGCCCGGTTTCCCCCATTCACTCACGCAGCCCGAGCTCCCACTCCAACAGCCGGCCTCAACCGCCCCGCGATTCGGTTTGAATCCCCGCCGCCAGCCAATCCCAGGGCGATCTCCACCCTCGCGGTCTCTGATTGGTTGCGCCCTTTGTGAGTCTGAAGCCAAGCCGGCGCCATGTCTGTTAAGGGCAAAGCTTTTCCGTTTCGCCGATTCTCGAGGCTGCCGAGTGATGAAGCCGGTCGGGCGCCATCGTTACTATTGGCAGCTGCTTCCAGCCTGTGCTGCTTAGCAACAGAGCAGGCTGGTGATGGCGGCGGGGCTTGGACGCCCAACCCTTGTGTTGCTCCTTCTGCAGCCACCATTGGCAGCAGAGGGGTATTTTGGGGAAAGAAAAGCTGTTCTCAGGCCAAACCCCAGCTGTGACTTTATGCTATGACACAAATGATGGCAGGATTCTGAGCCTACGCTGCAGTGGTTTCGCAGGGTGACATCAGACACTCCATGAGCCCCAGAGCTATGGGTGAGAATTGAAGCTTTCCAGGAGGCCGCTGGTTCTCTTTGTCCCTTGAGAAGAATGATGGCGTGGCCTTTTGTCTTCCATCTGTGCCAACCGTCCCAGGGGCCAAAAGGCGAAGCCCCATTTCGTGCCTCCTCCATTTCCAGGCCTTGAACGCAAAGAAAATGCAAACCAAAAGCCGACAATTACGAGAAGCGGAATCACATCATCGTAAAATAACAATGCGCTTTAATCTTTGAAATCTGAAACAAAACAGCGGGTAATTGAAGAATGGATATTAGCAATTAGAAAGCGGAACTAAATGCTTGAAATTGCTAAGTGGGAAAGGGAGTTCATAAAGCAGATTGCTCTCAAAGATCCAGATGCTTCGTCAGGACTGTGTTATTTGGGCTATATAGTCTGCTTTAACTTAATAATTAATTCATAATAGGTTGCAAAAAGCTTTAAGGTTCCCTGAAGAGTAAACATCAAGGAGGTATCGAGAGGAAAAATGGTCAGAATTATCCACATTTACGGAAGAACTGAGGCCTGGAGGAGAAATGCCTCATCCTCTGTGCCAATGGCAAAGCAAAACAAAGATGCCGTCTTTGATATTTAACCTTGTGGCACAAAACAAATCATCCAAAACTCCAATTTGCCCCAGTCTGGAAAATAAATCCGGAGTTGGTTGTTAGGGCTGAACCTGCTGAGAGCCTCTGGTACACCCCCAAAGCATTTTGTACCCCCATTTCTGGGGAGATGTAGTGATTTCAGCAGCAGCCCTGGGCCTCCTGCAGCTCCTGCCCATAATTAAATCTTCTAAGCTAAGACATCTCTGTTGGCAGATCGTATTTATAGGTAGGCGAGTTGTTTTAGTGTCATTCCAAAGAGCTGAAGAGGCTTTTGCTCAAAAGCAAATTCTCCCTCTTTTCAATAGTCACCTGCAGTCTGACACAGGCTGTTTTTTTTAGCAATAGGGATCAGTGTATTAGTTTAAGGAGCAATGTATTCATTTAGCAGAAGGAATCAATGAGTGCTAAATCCAAAACTTTCCATTTCCAATTTGCTTGGCATGAGAACAGCCTTGTTTTCTCTTAATTCTTCTGTTGAAGAAGCGCTGGAGTCATAATAAACTACTTATTTTTCTATTTCACCGGTGGTAAGGACATTTTACTTGGATTTCACACATTACTGTTTTGGAAGTTGCTCATTATGGCTTAACGAGCATGAGAAATTGGCCAAACTGGGGAAAACAGCTCAAGGTGAGCAAAAAAGGCTCGGTGATGAAACTGATGGTGGAAAAAATGGGGAGAAAGCAAGTGGGCATATGACCACCCTAGGTAGTAGAATATGTATGCCAGTGTACTGCATAGGTATGTCCTAACTGTTAAAATGTAGAACCTGAGCTCTGAGAGAGCACATTTGGTTGTCACGTCATCCAGTCCATATCACGAGGAATAAAGGAACGTTGCTTTCTAACACCATATTGCAGTTAGAGTTTTCTTCCCAGATTTTGGATGACAAGCCTTTTGCCAATAAAAAGGCGCATCGTTTTATGTAATGGCCCACATGGCACTTGTAGTGAGCTGCCACACTAGGCAATGTGTTTTTCAGCCTGATGCACATTCTATTTCCTCCATGCAATTTCAGGCGTCGTGTCTCCAAATCTTCCTCTAAAACCAGTGAGGGTTTGAAGGGCATTGGGAACTGAGTCCCCCATAGGAGCTCCTCCAGGAATCTCCTTGTGCAACAACGATGCTCTCCTGTGGCCAACAGGACAGACAAGCAGGTTGTGGGGGGCTCAGTAAGATTTCCCTTCCCTCTTCAATGGCAAATATACGGTGAGAGCAGGGAGGCCAGATGCACCCTTCACATCTCACTTTATTTCAAAGCAGAAGACAAGGCACGAGGATTGAGGGCCTTTATTGCAAAGCAATTATACTCTCTTTTGTTTGTGTCAAGTATGGGGGGAGAAGCCTTGAAACGTCTCATCTGGGAAACCGTTAATAGAATTTATGCTAATTTGATGATTCCGGCGATTACTGGCGGAAGCACTCCACATTTTCAGGCAGCTGAAATTCTCTTCGAGCTCCTCCTGCAATCTCACTCAGTTTGGTTGCTCGCCCATTCTCATCCACATGCTGGGTTCTTGCTTGCTGGGAGATGCCTGGGATGTTTGGGCACAGAAGTGACCCCGTGCCTCCATCCTTTGGGTGCAGGATGCAGAGGGAGCTGCCCCAGCGCAGCACCATGTTAGCAAGCAGCCCTGCAGCAACAAACCTTCCCCACCAGCCTCGACTTCTGGTGGAGCTTCGCACAAATCTCTCTGCCTGGCTCCTGCCTAATTAACTCCAGAACTGCAAACCCATTTGTGCAGCTTTGTGCTTAGGGGAAGCCTTTATTAAGTTCTTCTTAATCCAAAACCAGTTAGAGCGCGCTGGTCTTCATGAGCAGTCATCCAAAGAAAGAAAAACCACCCCAAAAAAAAGCAGAGCTCGAAACTTTCAGCCAGCAACCTTTCTCTAGGGGAAAACAAAAGGCGGAACAAATTATCTCAGGTGCATTTCTCTTGATGCAGCACTGATTTCAGAAAAGGCATTCAGTGGCATTCGGAGAACAGCCAACAGGCTGAGCAGGGAGGGCAGCCTGGGTTCAGCTGGAGGCAGCCGGACATTTTTGGGTACGGATTTCTAATTTTTCACAGCTTGCCCGAGCTGCAGGCCGGCAGATGGCATCACGCTCATGTCGTTGGGTGATAGCAGGCTTTGCCACCACTCAGCTGTGCAAAATATTGCTCGGCGCTTTGCCCGTGCAGCCTGCAAGGAGCGTGCCAGAGGAGCAGATCTTGCACCATGAAGCCAAAGCAGCCGGGTTTGCTTGTGATCGTCCGCCTGTGAGATTTCTCCAGCAGTGACCAGCAATGGGGTAAAGAGCACTTGGATGAGATCAGAACAATCTGGTGCCTGCAGAAGCACGCAGCCCATCCCTTCTGCAATGGTGCATCGGTGGCGGTGAAGGAGGCACGGCCTAATCTTGAACTCGTTAAAAAACAATGGGAGTCTTTTTATTGCCTTCATCTGGCTTTTAATGAATGACCTCTTGTCGCCAGGAGCTACATGTGGTGACAAAGGGTCTTTGTGGGCCGATATTTATGATTTCATTTAAGCCAGGGAGTAAGCTAAAGGGAGAGGGCTGGGAAATAAGAGCTGAGCTGATATTTCCTGCTTTAAACTCAAGGGATCTTTATCTGGAGTTTTTGTATTAATCCAGTTGTCATCTCTTAAATATTTGAGCAACTCACTGCCACGAATTGGCAGAACGCAAAGGTCACGGCTCGGTGACACAGCAGGGAAGGACTCTCCCAATCCCCACACATTTCTTCAGTCCTTAGGCTAAGATGGGAGGAAGGATTTGCATTTTCCTAGCCTCCCCCACCCCCGAATTGAGCACACCAAGCCCTGCTGTGAGTGTGCAACCGACTGGTGTGCAGCCCCAGGCTCAGCACAGCCACCGGGTCCCAACCTCCTCGCACCGCTACTCTCCAGTGCTGATAAATGTGTGCCTTTTCCCTGGACAGGGTTCAGAGATGGATTAAGCAGCTGGGAGTCTGGAGGAGAGCGCGGCCCCTCTCTTTTGCCATGCAAACAGAGAAAATTAATCTTCCAGCTTCCTCTGATATTTGGGCTAAATTACAAGCTGGGAGCTGAGATAAAAGGACGGGCGAAGGAAGGCACAGGTACAGCAGAGAGCCAGGCTGCCTGGCACAGGCCCTTGTCCGTGCAGATAACAGCTCTCCTCCCCGTGTCATGCATAATTCACCAGCGATGCCTCCTTCTGTCCTGGTCATCCCTTTCTGTTTTCTCTCCTCCAGAAACCGGCAGCCTCCCCATCCATGCAAACCCGTGCATCTCATCCAGGCTACATGCGGGTGCAGGAAGGGGACTAAGCACAGCTATGTGCCCAGAAACAGCAGCAACGTGCAGACCTCAGCTGTAGCAGCACGGTGCTCTGCTGGTTTGAGAGACACCGACACCAACACAGCCAAACCATCACAGCACATCAGCTTCTGCAGGAGGCTAAAGGGATATTTCATCTGCCCATCACATTTCAGCTCTGGTAACCGAGCTATCTCCCTAAATCCCTCTGATGTTACAGTTGAGTAGAGGTTACTTCCTTTGGGATACCACCCCCAGCATTAGCAGGCACCAACTGCATTCATTTGGTCGATCATCCAGCGGCTGCTCTGTACCTTTTATTTTTGTTTGACAGAATTGTGCCACACAGAGCAGAAAAGCCATGGAGGTTTTCCATTGCCTCCGATAGCTTCTTTCCTAGAACAAAACAGAAATAACCCTGGTCACTCCCAGCCGAACAGCCAGCATAGACACCTGCTTAATTATTTTTGCTTTGTAAATGAAAGCAGTGCCATGAGTTTAATAACCACTGCTTAGGAATAATTGGGGCGATTATTGTATGGCCCAGGGGGAAAACTGCAGCTTGTTATCTCCGGGGAGTAGCATTAGGATCCAGAAGATAATCAGAGGGTTATTTGTTGCACTTTAGATGGCATTTCTTATGGAGTTAGGAGTGACAGAGTTCACATTATTAGAGCCACTTCCAACGTAGGGAACCCAGACACCTGTAAGCTCACCAGCATCCAAAGCTGTTCCTGCAGCAGGACAGCAGGCACACACATCAGGGAAGCCACACTGGAGCTCAAACACCTCCAGATCTGTGTCACTCACCTCTTTTATTCTGTAATCTATTTTCTTAAAGCAGACAACACTTGGGATAGCAGCACGTCAGGCTGCTGAAGAGGATGCAAGAGGGGGAGATGCTACCAACTAGATCTGTACACAGCCACAAGCTTCCTTCGGACTTTCCCCACCCACCCCAGTTGATGGCATTTGCCTGTCCTCTCACCTACAGCAGTAAATCTGGGTTCAGCAGCAATGCTCACACAGCACCGCAGCACCAGGACCAGTGCCTGCATAGTTCCAGCACTGTGGATCCTTCCTTATGAACACCAGGACTGCTCCCCACTGCACAACCCAGCACCTCTCATTGGTGTCAGGCATTTTGTGCATCGCCAGGGAGCAGCTTTTAGCTCTGAAATCACCTGGAGGGATACAGGAGTTGGGGAAGAGTTCCAGCAAACCCATATGCAGCACGAGGGCAAAACGCATCCCAGTGACGCCTCCCAACATCAGTCCTTCTCTTGGCATCCAAGCTGCATTCATCCAGCCTGGCTGCAGCTGTGCAAAGAGGATTTTTAGCAAGGCTGAGCCCAGCCAAAGCATTCAGAGCTCTATTCTCTAGGTTTGCTGCACAGGAGCATCCCCACATTCTGCGTGACACTGGTGAACAGGATCCTGCCAGCCTCAGGAGAGCAGTGAGCCACAGCTCTGCTATCGATCCCCCGATCAATGACAATTCAAGGCCTGGAAATGACAGTCCTCAATTCCCATCCAAGGCTGTGCAAGGAGAGGAGGGAGCTCCCTCGGAGGCTGAGCACTAACCCGAAGCTGGAGCGGAGATGGGAAGAGGCTCTCTTGCGGCAGGTGGGTTGTTTAACAAATTGGACACATAACAAGACAAAAGGCACCGAGGAAGGAGATCTGTCGGGACCGGACCTTTATCTCCAGCATGCTGGCAGCCAAATCTTTGTGCAATATTTATCAAGGGTAAGTGGGCAGGAGAGCTGGCAGCTGATGCAGAAGTGAGGAATCAAAGCCTCTCAGTGCCACCCTTATCTGTGGGGCAGACACACCAAGGGAGGGGTATGTGGGAGCTGCGAGGCAGCCCAGGGCAATCAAATTCAAAACCATTTGTGGGCTTAACCTTATTTGCTCAGCTGATGGGAGCAGAGAGGAAGCACTGAGGGCAAATCAGCATGTCTGTATCCCTGGGAGGCCCTCATGGCATTGCACAGCTGGAAGGGGACGTGGCAAATCTGCCCCAAATGCATCTGTGCCATTCTGATTAAAATTCACTTTTAAAACAGGGAGTTTGCGAGCTGCTCTTCTTTCTCTCCCAGTTTTGTTTAGCAGTAAGACAAAAGCAAAAGATGCTGTGCCCTCGGGTGTGCTCACATCTCCAAAGTCAGAGGCAGGAGTGCCTTGTGAGTAGCAGACACTGCATTGGCACTCTGCAACTACCCCATGAATGCATCAGGAAAGCCGCAGGGGAAGTGACAGATCCCTCAATCCCTGCAGAGCTCTGAGTTTCTGCACACCCGGCTCCCCCAGCTCCTGTGGCCACGGATGGCAAGCAGAGGGCTGCTTCATCTCCTGGGAATCCCCAGCTCTCACATAACACGGCGGTAATTAACTCACTTATTGGCTTTGCTTCTGCTGAGCTTGCATGTTCAAGATGGGCTCCATCTGCTCCATGCACAGGCTTGGTGGTCGGGGCTGGGTAGCAAACAGCCCCCCCTCCATTTAAAACAAGAGAAGAAAACAGTGTCATCTCTAGAAGCAGGGGACAACGACAGGCCATGGCAGAGACCAGCAGCTGCCCTCCAGGTGCCATGCACCAACCTTGTGCCAAGCACTGTCCTCACTGGGGCCACCGCAGCCATTGCATCATTTTAGGGGATTTGCATCTCTCAGTTTAATTTGTCTTCAAGGCAAATATGAGCAGAAGAAGCCAAATGGGAGCTCATTTTTGGAGATGCTGAACAGCTGCTTGGAAGCCGACGAGCTGATCCATAAACCTGGGGGATACAGACCCACACCCCCTCCCTGCACAACCCATTTCCTCCCAAAGCAATGGTTTGGGGGCACAGTGCTGAGCAGCAGCAGCAGCAGCAGCAGCAGCAGCAGCAGCAGCAGCAGCAG
>JAPSGF010000130.1:220965-345202 GCA_035772895.1 Perdix hodgsoniae
AGCAGCAGCAGCAGCAGCAGCAGCAGCAGCAGCAGCAGCAGCAGCAGCAGAGAACTGTCAGCCACAGCCCTTCCCTGCAGGCTCCCACAAACCCTCCCCAGGTCGCTCCAGAGCTGTAAGCAGCAAATCTCAGCTCCGCCGCGGGCAAAGCAGCTCCTGGGCACGTGGTGCTCCCTGGTCCCCCTGCACCCATTGCACCGCCTTTGTGTCCTCAGCCTTTGAGCAGTGCAAAGAAAAACGCTGGTAGCAACATCACTTTCATTTGTTTGCCAGCATTCAGGGAGCGGGGGAGCTGTGCTCCCATCGGTGTTGTTTGGAGGATGCTGGCGTGCCGGCAGCGTTAACTCTTCAGTTCCTGTGCAATCTATTGGAGTGTGGCACTTGCCTTCTCCATCACAGCTCTGTGCTGCTGGCGTGCAGCACTTGGGGGGGGTCCATCTCCCCTCCCAGCTACCCTCAGCGTTTCCTTAACGAGATGAGTTTTGTTGTGGCTGCAACCAGTGTCAGGGAGAATAAGGGAAGATGTGATCTGCACGGGCACTGTGGCAGTGACAAGGGCACAGGGACGAAGAGCCACTAGCAAAGCTGGAGTAGCAGAGATGGACAAATGGTATCGGAAAAGCAGGGCAGCACTGGGGGGAGCAGGCTGGGTCTGCAACCAGGAAGGAGCTGGGGGTCCCACCATCTTGCACACACCCCATGTTTCACCTCCATGCACACACACCCAGTGCTGGTACTCACTTGTGGTCTGGGGATGCAGTGATGTCCTGGACACATCCATGGGAGTTATGGCATGGCTGCTGACAGCATGGGCTGTTCCTACTTCTGTTGCTCCAGAACAGCTTCTGATGGGGAAATGAGCAACAAAGAGGGTGAGGAGCCAGGAGGGACAACCTCAAGCAGTGCTGCAGGACTGCAGGCAACCACACGTCCCCTGCTCGACCTGGAATCATACAAAGTGAGACCAATGGGCCTCAGTCTCATGTTTCCAGATGTGGATCCATCCTGAGCATCTTCAGAGCCTCTGGTCCAGAGGAACAGCCCCCATGCTGTACATTTCCCAGAGGAAGAGGCCTCTCTGGACATAGAATAAAACAAGTGAGGATGACAGGAGATAGCCAAGGTGGAGATGGTGCACAGGAAAAGTGTTCCAGGATGGTCCTTGCGCAATGGTTTTGCATCACCTCACACTAATTGCTCGAGTCAATGAGGCTGCACGTTCAGCTCAGCAACTTTGCACAGCGTTTCCATCCTCTTCCAGCCTGCAACGTGTCGGCCACAGCTCTGGAAAGCTGCAGCTGATTGATCACAAGATATCCAGAATGGCAGAAAAGCAGTGAGAGCCTTGAAAGAATCAGAAGAAAAACACAGCAAAGCCAAAGCAGGCAAAGGGCACCCAGATCTGAGGGTGATGAGCAGCAAAGTGAGGGGGGGATCCCAGATGTGATTATGACATACCCCAGATATGATATACCCCAGGTATGTGATACAGGTGCAATACAGATGCAGGTGCATGGCTCGTCCTAAGGTTGCCAGCAAAGAGCTTCACCTGCAGAAGATGGTCCTGGGGAGTTATACTCTGCCCCTTGGGGTCAGATCCCACAGTCCCAGGCACAGCCCCCAGCACCTCCAGGTCCCTGTGCTGGTTGTTAAGCGACTCAGCCTCCTCCTTATCCCGAGTGAGGTGCTGAAGGTTTAAATAGGAAGATATCAAAATAAAAGATAATTGTTGAGAAAGATGAATAGGGGGGAGGAAAAAAAAAACCATCAGCATGGAGGAACTCTTGTCTAATTTCTCACCCACGCAGAGCACAGCGATATTAGTGCCTTCAACTCTGCTATGTAAAAGCTTTCATGGCTTTATTACCGGCTCCACGAACAGCTTGTCCTTTTAATAAGCCAAGGCCTCCAGATAGCAGCTCTGCCTATGGGAGATCCCATCAGGACGTGGTTAATCCAGGCAGAAATAGCACAGAGCATCACTGCACTCACCGGGCTGAGGAAGTCCTCACCTAGGGGGAGGACAGGGTTAAAATCCACTTTTAAATCCAAGCAGGAGAGAGGAGGGAGCGCAGGGGAGCTGCCACCATTCACCAATATTGCTGGGTGTCCTCGCTTTCCCCTCCAGCCCTGCTGCCAGCTTTGGCCACGGAGGCCTTTAATTATCCAAACTGCTGCCCCTCACCGAATTAAATGCCGCTGAGGATGACTCAGTGTTTAATGGACTGGCTGCTCCTCGCGCTGGGAGAGCCAAGCGGGTGCGAGCAGGAGCACGGCGTGGCATAAATCAACACTGCACGGGGGTGAATGACCCCAGCTGGGAGCTGCCTGCAGGGATTGCATCTTCCTCAGGGTAACCCCAGCACAGCTCTGCCAGCAGAAGCAGCAGCTCCAGGTGTGCACCCTGGCCCCTTTCAGCTGTGCTGCTCGGGCAGTGGGGATGCGCTGAATTCAGGCATCCCTCAGCATCACCAAGCAGTGATGCTTGGGCCTCCTTTCTGAGGATTTAGATGTGGATATTCCCGATGGAAAGGTCTCTGAAATGGGCGGGCACGATTGAAATAACAGGAGCAATTGAGTGCCAAGAGAAGAAATGTGAGGTTTATCCCTGCTGCCATCTGCCCAAGCCGTGATGGCAACACCAGAGGTTGACAAGGAGCAGCTCTGCTCACAGCCTCGTTAGTCCCACTGAAGCTTTGCCTTTCAGTAGATAATTAACTGCGTGCTCAACAATTAGGAAGCCCTGGAGCTCCACCATGACCTCTGTGCAGGCATGGAAGATGCTAGTGGTCCAAAGGTGGAACAAAGCAATGCCACCCAATGGGGACAGGGAGAAGTGGTGCCCATCCCCATGCAGATGGAACAGCACCAAGCTGCCCCACCAGTGAGGAAGGTGCACATAGAAAGTCCCCACACTGCCTCATTTGAATACAATTTACTTTTGCTAATGATTTTGATGGTTATTTCCCTGAGCTAGGAAGAGTTTGGCCCCAAAAATGGGCTCCAGGACGCAATCTGTAATACCAGAGCTGATGGAAGTAATTTGCAACCCATTAGCAGAAATGGGCTCTGAGGATATTTCATGTGTCACTCAGCCCGAGTTGTAGGGGGGCTTGGGTTCTCCCACTGCCTTCAGGATTCCTCCCCTCATAGGTGGGGGATGATGAGAAGGGACAGACACTGCACAGTATTGCAAAGCTCCTCCCAAGTGCAAGGCTTGGAGCAATGGCAGAGCATGGAGCAAGAAATGGCACCAGCTCACTGCAGAGCAGTCAGTGCCACAGCGCTGCCTCCGATGCCTTGGAGCAAGGTCTCCATGGCAAGCCATATTTTAAATCAAACTCCCATTTTAAATACATGGAGATTGAAGGGCTGGTCACCCCAAGGGTGTTCCCACCCCAGGAAAGCAAGCAGCAGCATCCAGCTTCTCCAGCTCACGTGGTGTTTAATAGACTGCTAGGAATTAAATTGCCTCCCATGGCACAGTTGGGTGGCAGGTGTAGATAAAGAAGCAATTTGCCTGATCCAAGGGAGCAATAGAAGGGAGCAGCCTGGCCCTATGGAGAGGGAGAGCATCGCTTACCCAGCTTTGCCCTGGGAGTGATTTTGCCCTGGGGATGCTCTTCCAAGAAACAGAATGGAAGTTTCTTTCCGTAACAAAGATCTGCATGGTGGAATGGAGACAAGCATTTCTTGGAAGTGGAAAAAAACCTATGAGGTTGGAGCCAGCCCTGGACCCCAGTTCACAAGGTGTACTCCAGACACCCCTGCTGGAGGCTGCGCTGGGAGGCTCAGCAGTGCAGCACCTTCCCTTGATTACATTTTTCCTGCTAATTAGATCAGTGAGCACGGCTGACGCACAGCCAGCCGAGGGGAGCTCAGCATCCACAAGAGCCGAGCAGCCCCTACAAAGGATGCAGCCACAGCAGTTTCCCCCCTCACACCCACTGTGCTCAGCTCCCAGCCCTGACCTTCAAGCCTTCGTGCCTGCTGTCTTGCTGCTACCAATTAACGCCTGGAGCTAATCGTTAACTCCTCACCAGTCCCACAGCCCTCGGTCGGCCTCCCTGCCTCTCTCAGCAGGATCCAACTCAGTCATCACGTGGTTCTCCCAAAAAATAACACGGAAATGCTCGCGCTCCCCACGCTCCACTCCTCTCCA
The DNA here is from genome assembly GCA_035772895.1 of Perdix hodgsoniae. Taxonomy (NCBI): domain Eukaryota; kingdom Metazoa; phylum Chordata; class Aves; order Galliformes; family Phasianidae; genus Perdix; species Perdix hodgsoniae. The sequence continues at coordinate 225,128 of JAPSGF010000130.1, forward strand.
AAGATGCAGCTGCATCCTTCCTGGCTGGGGGCCAGCGGTGGGGAAGTTTCCTCCCGCCGTTCACCTCCTCCCCAGATCCTGCAGGAGGTGGCCTTGGAACATTTGGGGCCCCCGTCAGCCCCCCCAGGAAATGCAGTTCCCATTTGAAGGTGCAGAGCAGCTTTGCTGGGGTTTCTGGCGTGGTGGGAAGCAAAGGTTTGCAAGAGCATCTACGTGTGCGCCTGCTCCAACCTGAAACCCCATCGCTGCCACTGCTGGTGCATTTACTGTCAATAAAACCACTGCAGAGAATGAGCTGTCATCTGGAGAAAAAAAAAAAAAAACAAACAAAAAACAGGGTGTGGGAGAAACAACCCCTTTGTAAAGGTTCTGATCCCTTAGACAAGGAGCACATCCTTCACCAGGTTTCCATTGGCAGCCCCAGTGGAGAGGAGGCTGTCCAGAGGAGGTGTTGGCCTCATAACTCGCTAACAGGGCAAGCAAGGGGGCACAGGCTCAGTGGGGCATCCCCAAAACCCATTTCTGTCCCTATAGAGGTGATGTCTCTACAGAGACCCACTGAAAAGCAGCAGATTTCTGCTCCAGGAAGGGAAGGGTGAGGTCCAAGACTGGAACAATGTATTCCAGAGTGGGACCAAACCAAGCATGTCCAAGACCTGAGATCTGGGGACAGGGTGCACGTGCCTGACCTTGCTGTACCCTGAACTCCCCACGTTCCCATGAGGCGCAGGGCAGACAGTGAGGATCTGCTGAGGGAGCACCTTTGGGCCAGGTGACGCTTTCAGGGTAAGCCTAGGCTGTCCTCCCAACATCACATTGGAACGTCAAGGCACTCTTTTCCATCTGACCGCAGTCACCTTCCTGGGCACGGCGGACAGGTGCTTGCTGCATGCCTGGGGCTGAGTGGGGGCCCTCCAGCTTCAATGTGGGGAGAAAGAGGGGTAGGGGCTCAGGGATGCTGCAGTGCTGGGAGAACCCTGAGTCCTCCTGAGCTGATCTGGGCAGGAGGAGAGCACCCAGCACCCCGCAGGGAAGCACCCAGGGGACAACAGCGCCATTCTGACAGCTTTAGAAACAGCCAAAGGTGCACAGCCAGGAGAGAAGAAGGGAAAGCAGCCCTGCAGGATCAGGTCCCTGCTGCAGCGAGCATCATGCCGGGGTCGTGTCCAAAAGTGAGTGCCACAGTGCTGCCCCAAAGCAGACAGAGCCATCAGGTGGGATCCGGCCGCCCGTGGGTGAAACCCAGAGGGCAGCGGAGGCCGCGGCCCGAGGAGAGCGGGGTCAGAGCGGTGTGGGGGGTGTGGGGGGAACCAGGGGGGTGCGGGGAGCTGCAGCCCTGCTGCGAGGCGTTGGGGGATGGGAGCAGCACACGCATGCACACGCACACACACATCCCCACACGCACACGGCAGCAGCACCAACAGCCCCTGCCAGCAGCCTGCAATCGCTGGAGCTCCCGGCTCCTCCGCCTCTCCCCCCTCCTCCTTCTCCTCCTCCTCCTCCTCCTCCTCCTCGCTGCCCACCGGCCTGCGGCACCCCTCGGCGGCCTCCGGCCCCACCAGCGCACAGACAATGACTTCATGCGGATTATGCATCTGAAGAAATCACCAGCTCCCAGATAGCCACAGGGGGAGGCATCCATCCATCCATCCATCCATCCCTCCATCCCTCCATCCCTCCATCCATCGCTCCATGTGGTTGGCAAGGCAGCAGCCTCCCGCTCGCCTCCCGCTCCTCTCCTCGCACCCATCGGTCGCCTTCTCTCCGGCAATGGTCGCCTCCGGTCCCCCCTCGCGGCGCTGAACGAGGCCCCGACGCATCCCCGCTCCCACGCTTGCACCAAAGGTACCGCCGAGGCTATTTTTATTCCCCCCCCCCCCCTCCTTTTCTTTTCCGGTTCGCCCGCCGCTGCCGGGCTCGGTGCCGCTCGCACCCTGCATCCCCGCTCCCGGCTTCATCTTCCCACCCCGGCGGAGGGAGGTCGGCCCCATCCCCGGCACCCGCGTCGCAGCGGCCCTGACTCCAGGTTTGCATCCTCCCCTCCTTCGTCTCTTTGTCGATGCGTTGGTGCCATTCGGGGGAGGTGGAAGGGATGCGTGCTGCGGGGGTGCCGGGGGGGGGGGGCACAACACCTCGGTCGTGCTGTTGGATGGGGAGGGCAGTGAGGAGGTGGGGGGGGGGGGTGCAAGATGCTGCACCCCAATAAATGCAGAGATAGAATAGAAAGGGTGCGGGGGGAGAGCGGGGCTCAGCAAAGCGCTGCCCCATGCGAGAGTGCACCCCCAGCAGTGGGGATGGCAGTGCTCAGAGGTGCACCCCAGCATTCCCTCACCGGGACGCAGGTGGCGGTGACACCCAGGAGGTGGCACTGGGCACCCAGGGGTCCCTTTCCCCACAGAGTGGCCCATCCAGGCTGCCAGCGCGGACCATGATGGACCTGAAGGTGGACGAGGAGGAGGTGGACAGCGGGCAGCCGGTGAGCATCCAGGCCTTCGCCAGCAGCTCCACCCTGCACGGGATCTCACACATCTTTTCCTACGAGCGGCTGTCTCTGAAGCGCGTGGTCTGGGCACTCTGCTTCATGGGTTCACTGGCGCTGCTCGCCCTCGTCTGCACCAACCGCATCCAGTACTACTTCCTCTACCCGCACGTCACCAAGCTGGACGAGGTGGCTGCCACCAGACTCACCTTCCCTGCTGTCACCTTCTGCAACCTCAACGAATTCCGCTTCAGCCGGGTGACCAAGAACGACCTGTACCACGCCGGTGAGCTCCTCGCCCTGCTCAATAACAGGTGGGTGTCCTGAAGTGGCCCCGGGTGACACCTCTGTCCCCAGCTCAGCGTATCACCACGTGCCCTGCTGCACTACTGTGCGATGCCTTCATCTCTGTAAGGAAGAGCATCCTGAGGCAGCTCGGCTTTGCACCTGTGTACAAGCATGCACAGCCCTACCTGGAGGGTGTCCTCCAGGTCTAGCTCCTGCTCCTGGGCGTGGAGTTGTTCCTGAGGGTCCAGAACACCCTGTTCCAGCCCCAGTGCTTGGATCCCAGCACACCCTGTTCCAGCCCCAGTGCATGGATTCCAGCACATGTGGTTCCAGTCCATGTGCTTGGACTCAGCACATGTGGTTCCAGCCTCAGAACTCAGCTCCATGCTGTAAGGCCAGCAGGTGAAGCTCCTGCATGCTGCCAGTACACTGTAGTCATTCCTTGGGCTGTAGGACCCCACAGTGCTGTAGGCAGAGTGAGACCCCTCACCCACCCTACCCAGCCCATCCCCATGCCTGTAGCAGATCTTTGGTGCTGCTGAGCCACCCTCGTGTTCCTGGGGCCAAGCAGCAGACTCTGCCTGTGCATATTTAGATACATAGGGCATGCACCAGGCTGCCCTGAGCTGGGACCTCTGCAGGTCTGACTGTGGAGCAGTAGGTCTGGGTTTGATGCTGTCAAAGGGGCTGTGGTGACCCTTTAGGAAGATGCTGATGGCTGAATGCATGGGAGACCTCTTTGTCCATCCAAGTTATGTTCCTGGGAGCCCTAAAGATGCCATGTGCTTTTGCCCTGGGTTGGGATAGGAGCAGCTTATATTAAGCCACCACAGCCAGGCCTAAGCCTCTGCCTGCTCTTTCCCCTAAGATACGAGATCCCGGACACGCAGACAGCTGATGAGAAGCAGCTGGAAATCCTGCAGGATAAGGCAAACTTCCGAAACTTCAAGCCCAAACCTTTCAATATGTTGGAGTTTTATGACCGTGCCGGCCACGACATCCGGGAGATGCTGCTCTCCTGCTTCTTCCGCGGGGAGCAGTGCAGCCCCGAAGACTTCAAAGTGGTGAGTGCCCCCACAGTTCCCTCCCCAGGCTGTGAATTCCATGCAAGGAGGGCGTTGGTCTGCCTACCACCATTCCTTCCTCCTTTTGGATCCCAAAGAAGGGGCAGCAGCATTGCTGAGGGGGTTCCAGGGGATGCTGCTTGGGCTTAGCACTCTGGGTTATGCAGGGTTGTGTGTGCTGGGCTGGATATTTGAGCTGGAAACCACTGCAGATGGAGCGATGGATGGAGGGATGGATGGAGGGATGGAGAGATGCCTCCTCCTGTGGCTATCTGGAGCTGGTGATTTCTTCACACGTGTTGGTGGCACAGCAGGGAGAGGCCTGCCTATGGCCAGCAGGGAGCAGGGGAAGCCCTGTGAGCCCTTGGGGACAGTGGGTCCCAGCAGTGCAGCACAGAGGCTGCATTTCACACTGACGTGTGGCTCCAGTGCACAATAACGCCTTTGTGCCCCGTGGCTGCCTCTCCCCATCAGCTGCCTTGTCTTTTTGGCTCTGGTGTGGAGCACACAGCTCTGGGGTCCCCACCCCTGTCCCTATTTGTGGCTTTGGGGACATCCTGCTCACCTCCCATGACAAAGCTGCAGCACGTGCCGAGGCACCAGCTGGGTGTCCCCAGGGCTGCTGCACACATCCCAGTGCTATATGAGGGATTTTAATCTCCAGCACTAAATTCCCTTGGCAGGCTCTTGGGATAGAGAGGTCCTCTGTTGTTTGGTTGTTAAATGGAGGCGAGGGGGCTGGATCCTCTTCAGCAGGGTCAGGTCCCAGCCCACGTGTGCCACCAGCAGCTTTGATGCTTGGTGCTCCCCAGTGTTTTCTGCACCAGAGCATCCTCAGGGACCCTCCTGCTGTGTCCTTATATCCGCCGTTAGGATCTAAGCACCTTCCTTCCCCCTCTGTTCGAAGCGGGAGAAGCAAAATAGATGTGCAGCTGGTTTATTATTACTGCCTGGATTATTCTTTGCAAGCAGGTTTGGATGATTTAATGGATTTGATTAGAAAAAGCTGGCTCAGTGCTGTATTTATGTTGCTCGTTGGATTCCCCTTGCAGCCGTGCGCCGGTGAAGCCATGTGTGCTGGGGATGGGGATGATGTTGTTTGGGAAACCTTGGCCCTGTCCCCTCGTGGGTTTGGCAGCAGCTTTTGGTTTGACCCAAAGGTTCATTCCTTCCCCTTCACCACTGTCTCCTGCGTCTGTCCGTGCTGAGCTTTTCTGTGCTACTCTGGGTCCAATGGCTCTAACTGAAACCAGTGGTGGCAGGGCAGCAGTGGGACCATCCCTGAGCAATGCTCTGCATCCCTACATCACGTTCTATAACCCCATGTGATGCCCCATTGTCTCCAAGTAATGTTCCATTGCTCGTGTGACGCTCCATGTCCTTATGCAATACTCCACATCCCTACGTGTTGCTCCATCACCTCTATGCAATGTTCTATGTCCATGTGTGATGCTCCATGTGCCCGTATAATGTTCTATCACCTCTGTGCAATGCTCTATGTCCCCAAGTAATGACCCATGTCCCTTTGTGATGCTCCATGTCCCTGCGTGATGCTCCACATCCCTACATGATGCACCACATCCCTCAGCCTGCATTGCCTCACTACTGGTCCCACTGCCCTTTGCTCCCCTCTATGTTCTGGGGCCCCTAGCACAGTCCAGGCAGGAGGACTGCCGTGGCAGACACTATCACAGACAGCACTGCCCCCTTCTGTGACTGATACAGAGGAGATGCTGTATCTGGGAGCACTGTCAGGGGGATTTTAGGGCTGCCCAGACCCCATGTGCTGGAAGAAAGCTGTCTGTGTACAGGTGGGGATGGAGATTGGTCCCTTCTGCCTCCATCACCTTTGCAACCATCTAACTTTGGTCCTGTTTAGAGCACCAAAACCTTTAAAGAGATCTGGGGATGCAGCATGGGGGCACCAATCCCTCCCCTGGCTCTTCAGAGCCTTTCCAGCACCAGGTGGGTGCCTGGAGTCCATGAAGCTCCTCCCCCTCCAGCAGCGTTCTGGGCTGGGGATGTGAAGGGAGCTGCAACCACCTCGTCCCCCAGCCCCCAAATTCCAGCATAGCCTGTGGGCAGCCACAAAGTGTGGAGCAAATCCTGCTCTCCTGGGGCCCCTGGTCCTGTGGAACATGGGGTGAGGGCATCCCTGTCACCAGGGCTGTACCCATAGCCAACACATTGTTCCTTATGTGATGCTTCATGTGCCCATGTGATGCTCTATCATTCCTATACGATGCTCCATCATCCCTATTTGGTGCTCCAAGGCGCTCCTTATGGGAACAAGGGATTCTCCCTCCCCACTGCCTCCGTTCTGGGGCTATGCTCGTTAGCACCAGAAATCAGTTTCTTGCCTGCTGCCTCATAATGTATAAGTTGGAACTCCCCTGTGTGGCCCCATTGGATCCTTGCTTGCGTTTCCCCTCTCTTCCCACATCACAGCCCCAGGAACCTCACTCACACCCCATGGATCTGCTCCTCACCCAGCAAGAGAAAGGCCCAGGAGTCCCATCTCTACGTAGGGCTTCAAACCCCATTCATTTTCTTTGCATCCCAGGGAAAAGGAGGAGAAACATCCTCTGCACCCTGGGACTTGGGATGAGAAGTGGGGCTGTCCCATGCAAACCACCTAAGGTGGTAAGCTGGAGGCAATGCTGTGTGCTTGGCTCTGCAAAATCCCTTTTGGGCACAGTGCTGCTGAGATGATGCTGCCATGCCCATTATGATACGTTTGCAGTTTTCCTTCTCCCATCTCTGCAGCCCATCCTGAGGGAGAGCCAAGTTCACATGTCCCCATCCCCATTGTGCTTTGGGACTTAGCAGCCTCCGGCAGCACATGGGGGCACCGCGGATCACTGCAGAGGGTTGAGACCTCTGGATAACTCCCATCAGACTCCAGGGCTGAGCTGGCACTGGGGAGAATTGAGTCTGACACAGGGATCATGGCACTGCCTCGTGTGTCCTCTGCCCTGGAAGCGATGAGCTCAGGGAGGATGAGAAGGGAGGGAGCAGGAAGGCTCTGGTGCGAACCCATACCACGCTCCTCCTTTTCTTCCTCCCATCTCTGGAGCTGCTGTAATGGAGAACAGATCAGGAACACCTCGCTGTCCCTCCAGCCCCTCTGAGCCCCCCAGCACCCACAGATGGACACTGGCATCGTGAGCCCAGAGCCCTGCAGCGAGTTCAGTGTCCCCACAGCAAAGTGCCCACGGATAACCACAGAGTGTGGAGCATCTCCAACACAGCTGAGAGCGCAGCACCGCTGAGACCCCACAGCTGCACGGAGTTCCTAAACAAAAACCACACGGCTCCATTCACACTCTGCAAAACCAACCTGGGGACCTGACGGATGCGCCCTGCAAAGCACCGCGTTTACAAATGGTGTAAAACACACGAGCGACGCACGTAAATGGCTCCTAAACGCAGGCTCCTAAATAACTCATCAGCGCTTGAAACCATTCGCGTGTCGCTGTGATCTCCATGCTATGTTGCACCTCCGGCGGTTGTCCCCGGGGTCCCCCCAGCAGCACCGCCAGGCCTGGCTCCCCCCACGTTATGCTGTTGAGCTGTGGTTCCTTTGACCCCGGAGCTTGCAGCGTTTTACAAGTGAACCGCGTGGGATCCAACTGCGCTGCGCGGAGTAATTGGAGGTGACGGAGCAGAGGAGCGGCTGCAGGTGGGTCGGGAACAACCCGGCTCTGCCCGCTTAGGGGATTTCTGCATGTTGGTGTTTTGCTCAAAGCAAAGCAGCCCTCGAGCCATGCAGCCCTTGGGCACAGAGCGGAGGCACCGGGAGCTCTGCTCCGTGTCTCCTTGGCTTTGCTGGGCCTTTTCCAGCCGTGGGTGCCCTCAGGGTGTGGAGTTTGGGATCCCTCAGCCGAGCACAGCTCTGCTCACCCCGTGTCGTTTGCTCAAAGCCTGTTGCGTTTCACCTGTTTTCACCATTCCTATTCCTGCATGGGACCGATGCCACCGAACCCAGTGGGATTTTGGCAGAGCCAAAAGCAGCAGAGGAGCATTGGGAACACCAGCACTGGGCACAGCACAGCGGGGGCTCATATGTGTCTTCACCCTGCAGCTGCTTCACCAGCAGCTCTGCCACGGAGCAGCTGCATCATTTAGCACCTGGAAGCTGCGGGCATGGAGCAGCACCACTCCCACCAGGAGGTAGGAAGGCAGAGAGGAGAACAAGCAGCAGCACCAGGAGCAGCACAGGGCACTTAGACCCCAGCCTGGGGATGCAGCCCACCCCAACAACATGCCCAGAGCTGCTGCACACATGTATGCACTGTGCAAGTGTGGGAACAATGCACACCCAGGGGTGCCGTGCTCAACCAAAGCATTTTGCTCACCCCAATGCATTGTGAACTCATTGCTCACCTGGAAATGTCAAATTCACCCAAAGCACTTTGTGTATCCCAGTACATTTTGTACACACAGAATTCTTTACACACCCAGAGGTGTGGTGCACACTCCAAGCACTTTGCACACACAGAGGTCTTTGTACACCTAAAGCACTTAGCATGCTCACAGGTGTCTTGCACAGGCACGCACAACTGTGCACACTCAGAGCTGCTGTGCACACCTCATGCACTCTGCACACCCCAATAGCACCATGCACACCTGCAGGTACCATGCACACCCAAAGCACATGCTTTGCACACCCCAAAAAGCCTTGTACAACTAATGCACTTTGCACACTCCAATGCATTGCGCACACCTGGAGGTGCTGTGCACATCCAACACACCGCACACCTTCATGCATCTCGTACACCTAAAGCACTTTGCACACTCAGCGCATAGCGCACACCCGTGGGTGTTGTACACATCCATAGCACTTTGCACACCCCAATCCACCCTGCACACCCAGAGGTGGCATGCACACCCAGAGCTGTTGTGCCAGGAGCTCAGAGCACCTCAGACGCACGCTGGGGCCCTGCAGGGCTGTTGCTGTTCCTCTTGAGATGCTTTTGCACACAAAACCATTAACAAATGAATTATTAATTGTTATTAATAAGGTTAAATGGTATCTTCAGCTGCTGAAAGAGATGAGGAGGGTGTGCAGATGGAGGTGGGGAGTCCACAACCACAGAGCTTTGGGCACAGCCCCATGGCCACCGGCTCCAGGGGAAGCTGCAGGCTGGGAATGCAGCACCAAAACACCACCAGGAAATGGGAATTTGTGCAAACGATTTCTCCTTCATCTCTTTTCCATATTCATCAGAGGCCCCATTGGAACAGCAGTGCTGGCACACAGCATGATGGGCAACAGCAGCAATCTGGAAGAAATGCACAATTGGTGCAATTCCCCCTCTGTCCCCCAGCACTGAGCCAGGAGGAGCCGGGGCAGAGGGGCACACTGAGGGTGTAGAGTGTCCAGAGGGAGAGCTGAGAAAAGAACCATCCCACAGCCCTTCACCTCAGGTTTGATTTCTCTGCCTTTTTATAGCTGCCGCTGTTTTATCATCTGCAGAGAGTTTGGTCAGAGCCCTCCGAGCTGCACTGCAACTCCTGAAACAGCCGTGACTCGAGATGCTCCTCACCATCTCAGGCTCCCATTTCTGTATATATACTGGCCTTCACAACTGGATGCTACAATTCTTGGTTTTACATTACCATTATTATTCCCAAACAATTTTTTTCTTCCCCGCTGCATCCTGGCAGTCTCCCTAAGGACCAAACCAGGGCAGAGCCCCCCATCCCTTTGCTTTGTGGGGGTTTCAAACCCCTTCTTACATCACCCGGAGCAGCTGCAGAGCGGGGCCATGCGAGCAATCCACCTTGCTTGGATAGATTAGATGTGAAAACCCCACAGCACACAGCGAGGGAACCGGATGGGAATACAATTCCCCCCCCCCCCCATTCTGCCACCAATAAAAGCGTCGGTTTGGATTGGTTTGCACGGAGCATCGAAGCAATCGTGAAGGATGTCAGAAAAAAATCACAACTCAGCTTACAGGCAATTTGCAAGCAGCAGGAACCACAGGAAGGCTTTTGGGGAAGTGTCTGCATGGAGTAAGGCTGGAATTCACAGCATCCCCTGCACCTCAGCACTGACCCCCACAATGCAAAATCAATGCTGCACATTTGCAGATGCTTTTGGGTATGGGAGGAGAAATCGGTGCTCAGCACTTTGGGTATGGCAGTAGGTGCATGGAGGAGCACAGCTATAGGGGTTTGTTCACAAACCCTCCCCAGCAGTGGGGCTGCAGAGCCCTGCAGTGCTGCCAGCACCTGCTCCAAGCTGGGAAGCATCGAGACGAGGAGGTTTTGAAAGATTAATGGAGTTTAAATGGGAACGTTTGGAAAGGAGATAAGGCTCGCCTGATAGGAAATCACACGGAACAGCCAGGGAGGCCCCAGGTCTGTAATGAAGTCCACTTACTACTTTACTCACCATAATGTGTTTCTTATTAAAGTCCTGCAGATGTGGGTCTGCAGCCAACAGCCCCGGAGGGGGGGGGGGGGGGGGTGGCATGGGGCCATTGGGACCGAGTGCCATCCCCACAGCAGCCTTTCATCCCTATTCTTTGTCCCCTGAGTCAGGAGCAGCGATCACACATCACCCACCAGCTCTGTTCCCCACAGCTGCACCTGCGGGGACAAAGTGGGGGAAAAGACAGCGGTGGGGAATCATACAGATGGACAAAACCTTCTTTTTATTATTATTTTTTATTTAAATCATCGGGGTTTTTCCTGCATTAGAATGTGACATGCTAATCCACTGTGAAGCGTCTAATCTGGGGGATAAAGGGGCGGATAACACCAGTACGCCCAGCTTGGCCGGTGGAGCGAGCAGAGGCAAGGTGGTAGCATCTGATAAAGGCGGTGGGATTAGTGCTGCAGGATCCCTGCATCCCATCCCACTCCTCCACCTCCGAGCGACGGAGATTTCCCCATCTCCGCCTCGTGGTGGGGCAGAGCCCCTCCGGGCACCGGGGCGCGTTGCAAAGCTGCTTTTCTCCCCCTTGCTGCGCAATGCAGGTGCAGGGCAGCCCCTCTGCCCCATCAAACATCCCCTCCCTCCCCTGCTCCCGGCTGCTGCGGGGTTGCAATTCGTCCCATCGCACCCCAGCGCCTGGATACGGAACCAGGCGAATCCGCGGCACCTCCTGGGGCCGGGCTGCGGTTTGCATGCCTGGGATAACAGAGCTCACAATGTTGTTTTCTCCTCGCCTCCTCGGGGATTGGTTTATCTCTATGAATAACTCCATCCCGGCTTTGATCTCCTCTGCCATTAAAGCGTGACAGGCTGTGAAATGCGCTGCTGCCGCTGCTGTCAAATCCCCCATCCGCCTCCCTCCCTCCCCGCCGCCTCCGTGCTCCCCTGCTCAGGGGAACCTCGGTGCTCCCGGCCCGTGCCGCCGCTGCGGGATCGGACAGAGGGCAGACACTGCGATGGAGCAAAGAAACGCCGCTCTTTCTGCCGTGGTCCCACTGCTGTGGGGGACACAACGGCACCGAGCATCCCCGTTCCCCAGGTTGGGGCACAGCGGCGACATCCCGGCGCACGCTGCCACGGGGGCTGATGTCACAGTTAATTATAGCATCCCCCATCCTCCTCCCCCGCAAAAGCGTTACCTGGAAGAGGGTAAAAAATATCTCCTGCTGAGGGAGGAGCCGGTGGGAGCCCAAGGGCTCCTCCAGCATCACCAAAATTCACAGAAATTGGGACGGTAACCCCACGTCCCCAACTTGGGGACACAGCCATGAACTGTCCCCAGCCACAGGATCAGGATGGGTTTCTCTGAGTTCTGCTATGCTTCTGGCTGTGACCATCCCTGGTCACCTTCATCCCTTTGAGCATTCACCCCTAAGCAGCATTTGTTCTCCCCAGGAACAGCCCCAGAGCTCCCCACAGGTTTCAGCCAAGTGAGACAATGATGGAGTGCTTTCATTACAGCACCTCCCTCACCCTACTGCAATTGCTCCTGAAGAGCACAATGAAAGCCCCCCCCAACACCATTAGACTGCATTAACAACTTGCTCACACCAGAACCAGGAAACAGAAGAAAACCCACCCTGACCTCAGCCAGCTCACACCTGTTCATCCTCCAGGGATGGCTCCTGTACCACATCCCAAACCCAGCCTCCCAAAACTAAAGCAGCCCAATATCCCCAAGCCTTCTCCCAGCTGATGCCTTTTAAAGCCTGGCCCTGCCCATGGTGCAGCTGTAGCTCATCTCCATCCAAATACCAAAGGGCTGTGACCTGGTCCCTGTGGTTTGCTGGTTTCCAGCTCCCCAGTCCCAGCTGCATTCCCAGGATTTTTCCAGCTGAGGCTCTCCAGGTTGCTCCCTAAAGGCACAACCTTGCTCTCAGCCCTATGAAATTTCATCCTGTGGCTCTGGCACTTGTCTCCAAGGTCACCCATGCTTGCTTGCTTTCCCTGCCTTTGTGTCTGGTTCTTCTGCTTTGTCCCCTTTACGCAAAGGGTCCTTTGGGGGAATATTGAGTGTGGGGACACCTAGGGTGGACCCTCAGGTCCCATCATTGTCCCATTGGCATTTGTCCTCCTGGCTGAGCCTTGGTGGCAGTCCCGTGTGCACACCTCACGCATTTCATCTCTTGCTCTGGCAGAGCTGATAACCACGCAGGGATCAGAGCCGTTCTTCAGTGGTTTCCTGATTTCATTTGTTCACCTGCTTTGAGGATACCTGTGTCCATGAGCTCAGATGTACGCAGGGACCAGGAGCTATTTGGGGAAGGACGCACAGCTGACACGGGGGCTGAGGTGTGCTCGTTGCACCCATGCATCAGCCAAACCCCTTTGCCCAGCTCCTGTGCATTGAAATGGAGTAGCACTATGCGGTAGCTCCCCTCCCCTCGGGCTGCCGATGGCGGCTGCGGTGCTGGGATGGGGCTGGAGATTACTCTGTGGTCACACTGGATGCTTTTACGAAGTGCTGAGCGCAGGAAAAAAGCAAACCGCAAGAAGGGGCCGTGCTGCCGCAGGGCTGCAGGGAGGGGAGTGGGGGGTGATGCCTTTGCTCCTGGATTCACCCAGCTCCAGCCCCGTGCCATCCCAAGGCTGCCTCCCAAATCTCATCCTGCACACCTGAACGTCGACCCTGGGGGTCCCCTGTACCCCACATGGAGCAGAGCAATGGGGTGATGCGCTGCATGGCTCTCCAGGAGGAGGCATCGCCCAAAACACGACAATGCCCAAATCCTGCAAAAAGCAGCATGGGCTTGGAAGACACCCAACCTCAGGCATCGCCTACGCTCACGTTGCTGTCCCACTGTGTGGGGAAGTGAGCCCATGGGGTTGAGTGCAACCAGGATGAGCAGCACGGAGCACTCGGGGACACCACAGCATCCTCACTGGCACCACCCAGATGGACATGACGGCAGGATGGTGACACAGAGCTTTGGGCAATCTCTGGCTGCCACGGTGAAGAGCTTGGAGACCCCAGTGAGCTGAGCAGATGGAAGCTGCAGAAACAGCCTGGCACACGGCGGGACAGCATGGATGGAACCTCTGATCAGGCTGCCGGGGATGGAGAATGCAGCATACCAGGTGCCTGCACGCACAACATCCATGTAAACCCATCCATGCACACCCATCTGTGCACACCCGTCCATGCACAGCTGTGCACCCCGGATTTGGCAGCCCTTCAGCTCCCAGCACAGCAGCGCATCCCAGAGCCAGCAACGACTTCACTCCGTCCTGCCAGCCGCAGCCGGGCTGCTCCCGTGGGAGCGAGGAGCCCGCAGAACCGCCCCTCGCTCCTCCCCAGCTCCTCATATCCCCTCCTCTCCTACCCCCCCCCAGCAGCCCTCTGCTCTTCTTCTGCTCCTCTCCCCTCGCTCCGCGCACCACTGCACACCTCTCACTCCTTTTCCCTTCTCTTTCTCTGCTCCCAACTTTTCCCCTTTCTCCATCCCAGCCCCTCTCACCCATTCTATGAGGCACTGATTCGCCACTGGAGACCCCCAACCTGCAGCAGGACCAGGACCCCCACCCCACACCTGGGATCCTCACTCTGCATAATGCCCCTCCAGATATTCTGCACCATCTCCTTCTCCAGCGAGGAAGCACCAAGAGATGCCATGGCAGCTGGGAGAGGAGAGAACAGAGCCGATGAGTTCCTGTACGGGCAGGAGGAGGAAGAAGAGGAGGAGGAGGAGGACACAGGGGCAGCCACAGACTTTGTGGCCTTTGCCAGCAGCTGCACACTGCATGGGCTGAGCCACATCTTCGTGGAGGGCAGCCTGGGTGCCCGGCAGGCACTCTGGGCACTGGCTTTCCTCCTGTCCCTCTCCGTCTTCCTCTACCAGGTGGCCGACCGCATTGTGTACTACCTGGAGTACCACCACGTCACACTGCTCAGTGAGGAGGACAGCCCCGAGATGACTTTCCCCGCCGTCACCTTCTGCAACATCAACCGGGTGCGGGTCTCTCAGCTCAGCCACGAGGATCTACTCTACCTCGCTCCCCTGGTTGACTATGAGCCCGGGATGGAGCTGGGCTTTGTCCCAGCCCAGTTCAGCTCTTGGGATGAGGATGAACCCCTAAATTTGCACGGGTTTTTTAACCGCACTTGCCACCAGCTGGAGGACATGCTGCTGAGCTGCAGCTACCGGGGCGAGCAGTGTGGCCCCGGAGACTTCGTGGCGGTGAGTAGCCCTGTCCCACTGCCCCGGGGACCAGATGGTGGCACAGTTCTTTTGCCTGGCACTGTCATCTCCTGGCTCCTGTCGCCCTTTATCTGCCCTACAATCACACCTTCTCCTCTCCCCTTTCCACTGCCTGGGACTGTTCAGTGCAATGAGCGCCGCGTTTGCAGCTTGGGATGGGGAAAAGCAAAGCCCTGGTCATAGAGCAGGCTCCTGGAGGATTCCTGCTGCCTGTCTCCTGGCCCCATAAGGAGAGGAAAGGGACCAGGGAGCAGCTCCCATGAGCATCGTGTCGGATCAGCCCAATGCGTGATGCTGTCCATGCTTGGGAACAGGCACCAGGCATCCTGCTGGCGTTGGTGTTGATGAGACACTTCTCCATCCTCGTATCCCCACCACACCTCGGGGTCTGAGCTTGGCAGTGTGCAGCCTGCAGCCGGCTGGCCCCAAATGCTCCCTTTGCCAGTGGCAGCTCAGCGGCATGGAGCTGTGCTGGCAGCTGGAGATGAGAGCTGGAATGGGTGAGAGGAGGGGGGGAGTGGAGAGGTTGAGGATCCTATCCAGCCCCCATCTGTGGGATTGGAGGTGATGGGGCAGATACTGGTGAGGGCACAGGGCTGAGTGCCGCCATCCTGGGGCTGCGGGGTCACTGTGCAAATCTGCAAAGCATCTTCACTGACCTGCACCCATTGCCTCGGTGGGGATCTCATCCTTCTACCAGGGCAAAGGCAGCTCCGATGCTAAGAGACCCCATGGGGCAGGAGCCTGGGTCAGGCTGTCCCACAGGCTGGGCATGGCCACATTCTGGGGCTGGTGCCAGCTCCATGCCACGGTGCCAGTGGCAGTTTGGGGCCAGCAGAGGGGTCCCAGCCTCAACCTTGTGTCCTCTCCCACAGGTGTTCACACGCTATGGGAAGTGCTACACCTTCAATGCAGGGCAGGACGGCAAACCCCGGCTCATCACCATGAAGGGGGGCACTGGCAATGGCCTGGAGATCATGCTGGACATCCAGCAGGACGAGTACCTCCCAGTGTGGGGGGAAACAGGTAACCCAGCAGCTCCTGGGCTGCTTTCCAGCAGCCTCCCAGTTCCACACCCCACAGGACCACATCCCCAAGGCTCCTTCCTTCTGTTCCTCACCACTTCAGGTCTTTTGCTTTCTTTTTTCCTCCTTGTCTATGCTATTTACCATGGCAACTCCCTGTCGCTTTAGACAAGCAGCCATCACTTGTTTATAAATAGAGCCAGGCACTTTCCACACTGTTCTTTCCAAGCTCTGGACCACAGGGCTGGAGGGGACAAGAACACGGGGTGGATGGATGGATGGGTGCATGGACGTGTGAAGGAGTGAATTCACCAAAGGGAAGGGTGGGAGACAGGAAGAGTTTTCTTCCTTCTTGCAGCAGGGCTCAGCTCCTCTCTGCTCCTCTCTGCTCCTCTCTGCTACAGATGAGACCTCATTTGAAGCTGGGATCAAGGTGCAGATCCACAGCCAGGATGAGCCTCCACTCATCGACCAGCTGGGCTTCGGTGTGGCACCCGGCTTCCAGACCTTTGTGTCCTGCCAGGAGCAGCGGGTAGGGGCTGTTGGCCCTGCTCAATCCCTCTCACCCCCTGGAGTACTGAGCCCCCTCCCTGCATCCCTGTCTCCCACCCCAGTGTGGGATGGAAATGGGAAGCGGCGCACAAGGCTCCATCCCCTCATCATGCTGTGGGCTGCAGGGACATGTGCTCCTCTCCTTATCCCTGGCTTCCCTCTCAGCTCATCTACCTGCCACCTCCCTGGGGCGACTGTAAGGCCACAACGGGTGACTCGGAGTTCTACGACACTTACAGCATCACCGCCTGCCGCATCGACTGTGAGACCCGCTACCTGGTGGAGAACTGCAACTGCCGCATGGTGCACATGCCAGGTGAGCTATGCATCACTATGTCCCATCCCAAACCCAGTGGATACAGTCCTATGGGAAACCTGTTCTGTCTCCTGCAGGCGATGCCCCTTACTGCACCCCAGAGCAGTACAAGGAGTGCGCAGATCCGGCCTTAGGTGAGGCTGCCCGGTCCCATGGGACTGAACCGATGGTGTCGGGGTTTCCCACATCCCCATCTAAATCTCTCTTCCTGCCCAGATTTCCTGGTGGAGAAGGACAATGAGTACTGTGTCTGTGAGATGCCCTGCAACGTCACCCGCTATGGCAAAGAGCTCTCCATGGTGAAGATCCCCAGCAAAGCCTCTGCCAAGTACCTGGCCAAGAAGTACAACAAGTCGGAGCAGTACATCGGGTAACGCACCGCAGGTATGGGGCGGCAGTGCGTCTCTCCAGCACCACGACCTGATGCCTCTTTCTGCCCATGCAGGGAGAATATTCTGGTGCTGGACATCTTCTTTGAAGCCCTAAACTATGAGACGATCGAGCAGAAGAAGGCGTATGAGGTGGCTGGATTGCTGGGTGAGCGCTGTGGGCTGGTGGCTGTGCCGAGGGCTCAGGTTGGCATCCTTTAGTGTGGCCCCATATGCTGTCACCCCAATCCTGGGGCACCAGGGTGTGCACACAGCGTGGGTGCAGAGCAGAGCGCTCCCCAGGGTCACAGCAGCGACAAGCTCTGCCCTTTCTCTGCTCCATCTGCCAGCAGTGTCCTGCTGACAGCTTTCCTCTTCCCTCCAGGTGACATCGGAGGACAGATGGGGCTGTTTATCGGGGCCAGCATCCTCACCGTGCTGGAGCTGTTTGACTACGCCTATGAGGTGAGCTCCAAAACGCTGTGCCCAATTCCTGTGGGGTTGGCACAGCCTTGTTGGCTCCACATCCCCCTGTCAGCTGGGGCAGCCCCCCTTGGTGGGGTCCATTCTGGAGCTGAGAGCCATCTCCTGCAGGTGATCAAGCACCGGCTGTGCCGGCGGGGGAAGTGCCGCAAGAACCACAAGAGGAACAACACGGACAAGGGCGTTGCGCTGAGCATGGATGACGTGAAACGCCACGTGAGTGCAGGGCAGGGGGTCTTTTTGGGGGGCACTGTCAGCATCTGGGGGAGAAGTGGCAGCAGGCACTGGTGCTCTAGGGAGACAGGGCTCGGTTCTGGGTGAAACCTGTGACCACAGCATCCCATCTTTGCCTCTACAGAATCCCTGTGAGAGCCTACGGGGTCACCCGGCCGGCATGACGTACGCAGCGAACATCCTACCTCATCACCCGGCCCGGGGCACCTTTGAGGACTTCACCTGCTAACCGACGTCTGGATGTACAACAACCCGAGCTACCAAAGCCCTCCGGAGAGCTGCCCTTCTCCCAGAGGAGAGACACAGCCAGGGGACCTCGCTCAAAGCCACGGCGGGATGCGGACAAGAGCGGCGGCCTCAGATTTCGGGGCAGGCGGCCGGGCCGGGCCGTGCTGGCTCAGAGACTCGAGGAGGCTGCAGCCCAGCCGCAGAGCCACGCACAGCGGGCCGGGGCGCGGGCTTGCCCCGTCTCCTCCCCCTCGGCTCCCCTCGGCCTTTTTAACTAGAAACCCAGAAGCCAAGAAGAAGCAGCCTTCGGGCCGCAGAGTCTCCATCCACAGCCCTGTTCGTCTGTCCGTCCGTCCGTCCGTCGTCTCCATCCTCATTCTGCTCCTCAGGCTTCAGCCTGCGCCTGTCCCCATGCCTGGCATCATCTCAGAGCCTCAGCAGAGCCCCCTGGGCCGTCTCTCACCACGACAGCCCTGCCTGGGTGCCCACAGCCGCTCCATGTGCACAAAACGGAGCAGTTCCACCTCTCCAAAATGTCTTCCTCGGCCTCCGCCCCGGGGATGGCAACATTGGGCCGACGGGTGGAGGGCTGTGCCTTGGGGGACCGCTGAGGGCCTGCAGCCTGGTTATGGTGGGGCTCTGTTACGGCGTGGGGACCCATGGTGGATGGCCTTGTCATGGTGTGAGGCCCCATTACAGTGTGGGGCCCTGTCACAGTGTGGGGCCTCATTGCCCTGTCACAGCGTGGCTTCCCTACCCCCACAGACCCCAGGAAATCTGGTGTTCCCCCCATGCAGCCCTCAAAACAACCATCCTAGGGGAGAAAAGCATAAGGAAATCTCTGGCTCCCATTGGCACTGAGTCTCCCAGGCAGCCATAGGAGCCCCAGCATCAACAAGGGGACAGATTTAAGGGACACCCCACGGCACACTGTCCATGGGGCTGCAGGCTCCCACCCCACTCCCAACCCCCAACAACGGCCCCCTGGGGGCCATGGGCCCTGGGCACCATCAAAGCTCATGGCCCGGGCCCCCCAGCTCTCCTTATCGCTGCCCCCTCCCAGCAGTGGGGCCATTGGCCACCCTCAGCCCCCCGCACCAAGCAAGAGCCCTCCTGGGGCTGAAGTGCTTCTTCTCTTAAGAGCTTTTGCAATAAGTCTTTTTAGTAGTTTTTATTTCTAGACTCTTTTTTTTTTTCCTTTTTTTTTCTTCTTTTTTTTTTTTTTCGCCATTATTATCCTCATTATTATTATTTGCTTCCTGACCAAAATTAGGAACTGGGGGTCAGTCCTTTGTTATCCAGCAATCACCCAAAGACAAAAGGTTGGCCGCATCCATAAATTTTCTTATGGATTTTTCCTAATGTTTCACTGCATTTCATGTATTTATTTTCTTCCTTTTTCACCCGTTAAAGCTTTTAAAGATGGGGCTTGGATGTGACCTTGAGGCTCGCCTGTTGGAACATACAACTTTTGGTTTGTTTCTATTATGCCATCTGCATTTTATATTTCTTATATATAATATATATGACTATATATATATGTGTACATATATATATATATATCTAAACATGCATCATATCAGTGTAGATACCCATTCCGTAGCATCTAGGCCTTGTTCTTGTGCCATTTTTTTTTTTCTGTTACTGATCTCTGAATGCCTTCAAGTGTATAAAGTGTTGAATTCTCTCTGGTATCTGTACTATGTACACACATTTTCATAGGAAGCACAATAAGATGACAGATGCATTGTACATCAATACCTGCTACTCTTAACGACGATATAAAGAATGATAAAATTGATGAGCACCGAGCCTGTCTGTGCTGTGGGAAATGCTCCTCAGTGAGCCCTGGTGCTCAGGTGGGCTCCAGCCCCACATCCGTGGTCCCGTTCCACCATGAGCACACCCAATAGATGCTTTGGGGGTGCAGGATGGGAATCGACTTCTGCTCCCAAGGAGAGGGAGGAGGATTCCCATCTGTGCAGGTGCTCCAACACTTCCATTTTGGGACAGATCCCCGAGGTCAGCAGAAACGAGTCACCGGCTCACATATTACCTGGTTTTATTTTAACCAAGTTAGTAGCAGCTGTAGTACAGCCATTTGTATACAGTTTCTGTCCTGATTTCTAGCTGCAAAGAACAAAAGTAGCATGCCAAATCCAGCACTGGGCATCCAAAAAAGCCTTAGGGACCCCATGGAGATTGAATAATTGCAAATGGGCAGAGGGCAGGGTATGCTGAAATGCCAAACTTGCTCCTGGAAATAGCAGATGGGTGGTGTGCATTCAAACTAGAAGAGACTTGCTGCTTTTCCAGTCCTCCTCTGCCAGAGCTGGTGCTGCAAAGGCCACAGGGTGGGCTTTGAATAGGAACAGGATGATATAGCTAAGCCCAGAAGGGAGTTAATGAACCTAAATTAATTGCAGGCAGACACTGTGAAGCCAGAGCAGCTCACTATGCTCACTACCTCTGCAGTGGCACTCAGCAGCTCCTGCTGCAGGGGCAGGCAGCAGCCCCTGCCCCACGGTCTCTTCCCGAGCTGCCCAAGAATGTGCTGGGTTTCCATCCACTGCAACCTCACACTGAATCCTCAGCTTCTGCCTGAGGTCTTTGCTGCTGATGGAAGCAGTGTGCAAGCCACAGCCTGGAACAGCCTCGCAGAGGGGTGCAGGGACCTCAAAAGCAGCACAGAGCAATTCCCAGCCCTGGAGCCGGCAATAAGTGAGGGATGGGTGCATGGACAGAAGCCAGACAGGACCCAACGTGAGCAGTGGACAAGTTGTACGTTTCCTGACTTCCTGGCTCCAACGTGCACACCGTCCATACACCACCAGAGCAAGGAACAAGGATCCTTGCATTGCTCAGGATTACAGGGATGGGCTGCGGGCAGCTGGCGGGCTGCAAGGTGTGTGATGCATGCAGAGTGTGCATCCAAGGCTGTTGGTGCACACTGCGCACGAGACAAGGAGTTAATTACACTCCCTGGGAAGCATCACTGACAACGCGCACGAGGACAAGGTGCTGCACGCCTCAGCCTGAGGTTGCTGGGAAGCACCTGCTTGCACACCGCTGATTGTGTGGCTGCTGAAACCCTACAGAGCAAGGATTAATCACGCACCATGCAGATAGTGGCAGCACAGATAGCATCACCTCCTCTCCTCCACAGCAATAACTCCTGGTTACCACTTGCTCTCTGCTAACGCTGCGAGCAGAAACAGGCGCTGGGCTATAATTACACAGCCCTGGATGCTGCTCGGCTGCCTGAAGCCGGAGCCACGCAGGCTGGGGAAGGTTTCAGCAGAGCTGCCTCATGCCAGCAGGTGCAGGAAATGAAGGTGCACGGGTAGCATTTCACTGAGCAGTGAACCAAGCAAACCCTCGGGCAGAGGGAAGGAGAAAGGACAAGTGTAAGGAGACACTGGGGTTATTTCCCCCCCTGCTTCTTATGAAACACAGCTAATGACAGGGGACAAGGAGAAATGGCAACAGAACATCCCTGGAGAGAGGGAGCTGGGGCAACACTACGCTCAGCTCATGCACTGGGGGATCTCTTAGGACCCTGCATTTCTTAAGTGTGGGTTACAAGAGTGGACAAGGCCTGAAGTGCCAGAAAGGAGCTCTGCAGAAAAGGACATGGGTCTCCTGGTGGCCAGGCGGGTAACCATGAGCCAGGAGTGTGCCCTGGTGGCCGAGGAGTTCCCTGGGGGTGCACTGCACAGCAGGGTGAGGAAGGGAGGTGCATCTCCCCTCTGCTCTGCCCTGGGGAGGCCACAGCTGTAGCACTGGGCGCAGTGCTGGGCTCCCAAATTCCAGGCAGACAGAGAACTGCTGCTGGAGAGAGTTCATCTCTCAGCTCAGCCCTTCCTTTCTCTCCCTCTCTTTGTCCCTCCCAGCCACTTCCCAGCCTGCCCAAAGGCTCCTGCCGGGCTTTAAGCCTCACTTGAAGTTGCTGCATCTGAACAATACAGAGCAGATAAGTTCCACCGCTTCTCCTCTCCATGAATATTTCATCAGGCAGCCAGGCGCCAAGGCTGTCGGAGGTGGCATTACATTAACTGCATGGACACACGGATGCTGAGACAACAGCTAATGGCTGCGCTCACATCATTGTGTTTTCCATCGAGGTCAGAAAACACTGAATTTGGTGGAAAAGGTGCCAACATCTCCCCACTTCTCTCCTCAGTCAACAATGCCACGCACTGTACAGGGCAGCCTCCTAAATGGCCCATGATCATCATTAATTGCTTAATTAATACTTGCAGTGTGGCTGCTCCCTTGGTTTTTATTCATGGATTAATGCAGGCTGGACGCAGGTCCCTCTGCTCTATGAACAACCACACGGACGAGTGCCCTGGGGACAGGGAAAGTAATGCTAATACTTGCAAAAAGCGGCCTTTAATTCAGCGCTGTGCCTCCTGCAGCAGCTGCTGAGGGAGGGAGGAATCCCCCTCCGGGCATCCCCAACCCTGAGCAAAGCAGTCCCAGACAGGAGCACAGAGCACCTGTGAGAGTGGGGGACCCAGGGCACCCCCACCCCCACTCAGTCACGGCATCGAGGCACCGTCTCCCAGGACCCTGCACCCCCATATGCGCCTCCCCGTGGTCCATGCCCCCCCCCCCCCCCCAAAGGACACCGCCCCTTCTCACACCCCCTGCACCTCCCCCAAAATACCCCATCCCCTCCATGGTCTCTGAAACCCCCAAACCCAACACCCTCCCACAGCCCTCTTCAAGTCCTCTGCTCCCCTCCCCCCCCCAAGACCCCTGCCCCTCCGACCGCCCTCCCCACTGCCTGCACACCCCCAGCACCCTGCCATATCCCCTCTCGGACTCTACTCCCCCACAGCAGCGATCCCTGAACCCCCCAGGACTCCCGCAGCCCCCAGGACCCTTCACGCTCCCATACTCCCCCCCAGGACCCCGCCCCTTCCCTCCCACTCCAGGCCCCACCCCCCGCTTCCCACCCCCCCCAGCTCCTCCAGCCGGCAGGGGGCGCTCTCTGCAGGCGGTGCCGCTCTAGGGCGGTGTCCGCGCGCTCTGTAGCTCAGAGCTCCGGTTCCGGTCCGCTCCCCTTTGTGCTGGAGAAGATGGCGGCGCGGGCGGGCTTCCAGTCGGTGACTCCCAGCGGTGGCGGCGGCGGGGCCGCTGCCGGGGCCGGAGCGCTGGGCCCGGGCACGCCGGGCGGGCCGGTGCGCATGGGCCCGGCCCCGGGACAGGGCCTGTACCGCTCGCCGCTGCCGGGGGCCGCCTACCCGGTGAGGCAGGGGAGGGGCCGGCGGGGGCGTGCGGGCCGCTGCGGGGCGGGGCGGGAGGGAGTGGGGGCGGCGGGGACGAGGACGGGGCCGGCCCCCACCGCTGGGCACTGGAGCGCTTTTCTTCTTCCCCCCCCGCAGCGTCCCGGGATGTTACCAGGCAGCCGCCTGGCGCCGCAGGGCCCCTCCATGGGGCCGCCCGGTTACGGCGGGAGCCCGGCGGTGCGGCCCGGCATGGCGCAGGCCGGCCTGGACCAGGCCCGCAAGAGGCCCGCGCCGCAGCAGCTGCAGCAGGTGCAGCCCCAGGCGGTGCCCAACCGCAACCACAAGTAAGGGCCGGGGGCAGCAAGGGGCTCCGGGCGTCGCCGGGGCAGCGGGGAGGGGTGGGAGCTCAGGACGTCCCTGGGCCAGCTGGGCTCGTGGGGCATCATCGGGTGTCCCTTTGGCAGCAGGGGTTCTCAGGGCGATGGGTGTCCACAGGGTGCTGCCTGGCATCCCCAGGGCAGTGAGGGGCTTAGGATGTCCTTGGGCATCCCTGAAATAGGAAGGGTCCCTGGAGCAGTGGGGGTTCTCAGGTGTTTCCCGTGCTCCTCCAGGGTGGTGGAGGGCTCAGAACACCATTGGGCATCCTCAGAGCAGCAGGGGTCCTGAGGACATCCCTGGGACAGCAGAGGAGTCTTGGGTGCATTCTTGGGTGTTCCTATGGCAGCAGGGTTCCTCAGGACAACCCCAAGGCAAGGGCAAGGAGGAGTCTGAGGGCATCCTTGGGTACAGGGGGTCTTCAAGGCATTCTCTGTGCATCCCCAGAGCAGTGAGGGTGCTCACGATGTCCCCAGGTGGGTGCAGACACATTGCTTCTCTCCACACAAAGCCCCATGGGGCAAGATCTGTGTTTCAGGGTGTGGGCAGGCACTGAAATCAGAGCGAGCTGCGAGTCCTCTCTGAAGGGGCAGGCGCTGACTTGGTGTCATCTGCTGGCTGCTTATAGCAGCACAAAGCTTTTCTGTGTGCAGGGCCAGGCCTGGGCCTCTCATTGCTGCTTTTTGTTGGGTGGCTGAAAGAGACTTTGATGTTCTTGTGCAGCTTCTTCTCTGGGAGAGGGGAGATTCCAGCAGATAAAAGAGTAATGTGCAGCTGCTGGACAAGAGCAAGTTTACGTTTGGTTTCTAGCAGTACAGAGTGATGCCTTGGTAACACTGGTAATGCATCCCCGAGTCTCCTAGAAAAGTCTGTCTAAAGTAAATTGAGCCACAAGCCCCTTTGGTTGCTCTGTCAGTGCTTCCTTTTCAGTGATACAGCCCTGCTTTCAGTGCTTTCCTTGGGGATGTATTGAGGTGATCAGCTGCTGTAGGGCTGATATGTGGTCTTAAACCAGACAAACCTCATCTCCTTTTGTGAGGGTTCACTGTTAATTAGCACAGTGGTTGTCATTTTAATATGTTCCTTACTTTACAGTGCTAAAAAGAAGAAGATGGCAGACAAAATTCTACCTCAGAGGGTGAGTGGCACATGCAGTTGACAGCCTCTGTCGATGTAGAGATGGGGGGGAATTGACAGTGATTTGCATTTTTGATTGGCTTGTGCCCTGCTGTAGATTCGTGAACTTGTGCCTGAGTCTCAAGCTTATATGGACCTGCTGGCCTTTGAAAGGAAATTGGACCAGACGATCATGAGAAAACGCTTGGATATCCAGGAGGCTTTGAAACGACCCATTAAGGTAGGCAAGGGGTGTTTAGAGACTCTTACTGTAATCAAGAGAGTAGGAGGACTCTGAAGGCTGTGTCATATTCCTGTAAGCATGTAAAGAACCATAATGCTCGAGACTTAAGTGGGGGCAGAACCAGGACTGCCTCTCTCTGTGCTGTTTGTCCTGAGAGAGTGGATGTATGAGGAAAAAAGAATATTAAGTTTAGTTTTAACAAAACATAAGCAAGATTCTCATCGCTTTGCTTCAGAATGAATACTGAGCTGATGCTTTTTCTTGTAGCAAAAGCGAAAGCTACGTATTTTTATCTCCAATACCTTCAACCCAGCCAAGTCGGATGCAGAGGATGGTGAAGGAACAGTGGCCTCCTGGGAGCTTCGAGTGGAAGGACGGCTGCTAGAAGATGTGAGTGTGAGACACCCAACCACAGAGTTGATTTTATGGATCTGGAATTGGCAATTGAACCAGTTTCCTAGTGTCTGGGAGCGTAGCTAAGGGCTTGATATCCTCCTTCATCTCTGTTTTCCAAGGAGTCTGATGGTGACGAGACCGAGAGCCCAACTCGGAGACCGATGGGTATCCCCATGGCAGAACATGAGTTATACAAAGTTCTTATAGCTATAAGAATTAATGGTGAGAGCCTATCAGTGGCACTTGTGTACCCTGGCTCTTAGAACCAGGGCACTCGCATTTTATGTAATTGCTGAGTAAGTTAATTCCTCCAAGCTTGTCTTTATCTCCAGTCTTTCACCATTTTTGACTTGGAACTTGATTTTCGAGCATGTATTGATGAATGTAAGTGTTCACAACTTAAAGGAACACTGTCATACGCCCTGCCTGTGCTTGAGTCCTGGAATGTGCTCTCCTGACTCTCTTCCTTCCTGTGTTGCTTGCAGTCTGCTTTGTCCAAATATGATGCCACCAAACAGAAAAGAAAGTTCTCATCCTTCTTTAAATCTCTGGTCATTGAACTTGATAAAGACCTCTATGGCCCTGACAATCACCTGGTAGAGGTGAGCTTGCTTCTTTTTGCTGTATTATCTCTACAAATGGGTTGCTGTTCCAGCAGATTGAATTTTTATGTAATTAGTAATTTGTGAAGTGGGGTATTTAAGGCTTTAACAAGTGGCTGGGAGCCAGGGCTGAATTCTCATGAATTCTTATCTTAGCTTTTCCACTGACTTGCCAGGGCTCCGAATAAATGCATTAACTCTTGTTTCAAACTATAAATGGGAATAAGATGAATCTTCTGTCGTGGGTGAGGTTGGGTGGCAAGCAGCAGGAGCAGAAAGAGTCAAGTGTGTGGGTGCAGCTAAATCCCCCTCCTGTTGCACATATTCCAGTGGCACAGAACTGCTACAACTCAGGAGACAGATGGCTTCCAGGTGAAGAGGCCAGGAGATGTCAACGTGCGCTGCACTGTCCTTCTGATGCTCGATTACCAGGTGAGATGTTGGATGGCAGTGCTGAGCATACGTAGCATTTGCTTTGCCACGTCTGTGGCCATAAGTCCCATCTCACTTCTGTGCTTTTTCTTTCAGCCTCCCCAGTTCAAACTGGATCCCCGCTTGGCTCGTCTCTTGGGGATTCACACTCAGACTCGCCCAGTGATCATCCAGGCTTTGTGGCAATATATCAAGACCCACAAGCTGCAGGATCCTCATGAGCGGGAGTACGTCATTTGTGACAAATACCTCCAGCAGGTAATGGGATTTGTGGTGGGAATGAGCAACTGCTTCGGCTTTCCCTGATCGGCAGGCAGCGGTCTCTGGCACAGCTTGTGTTCCTTCCCTTAGCCCTGTGTTTCTGTCACAGATATTTGAATCTCAGCGGATGAAGTTCTCTGAAATTCCACAAAGGCTTCATGCACTGCTTATGCCTCCGGAACCGATCATCATTAATCATGTGATCAGGTGAGGCTGCTTTACTTGGCTTCGTATTTCTAGAAAGAAGAGAGGAAAGGATGGATGAGGCTGGCACAGGAAGATGATGTGATGTGCTCTGATTTTTTTTTCAGTAGTAGTTTCCCTGCATTGCTTGCCATTATTTCTTTACACAGGAATGGGCACTTCTGACACTTACTGTATCCCTCTCTTTCACAAGGAACTCATACTGCCTTTCATTACACGTGTGTGGGTAGAAGTTTGCTTGGAACAATCACTTAGTCCATATGCAGCAAGGACATCAATAAAGCCTTGCTGTTTGGCGTTAGAGCTGAAGCTAACACTGGCTTGGCTTATCCCTGCTGGCAGTCCTTATGCTGCATCACCCCAGAGCAGTCATAGTTTGATATGATGGCTTCTTGAACTACTCACTCTTTCTGGCTCCTTTCTTGTGGATGCCCCCAGTGTTGATCCTAATGACCAGAAGAAAACAGCCTGTTATGACATTGATGTGGAGGTGGATGACACCTTGAAGACTCAGATGAATTCATTCCTGCTATCAACTGCCAGTCAACAGGAAATTGCTGCTCTGGATAACAAGGTAAGAAGAGTTCCTTCAGGTCTACCGTCTTCATTACCAGATAGGAGTGTATCTGTGGAGCAAGATGAGCTCTGAATGTGACAGTTCAGCTTTGCTCTGTTGGGCATTTGGAAGCTGGAGTAGGGCAACAATGGTTAGATAGGTGGCTTTACTTGGAAGCAGAGTTTTACAGCAAATGGTCAGTGAAAAAAAACAGTAACCTTTGCAGCAGGAACTTGGGATAAGCCAACCAGAGATTATAAGAATTCACCTTCGCTTGTTGGATCTCTTTATGTTTCTCTGACACTTTTCCCTATTCAGCAGTCCTGATACTGTGCTTATCTCCTTCAGATCCATGAAACAATAGAGACAATTAACCAGCTGAAGACCCAGCGTGAGTTCATGCTGAGCTTTGCCCGAGATCCTCAGGGCTTCATCAATGACTGGCTCCAGTCCCAGTGCCGGGACTTGAAGGTAAAAGCTTTTCTTGTGTGGAAGGTGGATCCAGTCACATGCTTCCCTCATTATAACTAGCTCCCACAGAGTGAGAAAGGCAATTTCCTGCTCAGAAAGCAAGACTTGAACTGAAATCAAACATAAGGACTTGACCTGACTGAACTGAAGTTTCTTTGAGGCAAAGGGGGGTGTATAGTTTTGTTCAGCACAGAGCTTTTGTACTCCCTGAACTGCTTTGTCCTTTGTGCTTTCCAGACGATGACTGATGTTGTTGGGAATCCTGAAGAGGAGCGTAGAGCCGAGTTCTACTTCCAGCCATGGGCTCAGGAAGCTGTGTGCAGATACTTTTACTCCAAGGTGAGTGTCCCCATGCAGGGGTCCCTTTCAGACCTGTGGCTTGGTGTACCTGCCACTTCTTGGGGCTCATGCCCTGGTGAAGAGGGGCAGTGTTAAGCCTTGCTTTCAGACATTGCTAATGCATTATGATCACAGTTTGTGCTCAGGTCCATCCAGATGGGCCCTGTGGTGTTTGAACACTGTGCTGCTGCCTGTGTTAATGCTGCAACTCTTCTCTTCCAGGTTCAGCAAAGACGGCAGGAGCTGGAGCAGGCCCTGGGAATCCGCAACACATAGGCCCTCATCTCCTCCCAAACCAGAAGGCAACAGAGCTGCTTGTGGAGACAGGGTGCTGCACAGCACACAGTTAAGGCTCACGTAACCACGCTGTGGTGCCAAGGTCTGCACCGTCATCCATCCTGGCATTGTCTCTGCTGGGGCAGCTCTACGTCCTGGGGTCTTCTGGGGTGTGGCAAGCAGACAGGCTCCAACAAGTACACACTTCTACCTGGTTTTCTTCCTGACTGTTGCCTTGTCAGTCCCAAGGCTTCCAAGAGCCTCCCCTTGACTCCGTGCTGCCTGTAGTGTCCCCAGTAGCCAGTATGAATGCTGACTTTGAGCTCCTCTCAAGTTCAGAAACTCTTCCTCTTCCCATTCCTCTTCAACTAGCATCTAGTTGTGGCACACGTGAGACCTGACTGGGAAGTCAGGATCTGCTCAAAGGGCGGAGTTCTGAGGCTAGTCTGGTCTTTGCCTCAGTTAGTAGCAAGGTACCAGGAGATGGAGTGGGCAGGATGCTGACATACCTCCAGCCCTCCCCTCTCTCGCTGGGAGGGGGCTGCTGCACTGGGCTGACTCACAGGTCACTCTCCTCCTTGAGGAAGTTACTGGACTGTATAGAGAATTGTTTCTTCCCTTGTCCCTTTTTCCTTGTCCTGCTCCCTTCACATTTATGAAAGACTGCCTTGAGCTGGGAATCACAGGGGAGATGAAGCATTGTCTTTCTGCACAGATGTGGAAGTGCTGGAGAGCTGAGAAAAAGACTCCGCTTATGATTCCAGCAAGCCAGCTGGCTGCTTGCTTTCCCTGTAGTGGGGAGGGAATGCAGCAGCTTCCCAGTGCAATTGTGCAGGGGTAGAGTACTGTATGCTCATTCCTTTGGGACAGTTATCGTGTCATTTGCTGTGGGGACCAGAGGCTCCTTCCTGTGGATCTGGGAGTGTGGATCCATCCCTTGGGAGTGGAGGTAGCCCCAAGCATGTATTGAGTTAGCAGATGTTTCCATGCTGAAACTCTTGTGTTTTTTAGTCAAGTTATGGATCAGGAATGTACTAGTAGACTTTTTTTTACCATGGGGAGTAGCAGCCCTTATGCCTCTTCGTGGAATTATTTACTAGTGAACCAGTGGTCAGGTGTAAGAGGACCTCTCAGCCTAGATCTCAGTATTTCTGCTTGGAACTGTAATGCAAATGGACTGTAATGCAAAGTTGGTCACATTCTCTTGGAACAGCTGCAAAACCATGTTATTGACAACCCCCCCCCCCCCCATCCCTGCACCCGACTGTGGTGTGGTTGGGAAGGTTGCTGTGATTTTTGGGAGCCCTACTCTTGTCTGTGTTCCCACATGTCTGTGAGTAATAGACCCTCCCCTTCTCCTTTGCCCCCTTTTGAAACTGCTCCTCTGTGGTACTGGGGTGAAGGTCTTGGTGCTGATGAAGCAGCCCACTGACTCCTCAGGGTAGTTGCACATGAAGGATGCTGAACACTGCGTAGGCAAACATAGCTGTTGCAGAATAACTGCTTTTCTTAACTATTATGTTGGTTGTTTTTTTTTTTTTTTCCCCATGGACCAAACTTTTTTTTTGTACTGTATCCTTGTAGATGTCACCCAGTTTTAATAAAAGCCTGTGAAGGAAGCTGTCCTCCTTCAGTGCTGACAGTACACTTTCTCTCAGCAGCTGCCTTGGTGGATGACAACTCGTGTATTTGCCTGGGAAGGGAGAGGATTAATTTCACTTCTTAAACAAAGCCAGCTGGTTTAAGGAACTGCAGAGAAAACGTTCTTCCCATTTTAGCCTTTTACACAGTGCCTTTCTTGAAAGGATCTCTGGCTGATGGAGTCCACTGAGCCTTTGCAGGGTGCTTTTGTGGTGAAAAAGATTTTGAGCAAAAGGGAAATCCAGCAGCCAAGCTGCTGCTGAATGCTGGCCAGCCTAGTGCCCACAGCGCAAAATTTGGAGAAAAAGGTTACCTGCGTGGGTTAAAAGCCGTGCAGAAGGGGCTTTGCCCGTCGGTAATGCTTTGCGCAAATCTTGAGGACGCTCATGAAAGCCTGAGCACAGAAGCAAGGGCAGCTCCTACGGTCAAGCAGTCAGCGCTGCTGGTTACCGCTGGGGTTAAGGCTGGATTGCGTTCTGGGTCTGCAGTCAGACGGTTCATGTTTCCTATTGGGGGGGGGGAGGGGGAAAGGCACTTATCGGGAGGAAAGAAATGGCTTTTCTGCAGAAAATGGAGAGGGACAGAGAGAGGCAGGACAGCCGTACCGCCGGCTGCGGGCGACCTGAGCCGCTCCTCCTCTACCGCAGGGCATCGAGCAGCGCGGTCGGGCCGGTGCCCGGTTCGGCGGGGCGGATCGGGGCGGGCGGGGGGCGGGCCGGGCCGGCCCCACCGGGCACAGCCTTCAAATAGCGCCCTTGGGCTCCGTGCTGCGCAGCGCCCTGCGTCCCTGAGCCATGGGTAGCAAGAAGGTTTGCATCGTGGGCTCCGGCAATTGGTGAGCGGCCGCCAGGTCCCCCCATCCCAGCTGCCCTCCCGGGGCGCTGCGTCATTCCGGGTGCCCTGGGATCCCCTCGGTGCCGGCAGCCCCGGTGCCCCCCGCCCCCGGCTCCGTTCCCCCCCCCCCCCCCCCCCCCCCCCAGGGGCTCGGCTATCGCCAAGATCGTGGGCAGCAATGCGGCACGGCTGGGCACCTTTGAGAACACGGTGAACATGTGGGTGCTGGAGGAGGAGGTGGGCGGCCGGCGGCTCACCGAGATCATCAACACGGAGCACGAGAATGTCAAGTACCTGCCGGGGCACAAACTGCCCCACAACGTGGTGAGTGCCTGCTGGAGGCCTGCTGTGCACGAGGGCCGTGTTTATCACCTTGATGACAGGTAATAAACGCTGCTGTGCTGTTGCAGCCCCATGTGCCAGCAGCGTGAAGGAAGGGGTGCGGCGGGGCTCCTGCATTCCCCGTGACCTCGTGGCACGCTTTGGGATGAGCTGCTGCCCACCTCTGCCCCTGCTCTGGCGTCTCACCTGCTGCTCTCAAAGCCACGTGTTGCTGCCTCTAAGCTGGCGTGCGGGGAGCCAGGCTGAGCCTTTTGCTCTGTGGTTCTCCAGTCCCTCTAGAAGGGGAGCGTGGGGCAGTTTGTCCCCAAAACCCCCTGCTCCCCTTGCTGTGGGTTAGGGCAGGCCCCCCTCTACAAGCACTGGGGACAAGTTCCAGATGGCAACTGTGCTTTGCAGGTGGCAGAGCCCGACCTGGTGAAAGCCTGCTCCGGGGCTGACATCCTCCTGTTCGTGGTGCCCCATCAGTTCATTGGCAAAGTCTGCGACCAGATCAAGGCCCACGTGAAGAAAGGTGCTATCGGGATGTCGCTCATCAAGGTGTGAGCAGAGCCAGGAGGGTGATGAGCTTGTCGAGGAGAAATTGGAGTCATAGAATCTTAACATCATAGGATTTTTTGGGTTGGGAAGGACCTTTAATGGTCATCTAGACCAACTCCCCTGCAATTAACAGGGTTTGGGTTCAGAGCGATGTATGTGGGAATAGGGCACTGCCTTGCAGGGATTTGGAGGTATTTTGGGGTAGGAATTGGTGAGGGCCCCTGGGTGAGGAGTGGGGTGCAGCTGAGCATGGGGGGCTGCTGGGATGGCAGGATTGGGGTGAATGAGGCCTGGACTCCCAGGTCACGAGCTCATCTCTGCCTCTGGTTGTCTTCCAGGGGGTGGATGAAGGACCAGATGGGCTGAGGTTGATCTCAGACATCATCCATGAGAAACTGGGAATTGAGATGAGTGTCCTCATGGGGGCCAACATTGCCAGTGAAGTGGCAGAAGAGAAGTTCTGCGAAACAACCATCGGTAAGGAGCCAACATCTGGAAGCTCCTGCCAGCATCTGGCAGCCAGCCTGGTTCAAATGAATGGAGTGGGCACAGGGGAGAACCTTGAGGAAATAGTTCACTTACTTTCATTTCACTGAGCTTCAAAAGACGCTCACCTGAACTTGTGTTGCTGCGAGCCAGGTCTGCTCCAAAGTTCACCTGGTGGCAGCTCCTGTCATCCTCCACGCTGTTTGTGAATCGCACACAGCAGCCAAAACCAACAGAACTGTTCTCTGGGTTAGAAGTTACAAGATTCAAAGTGTCTGTATTTGGAACAAAAGCAAACAAGCCATGCAGGAGGATGGGGAGGTGTAAGCAGAGCATGCTGTCGCTGTGAACACAGAGATGCTCTGATGCAGGGCACTGCAGGGAGAACAGCAGTCTCCAAACCAAATTTTGCCATCTCTGAAGATGCCTTTAAAAGTGGACGTGCCAATTCTGTGGTAGGGATCATCCCTGTCTTCTGGGAATTCCAAGTTTGAACCTTGGTTATCTGCCAGGCAATGTGCTTGGCACTCTGTGGGCCTGCA
This sequence comes from Perdix hodgsoniae, assembly GCA_035772895.1. Classification (NCBI taxonomy): domain Eukaryota; kingdom Metazoa; phylum Chordata; class Aves; order Galliformes; family Phasianidae; genus Perdix; species Perdix hodgsoniae. The sequence continues at coordinate 257,703 of JAPSGF010000130.1, forward strand.
AATGTTTAGCCATGTCCATCATTTGGGCAACAGATTCCTCTCGCTGTGCTGAATGCAGCAAGACCACATGGGTAGGTTGGAATGCAGTTCTCCTTTAGGGTCTGCTCCATCATCTTGTCCCTTCTCTCTCATTGTCTCATTAGGCTGTAAGAACGCACAGTATGGGCAGATCCTGAAGGAGCTGATGCAGACACCGAACTTTCGGGTCACAGTGGTGCAGGAAGCTGACACCGTAGAGATCTGTGGTGCTCTGAAGGTGGGTGAGCTGCTCACTGTGGTTTGCAGGGCTTGAGCTCTGCAGGGAGCACTGAGTGATCTCCTCTGGATATTGCACTCCAGCTTGCAGAGACAGCTGGGCAGAAAGCCTGGCTTCGGAGGGAGCTCTGCGCATGTCCTGTTCAGCTGCTTGGAGGGGTGATGGTGACCAGACAGGCAGGGGCAGGCAGCAGTCTGTTGATGGGATCACACTGGCAGCTGTGGATACAGCAATGCCCTGGCTTTGCTGGGAACACATCGCTCTGTGCTGTTGTTTTCCAGAACATTGTGGCTGTAGGGGCTGGTTTCTGTGATGGTCTTGGCTTTGGAGACAATACAAAGGCTGCCGTTATCCGTCTGGGGCTGATGGAGATGATTAGCTTCGCCAAGATCTTCTGCAAGGGCCCCGTCACCCCTTCCACCTTCCTGGAGAGCTGTGGGGTCGCTGATCTCATCACCACCTGCTACGGTGGTCGCAACCGTAAAGTGGCCGAGGCTTTTGCCAAGACTGGGAAGGTGAGCAGAGCAGGGAGCAGCAGCGAACAGAGCCTGAAACCTGCAACAACGTGGGGCCAGTTAGCACCAGGGTACTGGCCTTCACTTGCCCTGTGTCATAACCCAGCTCCAGGGAGTGAACATGGGGTAATGGATGGCATGGCAGTGTCCAGCTCCCTCTCTGTTGTGTTGTTGTAGTCTATTGAGCAGCTGGAGAAGGAGATGTTGAATGGGCAGAAGCTGCAGGGCCCCCAGACATCTGCTGAGCTGAATCACATCCTTAAAACCAAGAACATGGTGGAGAAGTGAGTGACCTCATCTCCCTTGCTAGCTTTTTTGTGGCTGACCTGCAGGTGGAACTCCCCTCCCCCTGTCTCCCCCACTGTCTGCACTCAATGAGCTTCATTCCCACCTGCTGCTGCTCAGTGCACCAGGTGCTGTGACTGAGAGATTGTGTTGGTCTGCCTGTAGGTTCCCCCTCTTCACAGCTGTCTATCAGATCTGCTATGAGGGCAAACCTGTTTCTGATGTCATCAAGTGTCTCCAGAACCACCCTGAGCACATGTAAATGGGCTCTGCCTGCAAAACCACGGATCCTGCTGAGAAGAGGGGTGAGCTCCCAACCTACACCACCTTGCTGCTGCTACAACTTTGTGAGGAGTCCAGACATCTGGGAGCCTTTGCAGAGTACTGCAAGGGCAGAGGTTCCCCTTGTCAGACATGTAGACTGCCAGCATCTGCACAGAGGCATCTGCTGATCTCCCTCCTTCACTGAAGGGCTCATTTAGCTTCTGCTGCTGCCTAGGTCCTGCCCTGAGCGGGGCTGAGCATCTTCCTCCTTTCCCTTTCTTTTGCATTGGTGGATTCAGTTCTCAGAGAGACACTGCTAGGTTGTCGTGATCGATCCAGGCTATGCAGAAGGCACTGCCTGGCAGGTCAAGCTTTGCTATTAGCCCCGTGGGGCCTCTTGGCATGACACCACTCTTCCCTGCTTGCTGCTGTTGCTTTAGTCTTCACTGTCTCGCAGAGGGGCTGTGTCAGTTCCTTCCAGGCTCTGCAAAAGACTGAAGCTCCCGAGGACTTCCAAAGGAGCTGATCTCATCACTCTTCTAAGAAGCACCAGCATATAAAATAGCTCTTTGCCCCCTGCTATGTGCAGTTTCCTCAGTCACCACCAGCTGCTTCTGTTGCACAGCACAGCCGGCACTTTGCCTGTGTGAGGGCAGCTCCAGAGAGAGCCCTTGGAGCACAATGATTTCACGTTTTGTTCTCACAGCTGACCCTGGCCTCTGACCCCTTTTGTGACTGATCTGCCTGTGCTAATTCTGTGCCTGCTGGCTGTCCCTGGCCAGCTCTCCTCCCTCATATCAGCTTGTTCTCCGGCTGGCTTTGGCAATGCAGGGACCAACTGCCCCGAAGTCTTTCTGAGCAGCTGCAGGCTGTGTAGCCCTTGGCAGTGTACCTGATAAAGCAGTTGGGCTGTTGCTCTTAGAGGAATGATCCACAGCAGCTTTTTGCCTTCTCTCTGGCTTGTTCCACTATGTGCCTTAGGCTGGCCTTTGCTTCTCTGTGTGGATTTACAAGAGCTGAGAAAGCAGGTTCCATGCTTTCCCTGCTCTTGTGAGGGTGCCCACCAGCAGCACAAGGGGCAGCAAAGGACGTGATCCACAACAGGTACAGAGAGCCCTCCAGCAGCACAGCAGGGGACAGAGGTCTCATGCCTTGTGCTGTGCCTTTGAAACTTGCCCCATGTCCAACTGGCTGCCACGTGCCCCTCAGACACTGACTCTGGCTTGCTGCTGCTGTTGCTCAGGGCACCGTGTCCAGTGGCTCTCTGACTGCCCATCTGGGGCAGGCTGGAGCTGCTGCAGGTCTTGCTGAATGCCCTCAGGCCAGGTCCTAGCGCTGTGGGTTCTCTGACTGGCAGTGTACTTCATGAATGTGTAAAATCATAATAAATTTGGAGAGGGAAGGGAAGGCTGTTCACTCAGTGGTTCTGGTACATCGTTGTCTTTGGTTGGGTGCCTGCTGCTCTTGCTAATGGTGCAGAAGAGGGCAGTGTCAGTTCCCTCCTGGGGCTGCAGCTTTGTGTGCTATTCCAGAAGTGAGTAAGAACACATGGCAGGACAGTGCTGGGTGAGAACACAGCACAGCATCCCACTTGATTTTTTTTCAGCAGCAGTTCCAGCACTAAATCTTAGCTGAGGGCTGCAGAGTGTTGAGATTGCATTGCTGAGCTGGGTACAGAATCCCACTCCTACTTGGGGCCTGCAGGAACCAGGTCAGGATTCCACTGTGCTGCCTCCCCTTCTCTGCTGTCTCAGTTCTTTGGGACGTTCTGTGCTGTTTTATTCATCTCTCCCCAGCTTCTCTTCCCTGCCTAGTTGCTGTCTTTGAAATGCATCTCACACTGAGTGACCTTTCCAGGCCCGTTAGCTCTCCGCTCACCCTCTTGCTAGGGGAATTTAATCTGCTGGCACTGCAGTTGTTTCTGTGCCTTTTATTAGACACGCGTTCTTGGTGGCACCCTACGACCTTTAAATTCAACTGAGCTGAAAAGCTACACAAAGTAGCCAGCTCTGGCTTTCTCTGATGAGGAACTTTTTTAGCAAGGTTGGAGGGAGGATAAAGGAAGTCCAGCGTCTCCTTGCAGGGCTGGCATGACATCTGCTCCCTTTAGTCTTGATGGGTTTCAGGAATCCCACTTGAGGGTCATGCAGTGTGGCTGAGCTCTCCTCCCTTGAAACACTGCAGCTTCTCACCTCAGTTTGCTGTTGCCCTGCAGCAGCACCTGCAGCAGGATGCAGAGCTTTGTTCTGGACTGGAATTCAGCTGTTAACCCATCTGCTGTGGAGGTGCATCACTCCGAGCAGGTGTTTCTCCACCACTGTGCCATTCCTGCAGGCCTTGAAGGCTCCAGCTCTCACCTGGGGGTGCTCTGTGTCCCCCACTTTCCAGCAGCCCATGCCTTGCACAAGTTTTGGAGTTCACAAGCTATAAAAAGTCTTCCCTTTGCCATTTGGAGTTATGTTCTGCAGCCTCAGCACATCCGCGTGCTGCAACTCCTGCATGGCTCAGAGCTCTGCAGCCTGAGGAGCGAGCAGGGCTTGGGAGAGGGGACAGGGACGGCTCTCAGCGTCCTCCTGGAGAAGCTCCTCAGGTTGGGTGCCCTCAGGGAGGGGTAGAGGCCCGGTGCCCCCCTCACTGGGGACTCCCTGAGCTGAAAGCTGACTCCTCCAGGCGGCCGGGCCTCAGCCTTGCACAGGGCCGCTCCTAGTGAGCAGAGGCACCTCTGGTTGCTGAGGAAGGTCAGGAGAGCCGTGGGGAACCGCAGGGCAGGGCCGGGCCCGGGGAGCGGCGGCCGGGATGCAGCGTGGGGAGCTGAGCGCCCGCGGCCCCGTGGAGGTGAAGGAGCGGCCCCGCGAGGGGGCGCTGTGGTGCCGCTACCCGCCTGGGCGGACTGCATCTCCCAGCAGGCAGTGCGGCTCGACGTCACCCTCTCACGTGACGCAGGGAGGCGTGGCGTCGGGCGGAAGCGCGGCCCTGAGGCAGGCGCGGCGGCGGAAGCGGAGCCAAAGGGCGGCGGTAAGGAGCGGGACGGGCCGGGACGGGCGGACGGAGCGCTGCCGGGTGTGAGCGCCGCGCTGTGTTGCAGGAACGGCCATGGTGTCCGGCAGGCAGCTGGCTGATTTCGGCTACAAGGCCTTCTCCGGTTCCATGATGCTGCTGACGGTGTACGGCGGGTACCTGTGCGGCGTCCGGGCCTACCGCCTGCTGCAGAACCGCCGCGCCCGGCAGGCCTCAGCCGGCCCCGAGAGCTGAGGGCGGAGGGCTCTGGGCTGCCGCGGGGCCGAGCTGCGCTCTTGGAGCAGCCCGGAGCGCAATAAAACCAGGTGGAAACGCCCGAGTGTGGTTGTGCGGCTGCCTGCGCGGGGAGCGGGGCCCTATGGTGTTGTTCCTAAAAACGCCTTTCAGCACGGGAGAGGAGAACGGGGATCGTGGGTCAGCGCTGTCGCTGGGAGAAGCACGGGGAAGGGACTGAGGGCACAGCCGTAGGGGCGGAAGGGCCCTCCGAGCCCAAACCCCTCCGGCAGGTTGCAGGGGAAGCATCCAAGTGGGTTTTGGTCTCTCCCGAGGAGCCCCCCGACCTTTCTAGGCACTGCGTGCCAGGTTTCCTCGAGGAAGTTTTTCCTTCCATGCAGGTGGAATTTCTCTGGTTCCCGTTTGTGCCCGGTGGCCCTTTGTCCTGAAAAGAGCCTGGCCCGGTGTCCCTGACCCCCACCCTTCAGACGTTGCCAAATGTTGATCTGATCCCCTCCCTCTTGGCCCTCTCTCCCCCACACGAACAACCCCCAGGCTCTCAGCCTGCCCCCACCAGCTCCATAACCCCCACAGGGTTCTCCCAGCAGTTCCCAGTCTGCCCTGAACTGGGAAGCCCAGCACTGGGCCCAGTGCTCCAGCTGTATCATCCTCAGTGCAAAGAAATGGGAATCACCCTTACCCTGCTGGTGCAGCACGGTGCAGTGCACCCTATCATCCCATCGGCCCCTGATTTCATTTTCATCAAATTAACAAAGCAAAACATAGCGCTGAAGTGCTTTGTTGCTTTTGTTTGTTTGTTTTTTTTGGGTTTTTTTTTTTAATCGAGATAAGAGTAAACAACAGTATAAAACGGTAACAACTCAAGAAGTTTCCAAAATTCTGCTCGTGACTGACATGCAGGTCCTCCATTGCCCCCAAGTACCATTGAGTAAAAAAAAGAAGCAGAGCCCACATTGTGGCTGCTTTTCCAGCCCAGTGATTTCCTCCACAAAAATTGCAAAATGAGAGCAGCACCATCCTCACTTCTGTCCTGAAACACAGCTGAGCAGGACTGAAACCCCTCATTACGTGGAAAGCTGAGAACAGCCCCCAGCACTGGTCTGCCCTCAAGTTCCTCACTCAGCCAGCTGCATCCAGTAGATCTAGACATGTCTTCAAAACCACAACTTGCAAAAGGAAAAAAAGACTTAAAAGGTACATATTGTGATACTTGTCTTAGGGGCAATAAGGAATCCCCTCCCCTGTTTCAGACGGCTGTCACTGAGGCTTCAGAGGGGCTTTCAGCACCAGAAGAGGCAGCAAATGCTGACCTGGTCCCTCTTGAGAGCAGAGTTAACAAGCTATAGCCTCCTTAGCACAGAGCACCCCAGAGAAGTTGGAGCAACTTCTCTGTTGCAGCACAATGCAACACAGAGCTTGCCTGTAGCACAAAGGGATGAGTCTGCTGCAGCCTGTAGGTGGGGAGCAGAAAACCAGGCACTCCCCCTGCTCTGAGCAGCTTATAGAGTGCACCAAGGAGACGATGCCGACCCTGCGTTGAATGAGCCGTCGTCGCTGGCAGTGCATTCACCAACCATGGCCAGCTGAGCCCAAACTCATTCCACCTTGAGTTGATCCCAGTACAAACCAGTTTGTCAAATACAAAGATACCTCTGCAAATGTCGATGGGGCTAAGATTGAAGTACAAGATGGCTTAAAGTGAAATCTGCAGCTTGCTCTTTGCCCTAGTAATTGGCTTTCTCCCTTCTGTCGTGCCAAGCCTTTGACTGGTCTGGGTTGTGCCCGTTTCAGATTTGCTGGAGGTTTCTGGGGAAGGGGTATCTTGATTAAAAATCACTTGGGAATGCAGAGTTCAACACATCTAAATATGTAGAGACAAGTTCGTGTTTGCTCAAGGCCAACCCAGGGCCTTATTCCTCCTCTGTCCACTGCCCACCGGCCACGTGGCCGTTAATGCGGTTGGAGCCATTGCTCGAAGTGCTGAAAACTCCTTTTGTGCTGTTGGATGTCACATCCTCCTCCTCAGAGCTGCTTTCTACATCGCTGCGGTCATCTTTGGATACCTGAACAATCCAAGTGAGATTTGGTAGTGGAAAGGGGAGGAGAGAAGTTGATAAATTCACAGAAAGTTACAGCAGTAGAAGGTTGTATGGAAGGGATTAAGCAGCCCCAGTGACAACTGCCTTCTGTACTCCACCCTTATTCACTTAAAGCTTAAAAAGCCTGTCATCACATGCAGAACACAAGACAGACGTAGGAAAAGACAGCTGGGAATCAGGAGCTCTGCTTTCCAAACACTGTACACTGTGAGGCACCACACTTCACACTCACCACATCAGAGAACATTAGAGATCTTGGCTTGCTTTGGTCTTCCAAGAGTTGCATTCTAGACTGGTTAAAGGCTACTTTTCCAGATAAATTTGTTTTCAATAACAATGATAATAATAAATCTTCTCATACCATAATAATCAGCAAATACAATGACAAAATACATATCTATCAGTTCTAGAAAGAACACTTTGTCCTACAGGGACTGCCTTTGATATTTTAAAAATTAACCAGCTATATTTATCACATTACTGTTTGCACAAAGTGCCTCCCATTTTCACTGCTTGTCATTCATCTGTGAGAAGTCATTTACGAGGAGCAGCACAGTTGGGCAGCACAGAGAGAACAACCTAACACCAGCCCAGGAGCTGAAAAAGCATCTTAGCATATGGGGAACTGCCCTGTGGTTACGGCTTTGGCTGTAAGGTGACTACAAAGTCAGCCAATGCCATTTGTATGTGGGGTTTTGAACCTTTGGAACAACCCTCAGGCACAGCTCTGGTTCACATCGCTGCTACCTGCTGTGGGAGTGCCATGGAAGTGCAGTGCACCAGGACACAAAAGAAGGGACCATAAGCCCGGCCCCAACTGCAAATAAGCACCTTGGTCACTGGCTGGGCTCCAGAGCTGTAAACTCACCATTGCCACCTGGATGCACAAATGGTTCCTGCTTTACATCCCCTAGGGCAGGCTCTCCACACTTCTGTCTGCAGCTAACACCCCTCATTCACCTCATGTGCAAGCACTTTGTGGGGAGACTGCTTTCAGGTTCTTCAGAATTTGATCCTGCTCTGCCTATTCTGTGCCTGGGTTCTGGCTTTCAAACAGCACCTGGTGGGAAGGTTTCAGCTCCAAGGAAGATGTGGCAGAAAGCCAGATAATGATCTCCAGGGTGGGTTTTGATGGGCCTGTTGGATGTAATTGCTCTTGTCTGTAGCCAAAACTTCTGGTACCTCCTCCTATACTGGAAGTTCAAAGGGTCACTGGAAGGAAGCAGAGATCTCTCACTGTTCTTCCCACAACTGCTTTCACAAAAAGGATTGCTTTTCTGCTATCCTCCTTCATTCAGCAGTGTGTTAATGAGCACTACAGACATAGACATCAGAGTCTTTTTGTGAGCCTACAAATCATACAGGTGAGGACATCAGAACAAGCCACAGAACACTGCTCAGACCTTTGGAGAACCTGCATTTTAAAACTGGATCAGGGCCAGCACTGCATCAGACAGGGAAAAAACATTTTAAGAGAAGACACCACCCAGCTGAAGCCCCAAGACCAGAGCTTTGTGTTCCCCTCAGCCTAGAAACAGGGTAGAAACAGAAGTACAGATCACACTTACATGCAAAGGATGAAACTGTCCAGCTCCAATCTGGCACAGAGGAAAAGGAGTGAGAAAAGAGTGAAGAAGACAAAGCTCAGAGTCCCTTCTCTGGCTAGGTCACCTGGACAGGAGAAAAGCAAGGAAAGGGAAAAGACACAGACCTGAGCTGTAGGAACAACTGCATAGAAAATAAGAGCCTCGCAGTAGCAGTTGTGGGGAACAGATGACAAACTTGTGTGCATGCTCTAAAATACATTTTCCCCTGACAAACACTGTCATAAACAGATATGTATTTCAAGGTTACATTTCATGTGTGGGCAGCTAAGAAGTCAAACACAAAGTATAGCTGTGAGAGAAACTCAGATCAAGATATCAGATAGATGACAAAAAAGGCATTTGTGCTAGCAAACCATCTGTTGCGCTCTGGTAGATGCAAAGGAAGTGGCTTCTGATGGGCTGGCTGGGTGTCAAACAGTTCCTAGGCTGCTTGCCCCGTCTCACGCCTCCAGTTGAAGTGCAACTTTTAAGCCTGGCAACTTAGGCTACAACCAAGCATCAGCATTGTTTGCTCCTAGGATAACATCTGCCACTGACCAGCTGCTGGAGTCTCAACCCAGCACTCTAACTAACACTCTTCCTAAAACTCCCCTCCTCCCTCCCCCAACTAAAACTGGAATACTCAGGACTGGAGCTAGACTGCACCCCGTTAGCCCAGTGACAACCAGCTTGCTCTCCAGTACTTCTGAGAGTCTTTTGCTTCTGCAGCTCAATGCCTGGCTCCCACTGGCAGCCGAAAGCCGTTCACTGCTAAAAGGGAAGATGCATAATTCTCAGTGCAACCCAAGAATCAGCAGATGTTGGAAAGCTAGGAGCTGAAAGACATCCGAAACGATTATCTGAAAAAGAGCTTTCTTCCACCTTTAACTCCAAACAAAGCAACAAGCAGTCATCATCATATCTCAGTGTACTGGAAAATGGTGGTGTTTCCTTGCATGAACAGAACAGAGAAGAAAGCATCCCTGCCTCTGTATGTATTTGGCAACTCTGGTCTGCAGAGCAACCAGGGTTTAAAAAAAGAATCCAACTGCTCTACAAAGCAATCATAATGCAATTACCTTGAGAACTAGCACCAGCCCTTGCTAATGGCTCCGTTTCTCTTAATTCTTTCACAGAGCTTGTAGAAAAGGGGACCCAAACCAGCCCCCAACACCTTACCTTTCCCCGCACGAGGGCCTTGTAGGCAGTGCGAACGATGAGATAGGACCAGATGACATGCAGGATCTGCAGGGTTACCAAAAGGCCATTGAACAGCCACCAGGAAGGGTAAGGACCAATCAGTTCCCAGCTTTCGAATAGGGTTGTATTCAAAATCCTAAGAGATCCAGAAACACATTACAGATCGGCTATGCTGGTAGTATGGCTTCCAGATCTCCACTGAGATGACTGGCCAGATGCACAGCAGTTTGCATCTCACTTAAGCATCTGTTGCTTTGCTCCTGTCAGAGCGGTGATGCATCTGATCTCTCACCAGAGTTAGGAGACAGACTAAATCCAATTAGAAACACTGGAACTGAGCGACAAACAGGAGAAGATGTGAATGTTATGCAGTTTGGTTACGCATACAGATCTGCTGCCAATTTCCTTCTCAACAGAGTTTATAATAACTTTACAGGAAGTGATGTCAAACTGCTCTGGTCACTAAAACAACTTTTAGCACATTCATCCTTCACCCATTTTTAAAAATCATGCAGATTTTGTTCCTAGTTGGCCTCCCTCCCTTCCCTCCTAGTTTTACAGATTCCTCCTGCCAAGATGGAAGACAACAAACTGCTTCACAGACAAAGCATTTTGCTTTCTTTCAGGATCTGTTTTGCTCTTCTCATCACTGGAAGTTATTGCCAGCACTTAAGTGATGTATTAAACAATTTAGACTTCATGAAGTAGAGATGCTTGGAGAGACCTTTAAAGGCACCGTTAGTTTTGCATAGCTTTTAACATTTCACAGGAAAAGAGAAACAAGCCTGTCAAAGAAGAACCCAAGGCCCCAAAGTGCAGCTACAGGAACAGCTAATTTGTGGCCAGCTTATTAGTGAATTGTATGCAGCTCCAGAGGTCTGTCGGTGCTTTACACTGCTAAATAGGGAAGTGAATATACGTGAGGTGAACTAGTATAAGGTCTGCAATGCTACAGCAAGCTTGTCAGATTTCTCTGTAAAGATGAGGAGTTACATTACAGCCAGTGGAAAACGCATTAAAGATTTACAAGGCCGCTGAGTAATAGCATGATGCAAGAGCATCACCTCACAACAGACTACAGCAAGGAGAACAATGACAACAATCTCATCTATCAAGGGAAAGAAACTCTGCAGACTTGAGTACTAAAACCTTTCCTTATCTTGATTCCTTTGATGCATTCGCTGGGAAACAAGGAAGAGCTTTAATTGCAACTCTGATACCAAGACATAAATATTTTGTGCATTCTTTCAACAGAAAGAAGGTGGAGAACATAACCATGACCACCCTCACTGAGCCTGACCTACTGGGTCAGCAGAGAACCTTATTATAGAACAATTAGCTATAATCTGTTTAGCCAGGGTTGTACCTCCCAAGAATCTTCAGACCTATTTCAGGCTCTAAACAGTCACGACTCAAGGGCAGGACACAAGAAATCAAAAGCAGCACTGATGACTAAGCCAGATACTCAGAAATTAAATTTACTTCAAGAAATTATGCCTCTTCTGTAACTATTTCCAAAACTTCTCAAGTCAAGAGAAGCAAACAGTGCTCTGAGCTATTCAGATAGCAGCTGACTGTGCTCCACTAATGAGCACTGTCATCACTTTGCAGCAAGAGAAAGAGGGGCCAGCTGTGCGTTAAGATTCCAGTCACTTCTCACACTGTCTCTTACTGACTGCTGCGAGGTTTCTTCATACTCCTGTTTAAAAGCACTGCTCCAAACAGCACTTGGATTGTCTGCAACTTCAGGCTGCTGTGAGGGACAGTCTGCACTGCTTGCAAGAAGTACAAATGCTTTTCTTAAAGGACTGGAAGGACAAACAAGACCTTACAGTTCAAGGTGCTTACCAGAAAGGATAAATGCCCAAACGTGTAACAATGAACACAACACCAAAGAGCATGAAGAAGGCATCACAGAGACGCTGGTACTTGGCATAATTGGCTAACTTTGCAGCCTAGAAGAGATGAGAAACATGAGAATATTACTCCCTTTGTGCACTCATGTAATTACCAGGCTGTTGAGCTCCAAAATCCTCAAGACATCACACTTGTAAGGAGTTAGGAATACTCAGGGATTATTCTCAGCACTACAGCATTTATGAAGAAAAGCTGACAAAGCAGGATCAGCAACGCAGATATTACAGCATGTTTAATGCTTCTCAGCAAGAATGGGGAAGCCTGCTTGCTTCCCTGAGAGCACCCCAGCATTCAGTACAGAAAGAGTGAAAAGAAAACTCACCTCTAAGAGAAAATCAGATGCATCATGGAGACACAACACCAGTGTTCCAACACGCACCATATTATTCATGTAAGAGAAAGTAATGAGCCCAATTGTAGCCAAATGATGGACGAACATGATCAGGAAGTCCTGGAAACAGAAAGGTGAACTGAGATCCTTTGGCTGTCAAACAAATACGTATGCCTGGAGCAGACCAGCTGACCAACTGAAGTCACAGAATGACTTCAGTTCAGACTCGGACTCCACACAAAGCACAGCTCATCACACATCAGCCACCATCACTGGAGGCTCCAGAAAGGTCTCTCCCAGCACGTGTGCTTCTGTGAAGCTGTAACTGCATGCACAGGCACAGCACAGTCTCTTTGGCACAAATGCTCAAGACAAAGACAAGTATGGCTGCAGAATCCTCTGAAAGGGTCGACAGGACAACATATGGCCCTTATTTTTGGTTCCCTTTGGCTTTACAGTCACACTGCTGGTCTATTCAGCACTTGGCACAAATAATAAGTACGCTGCTGTTACCGTTGTCAGCATGCAAAAGCCTGCCAGAGCATAGCAGCCACAGAACAGAAGATAATCCAACAGCAAGAGCTGGGCTGCCCCATTCAAAAACTTTTTTCAATGCAATTCAGGGCTGTTTTCTAGTTCAGTTCCCCAGATACAACACTTAAATTTTACATCAGTGCACCTTACCATGGGGAGTGTAACAGAGGATATAGAATTACATACTGTAAACAGTATTACAGATGCTGTTATTCACTTCCTTTCTGCAGCTCCAAGATATTTTGAATCTTGGAGCTAATATTTCAATACAGAAAAAACAAACACTTTTTTTTTCCCCCAACAGCTGATGCAAGAATGGGAATACTTTGTTACTTTGCAGTTTGTACAGCAGAAGCAATAAGCCATGATTTACTATGAACTGTTTTCCAACAGCAACAATGAACCAAATCCTAGAATGCAGCACAACAGAATTAGATTCCAGCAATCATGACCAGTCATCATTCTGCCACAGCAAGACAGAAAATTACTTTCAAAAAACATGTACTATTGCGTCAGCGTTTGCCATTTTCTCATCCCGCTCTGTGAGATAATGCTTGGAGCATTTTATTTTCCTGTCCTCTTGAAAGCCTTAAAGTCTCCTTCCTCCCCCCCCCCCCCCCCCCCAACAATTTGCTGACTGTTTATTAGGAGGTATTGAGTGATTCTGTTCTTTCCCCTGGAAGACAAAATAGCCTCTCAAGGATACACCAGGTCACACAGCAACTCATTCCTCCCTTCCTGCAGGATTGTATAATGAGTAGAGAAGGAGCTACAGAGAGGTGTGAATGAGGAAGAAAATTCAGTTATTACTACGCTTCAGCTTTACTGGCTGCACACATTCACAGTTTTTGTTAGCCTGGTCTATTCAGCAAAGCAGTTAGTGCAATTCTGGTTAACCTCACCTTCCGTTTAATGTCTGTAAACTGAGAAAACATGAGAGACCAGTAGAAGGCCAGCTCCAAGATATAATAATAATAAAGCCTGGATGTTAGAGGCTGGAAAACAAACAAAGACAGCACAGTTAGAAGACAAACTACTTCAAAATTTACATTACAATCTACTTTTTCCTTCCTTTCTCTCCTGCTGTGTTCCTTCAGAATGATGAGGCATGAGTTAAAAGATCCAGAATTAAGGCTTAGTTAACACAAGCTTAAGCAACAGCCGCCTTCCTACAGGCTCAGTCACACAAGCAACCTTGCGTGTTTGACAGGAGATTCTCAGGTTTTGAATAAAGTTCAATGTTTACAAGTTACACTGCAGCCTCCTGGATTAGGAAAAACAGACACTGAACCACACTGGCTGGCCTCTCTACAATCACACTTGATGCATAATTAAAATAACACTGTGAATAAGTTACTTTTTCCAATCTCAGCAGGAAGAAAACGCTAAATACAAGCTGAGTCTACTCCATCTGAGGAAACACCACTGTTGACAAACCTACATAACCAGAGTTGGAAGACACAAAGCACTGTTATCTTTGTGCCTTCAAAAAAGGGATGGCTCTTCCCTACTTGGGAAGCTTACCAGGCCTGGGTAGCATCCACTGAATGAGAAAGAGTTGAGACTACCCAATTACAACTTGCTGTCATTAAGAGAAATAAGAAATTGCACAGGAGATTTGAATCTACTAAGTTTTTATCTCCTACCTGAAAGGGGTAGCTGTACCAGCACTGTCGTGTGTCCCAAAACCAGGGTGCCTGAAGGGAAAAGTCAAGTTTATTATTCCGCTGGTCTTTTAAATTCCCTATTATATAAGGCATCAACCAATACAGTTCCAGTTCACTGAAATTCTACCTTTGTTACAAGCTAAATTTACTGTAAGACAAAATAATGATTTGAAATAATCATTCTGCACCCAAAGGCAAATTGTAACGCAACAGAAAAACAAAGAAGCAGCAAGCAGCTCTAATAATAAAGACCCAAAGATAAATGTGTATCCCTATGGGAAGAAAACAGAACCCTCTCCACACCGAGAGAGCAGGTCTGTCCTATTCTGGTGTAACGTAACAAATAAACTTCTAGTATTTCCATAATGACAGATTTGTTTAGAAGCTTTATCACACTGTCAAAGTGGCCTTTACATGGAAACTCCAGGATCTCAAATAAGGGCACACAGAGGTGACTATCACCAAACTCCCCTTGTTTGAAGCTAGGTGCAAGCACAGAAGGGACACTGTAATCAAAGCCCTGAAATTTCAGCAGTGCAGTGCTAACCCTGTGGCACAGCACAGAAAAACCAGGTGGGAGGGTGAGGAGGGGTGTGCCAGATCAACTCACCGTCCAGAGAAACCTGATTCCATAAAGAAATATACTTAAATAGAATGTAAATCTCCACCTGGAAAAAAGAAGCAAAATACAAAACATGAACCAGAAATAGTTTCTGTTTAACGTTTATAACAAAACCTGAAACAACTCTGAAAAAAGCAATTCTGACACCTGAAAAGCATTCACCCACTAATTGTTAATCCTTCATCTGTAAATGTGTGAGGATAAACCCATTTGAGAGTTTTCACGCCACACTTGTTTGCACTGACAGCCAAGTTCAGGGTGAGCATGCAACATTCATATGCTTTAATATACAGTGTAAAGATAACAAGAAAAGTAGCTGTTATTTAGAAGGTATCCTAATACACGTATTTATCCTTCTTACCTTGTGGCTTTAAGAAGGCAAAATCATACTGGGGGAAGAATTAATATGAAGAAAATTACTGGAAAGGAAAGAAACCAGCACAGAAGAAACAAGTCAGGAAAAAAGCACTCAGATGCTACTGCACTAACAGGGGAACTACAAGCACTCAGAAAGAAACAAAGAACAAAGGAATGAACTGAAGGGAAAAGCAGAGAAATCCAGGATGTGTCTATAGAAGTACATACATCACTGTAAGCCATAAGGTCACTGTGCCTGGGAAAAATGCTATAGCATAACTGCGCAGACAGCCAACTTGTCTTCAGTGTAATTACTGAATTGTGCACATGCAAGTGTGTACACACACATTGAAGCGTCACCACCTGCGTTATGGGCATGGCTCACTCTCACAAGCTGTACATCACTGACAAGAATAACTCCTGTGCAAGTGTTCTGGGCTTTCATGTACGTATATCAAACTTAGCTGAATGCTATGAAGCTCTCCTCACTTCTTCCACTCGCCTACAGGAGAATTTCCCTCCCGCCAGCCAACCCCCAGGCACCAGTTTAAGTTAACAGATGACCACAGTTTCAATGAGAAGACAGAACAAAGAGCTGGAGCTCTGAGATGGAGGCACATCCCAGCCTCTGCACGAACATACATGCTCTCACAAAATTTAGTGATGGTGGTGGGTTTGTCCTGGTTCCTCCGATGCCGAAACCAGCGTTGGATCTTTCGAACATCCCAGTCTAGCTGCTTTGACAAGCCTTCTAACCTTTTTCCATCTGGAGACTGAAGGAAAATGAAACAAACGTCAGTTCTCCTCCTTCTCAACCTGCATTCAGTTTGACATCCTCTGTACACTACAGTAGGATCCATGCATAGGTGACAAAAACCATGAAGAAGACACTATGTACATTTTTAACCCTGACACCAGTACTATGCCAGAAGCAGGAACCTGTTGCCATATTCATTCATATTTAACTTTCAGAAGCCACTAATTATTTAAGTACTCAGAAGGCTTGTGGTTTAACATTTCCTCATCTATTTCATCATTTGACAGCACATCACTACAGAGAATGCAGTTCTGTTTCTTAGCTTGGGAGGAGGAGAGGAGGGGCTTTTAAAATACCCTGTCCTACCAGTTAAAACCTGCATATCAACTCAGGCTGTCTGAAACTGAAGAAGATGACAGCTGAATTCACTTAGGGGACAGTATTCACTATGAAGTTTATGGAAACTTTAAAGTAAAAATTTGGTTTTAACACATTTGATGTTTATAGATTGAAAAAAGGCATCAGAGAGATGGCGTCATTTCCATTACCACTTTTAGAGTGCATGGATACAATTAAACTTGAAAACGGAAATAGCTGCACAATAAAGAATGCATCCCTGTTCTCTCACTGGAAACTCTACTGGCTGTTTGTTTGTTTGAACAACGACAGTGGGTTTACAGGAGCAGAAAAAGTGAACAAAACCTGATAACTACCTCTACAATGGCCCAGTGGTGAGATAAGCCACGCTAGTTTCAGACCAGTGTCCTTTTAACAAGCTCTGCCAGGGAGCTCTTACAACTGAAAGATGATAAACACATTTTACCACTTAAGTTACAGACAAACCCAGAAAACTATGTAGAATGCTCATGTAATACAGAGTCACCAGATTGCTGAACTGAAAAACAAGATAATCTGTCATCTGATTTGCAGTACTGAAACCAGGACTTTCTCACTGCAGACAGCAATGAAATCTCTTCCCTCTGCATCAGAGCCACCCTACATTTCCATTCTCCAAATCTGACAGCATACAAGCATACTGGCACAGTTAAATGAAGCTCTGCTTTTATAGAAGCTAGATAAGTATTGCACAGCACGCAACCCCATGGGTTTCCTCAACATTAATTTCAAGGATATCCCCTGCATTAAGGTCCTCCCAACAAACGGCATCAAATCACAGGGGCCTTCCTGTTCATGTCTCATCCCAAGTGCTCCTGAACCTCCCTGTTCCCATGAGAACAGAACCCTCAGTTCTGCTGAGGCTTTATAGAATTTCCCCTCCATTCACCGAGTGCTTTTTCCGCTCTGCTCAAAATGGAGTTCAGCATCACCAAACGACGACATAAAACATTCCATTTCAATATCTTTAATGAAAATCTATCCCACCACCTGTGCTGACTTAACTGTCAATATCCAAAAGCACAGACAGCATGCAGCTCTGTCATTCTAAAGTGAAGGAGCACTGTCAGCTTAAGCAAGAGAAAAGCCATGAAACGTAGAATAAAAGCAATAGTTGCTGCCAACATTCAGCATCCCACCACTTGTCAGGGCGCACTTCCATGGACAGAATGCTTTTACTTGAGCAAGTGACTTCCACTTGGCACAGGAAGAGGAAAGCATTCCCCCAGATGGCCAATGAAAGCAGAGAAGCAGATCACAGCAGAGCAGTGCTTTTCCAGTAGGAAGTGAAAGATGCCAGGCAATTTTTTTGTAAACCAACAATTACTGCCCATTGCAGCAGTAACAGCTGGGACAAAAGCAGGGAACTAAAGGAAGAAAACTTTTTTTTAAAAGAGGACAGTTTTGATTCAAAAGAGATTCTTCTGTGTGCAAAAGCACGGATCAGCCATAAAGTGAATTTACTTTTCCACAAGACAGACATGTCAGAAGCAATGGATAATAAAGAACACATGGGTGAATGCACTGTGGATGGAACACATTTCTTAAACCAAAGAAGTGGGAGACAGAAACCCACACCCTCACCTTTGCAGGTTTTTGTTTCTAGCAGTGCAACTCACCTTAGTGATGGATGTAAACACTTTCTCTAAAATCGCATTGGGCTGGGCTCTGTGAGCACCACTATCTTGTATGCCAAGGTTTATGGCACATGGCTTGGCAATAAACCTGAAACACAAAGAGATGGATTAAAACAAGGCACGTTTTTCTCACCCAAGTCACAGCCCCAGCCTCCCACAGCCTGCAAAACCTCTCCAAAACTCTTCTGAAGATCTTCACTCGTGTTGCTCCAAGGAACACGTACTTTTAGTTAATCCAACTGGTAACTGCAGGGAGTAACTACAGTATGTGTTACATACTGTAACACATTTAAGGTGAAAACTTCAGTTCAAATGCCCTGGCCTTGCAGGATCAGGCCATGTTTCCCTATGTGACTTGCATCATTCAAAAATAAATAATAATAACAAAAAATCTCTGACATGAGCCCTCTGCAAAGGGCTGCTAGAGCCCCTGCAGCACCACAGATCAAACACCTTATTTCCAGAATGCTTCTTGGCGTCACATAGCTCAGAAAAGAGGAAGTTCGAGTCACACAGTTCACAAAAGACACAAACATAGATTTATTTTCCCCTAAGAGGAAGAAGCGTAAGTGGCTCATTTCCCTAAGCAAAGTAGGGAACATCCCAACCTGACATCCCAAGTCAGGTTGAGACCCACACCTCAGCATCTCACACTGCATGCAGCACGTTCTCCAAAAGCTGACTGAGGCTGACTGAGCACTTGGTGAATTTTATGGCACAGACACTCTGAAAACAAACCTGGTTTTGCAACCAACACAAATACATGCGCACTCAAAACCAATTGTGTTTTGCTGTACCTCTGCGTCAAACTGGCCAAGAGACAAAACACACACATTACTGAATGCCTGAATTGCATCCTCTCCTATTGGTGAGCAACAGCTTTCAAGGACAGCAAATTAAAAAAAAAAAAAAAAATCAATTAATTTGAGAGCATGCAAAAACCTGTTTCTCAAAAACGATTTTGAAAAGGACCCAACACTTGCATCATTAAATCTCCTTTGCTTCAAAACACAGAGTGTTCCAGAGGCAACTTCATCACACATATGTATTCCATTTAGAAGACTCAGAGCGTGATTAAGCAGAAAATGCTGCTTTTTCCAACCATCACATTTGCTGCCATTTCCCTTTGTGTTTAAAAGATGAGATTCAAACTCAACAGAATCATTATTATAAGCATTCCAGCTGCAGCCATGCTTGGGATCACATCATCAGTGCTACTGCTACGAATGTCTACAAGTGCACTGCAGAACAGACACAGGTTGTAGGGTTTACCCCTTGAAAAATCATGGATCAGCTCACAAATAATCCTAAATGATCTCTGCTGCTTTTAGAAAATAACCCCCAAGCAATAGCAGCCATAGCAATGGGTTCCTGCCCTGTTTCTTACACGTCCTGCTTGCTTCAACACCCACAGCTAAAGAATTAAAAAAAAAAAAAAAAGAAAAAAGGAAAGGGTGATTTCCTTTCAGCTCGGCTCTTCCCTGCTTTAATGGCTCACTGCTTCCTCTACCATCTGGACCACCAGCCAGAAGTGATGTTAATGATGTTATGAGTGCCCATCTCTTTGCTCCTCTTTCCTCCAGGATGCACCACAGCAGCAGCAGAGCAGCTCACATGCGCTCACCGGATGTTAAACAGTTCTGTTCCATTTTCTAGAACACAGTGCTTACAGCTCCACAAAGAACTGCTTTTGTTTAAGAGCAGGTAAAGAGGAGGGGAAAAGGTTAAGGAAGCACTGTGATCCATATAAGTGGCATTATTTGGGAATTCAAAACCTGAAGGATCAAGGAAAGAAGAAACAGCATCACCTCAAAAAAAAAATTAAGAAAAAAATAGAGAAATAAGCAGAAATCATTCACTTCAGGACCCACTGATTACAAAATGAACTGATTACACAATGAAGATTTGCACAAAATTGCTCCAGAATATAAGCTTCCTCCACTGGGAAAATACAGATGTGTACAGAAGTCAGGAAAGGAAAAAAAAAAAAAAAAAAGAGCAAGGCAGGGCTACAGACAGTGCACAGGACTCAGCCAAGCATGCTGGTGATCAAAGAGCAAAACAAAAAAACATGCTAACATTTCTTGGTGCATGGAGGCAGGTATCAATGTAAGCAAAGAGGAAAAGTCACAGTTATCGAGGTAGAGCCTCAGAAATAGGATCTCTATACTGTTAAGGGAGTGCAGCCCACCGTGGTAATGCTGCTCCTCTCAACCAGCAATGGCTTCATGCAGCAGGGGGCAAATTCCAGCCCACAGCCAGGCTCCTGCAGGGCCCAAAAGCCCTCCCAAAGCACTTTCCCCACAGCAGGTCGCAAAAGGAAAGTGTCCAGGTAGGTTTAGATCTCTCCAAAGGATTCTCCCACCTCTCTGACAGCTCTGCACCCTCTGTAAGGCTCTCCCAGCAGTTCCCAATCTGCCTGGAGCTGAAGAGCCCAGCACTGGGCCCAGTGCTCCAGGTGGGATCTCCCCAGGGAAGAGCAGAGAGGAAGGGAATCTCCCTTGCCCTGCTGGCCACGCTCTTTGCAGCACACGCCAGGGTCCCACTGACCACCATGAAAATGCCACCCTAATTGTAGAATCCCCTCTCCCTCCAGAATCCCCATTCTTGGGGATGTTCACAACTGGACAGCACCACAAGCAATTCAAGCTGATTCCAAGGCCGGTCCTGCTTTAAGGAAGGGACTGGACAAGGTGACCCAGAGGTCCCTTCCTACCTAATTATTTTATGATGCCACATAAATCTGCTGCAGGAGCTATTCCCAAGGTCGAGATTGTGCCGCACCCTCCCAGCAAGGAGTTATCATCGTGTAAATACTTTTATTGCTGTTTTGTGAACCCATATTTGTTTATTGGCCTAAGTCATACCTACCCAGCTACATTTTCACCCCAGTTATTAAGACTTTGAAACCAGCACCAGTTTTCAAGAACAGAGACTACCATCTAACAAGCAGTTTCCAGTCACATTGTACCTCATTAACCCTCTGTTCCGGAAGGTTCAGGTTCTCCGTTAACTCCCTCCTACAGCTCCAAAAAGAACAATTCCCTAAGTTCAAGATTCACAGAGTAAGCACATTCTGGAGTCAACATACCCGAAGTGGGAGTTCATCTCTTCAATCTCTCAGTTTCAGTGCTCACCTCACTCCAGAACTGCCCCTAATTCCCAGAGAGATTTGACAAAATAACATCTAAAACCCCCTTTTTCTTTTCTTTCTGCACCAGACTTAGCACAAACCACAGATCCTTCCTAAGAGACAGAGTGACTGTAAGCAAAAAGGAGTTCCAGTGTAATTACAACCACCTTGTACAAGTAACAGACTACAGGTCTTCCCCAGTACCTGGGAGGCTTTTTGTGCCTGCAGTGGGATGAGATGCTTAGGGTGAAACAACAGCAAGAACAGCAGGGGGAAAAAAATAAATAACACTCTAACTTGACACATTTGTTAGCAGAAATCCTTCTTTCTCCTGCCTGCCCCAAAACCCACTTCCAGGTCAGCCAGGGCCTCTCTCTGCTCTGCAAGCTCAGTTCTTCATCACACCTCATTCCCACACTCACTCAGCCCAATGAGTATTTCACCAACACCGTGATGCAAAGGCTGATTTACAGGAGCATTACCCACAGAAAGGTTATGTCAGTGTAACAAAAGCACTTCCTTACACTGAAGACCTCCTACAGAGGACAGAGAGAAATGAAGGAAAAAAGAAAAATAAGAGCAGCAGGAGAGCAGAATTCGAGTTCTGAGTCATTGAGTCTGATTGCCACTTGTGTATCAAGGAAGACTTAATCATCTCCAAGGCCTCAGCTGGGGTATGCACACAAGGGGATGTTATTAGACAATTCTGAACTATCATGACATGTTCAAAGTGGCAGGAGAAAGAGGAGAACACTTCTTGAAACATACGGTCTTTTGAAACAAACATCCCAGGAACAGCCCTGGATTTTGCTCTCACAATCTGCTTTCACTTCAGGATACCACCAGTGAAGAACTGTTAAAGAAAAGGAAGCAACCCACAGAGGAACCAAGCCACAGCTTCCAGGTTGTACTATTGGAGGAGAAACATTTAATTCCTCACCTGAATCTTCCCTGAATTAACACAGCAAAAGAAATGTAATAAGCACAGTGTTACAAAGATAAAGTAGTCTCTAGCAGGATGATGTCTTATGAGCTGCAGCAGGATGCACTGTACCTCTCTGCCTGCCTCACCAGAGAAAACAGTCTTTTGTATTTCCTCTCCAAACTACCTGAACCAACCAGGACTGGGGCAGGCAGGAGACTTCCCCTAACCCCCCCCGTAACAGCCAGGGGCAGCTCTGCCTCCCAGATCCCTTTCCTCATCTGCTGGTAGCCATGGATGTCAGGGGTGGGCTTTGGCTGTGCCACGTGTCTGTGTTCCCGGGTCCTCTGCACTGTCTGAGCTAAGAGCAGCATTGAGAAACTGGGAAAGAGATAAGATTGATAGGGGAAAAAAAAAAAAGATGCTCCCATTTCTCTCCTGCCCATGTATTATTTTCCAGTTCTCTCTTTTAGCTCTGCTCAAGTCTCCTCTTTTTTTTTTTTTTGTTTTTTTGTTTAAGCTCTGAAAGCTCAAAAAAAAAAAAAAAAAGAGAGAAAAGCACTTCCTACAGAAAACCTGAAAAATGAATCCAGCTCAGTCCCTGGCCACTCAAATGCTTTCCACAGAGAAACATATCCACTCATTACATCCAGAAATGTAGGACTGACTCAGCCTTTAATGAACTATTTAAACAGGTACCTGAGGTGTCTTAATTGGCTTCTAACACTTAAGCATTCTCTTTAACCAAGCCACTTTCCTAATTAGCATTGCTGTCAGCCACACAGCCTGCTCCACCAGCGGTTGCAAGAGATATCCATCGCAAAGAGCAGAAACTGCTGCCCCAGGGGGGAGGTAACACACAGGTACAGATGCTGAACCGAGTGAGAAACGCTACACCACACCTGTCCGTGGGCAGATAGCATCCAACCGCACCTCCGGCACTGCGGGGACCCACAAAGCATTGGGGAACACAGCAGGCAGCAGAGCAGGCCCCAATTCCTCAGCCAGCAACTGTCAGGGAGGGCACATCACAGGCAGAGAGCAGCCCGACGCCTTCAGTCACATACACAGGGTTGGCTTACAGGCAACGGGAAATAAAGGGGGGGGCTCTCCTGACACCATGCTGCAACCTCTCAGCACGCAGGGGGTCCTCAGGGCCCGCAGCACGGCACAGGGGAGCCCCGAGGGCACAGAGAGGCGCGCTGAGGCCCCCGAAAGGCGCAGGAGGGCCGTACAGAACGGCAGGGAGGGCCGTGCGGGATTCCCCCGCCGTGACACACGCAGCCCTCGGGCCCCAGCGGCGCTCCCTCCCCGCGCGAAGAGATGAAAGGAGCGCCGGGCGGAGGCTCGAGGCCTACACGGGACCCGAGGGGGGCACGGCACTCCGAGCCGAGCCGTGCCTAGCGGAACCGAGCCGAACCGAAAGGGCACCGAACCGAGCCGGGCCCAGCACCGCGCAGCCCGCCCCGCTCCGCCGCATGTTGCTAAGAGACCCCGGCGGCCTCGCACCGCTCACAGCGCGGAGGGGGGCGGCGGCCGCCGCCTGAGGGCCGCGGGGCTCCGGGACGGCGCCGGCCCCGCGCTCACCTCTCGAACAGCAGCCGCACGGCGAAGATACCGAGCGCCAGCGGGAAGGCGGAGAGGACGTGGCTCGCCCGCGGGTACTGCAGCCCGCCGTCCGGCTCGCCGGCCAGATCGGCCCACGTCACGTTGTGAGGCAGCCAGAAACGCTCGTTCCAGAACCAGGCCCGCACCGCCGCTGCCGCGGCTGCCGCCATTTTCCGCCGCCTCCCTCCGCCTCGCCCCCCCCCTCCCGCCCCGCCGGCGGCCACCGACAGCGGGCGGAGCTCCGCGCCTCAGCCCGCCCGCTTCCGCCCGCCACTCAAGGCGCATGCGCAGGCGGCGCTGAGGGGCGGGGTTTCCTTTGCCACGCCCCCTTCGCGGACCGTTAGCTCGGAGCGTGCGCAGAGCGCAGCCCGCGCGACTCGCTGTGCCCGCAGCCCTCGCTGAGGAGAATGGGCGGGAACCGCTCGCTGCCGGGGCGTTCCTAAAAGAAAAGAAGGAAAAAAAAAAAAGACAATTTCAAGATTGTCTTCCGAGCCCCGAGAAGCGGCCTTCAGACTCACTGCCACAGGGCAGCCGTTCGGTTCTCACATGAGGAGTTTATAGTGAGACAACAAGGGTTCATTTCATTAACGCAGACGTGGTTTAGCGTTTAAGTGCAGAACAGAGAGGTTCACGCATTGAAAAAGTTGAAAAACGATCCCAGTCGCTTTCAAAGCTTTCAGAAAATTATTTCAACATGATGGGCTCGGGACTGGGGGTTACCAAGGAACAAAGGCTGTGTTCTGCTTCGTAATTATGTTCTAAAGCTCCCCATAAAGGTACTCAGCACCAGCTTCCCTGTGCGTGGTAGCAGAGATCCATCTGTCCCATAATAGCCCTTCTGGCAGCCATCCAGCTGAGAGTAAATTAAATGGCCCATTGAGCGCTCAACTACTACAGTAACCAATGGGTCCAAGGGGGTGGCAGTTCATAAGAGCCGCACTTCTTTTCAGCGGAACAAGTTCAGCACTCATTTCCCCGTTGAATGCATTCACTGAGTGGTCGGAATCCTTGTATCTCAAGGACTCACAGGTGGCTGAGATTTAACGAGAACAAATCTCTGTGAACAGCTTTAGCATCGTGTAAGTGGGGATGCAACGTAAAGCTCAGCTGCATCTCATGATAAACAAGGAGTTGGAACATCCAGTGCATCCCATGCCCATGACCAGCAGCTTCCAGCTAAAGTTGCTTGGCGATTTGAACTTAAGAGCAAGTAAATGTCATTAAGAAAAGCTAAGGATTTGGAGGCTAAAGAAAAGATGCACTTGTACATCAGTTTCCCCAGCTTTCAGATCTCTCTCTACCTGTTTGAGGCTTGGCTCTCCCTTAAAAACAACCAGCCCATAGGTTGCCAAGCCACACAGCTGCTAACGCATGCTAGCCCAACAGCAGGCTGTTCCCTTCTCTGTGCCACAAAGGAGCACATTTGCTTTGCTGCTGCAGAGCACTGGCTGCATTTTCACTACACCCAAACCTCAAACCAAAACTACCCCAGGTAGTGGGGTAGCGTAGTGAATACAACTGCAACATATGGCAGCTGTAAGAAAGAAAAAATGACACTAAACCAACTCTGGCTTGTCCTCAGCTGCCTGAGAAGCAGCTGAAGCCAGAAACGGGACCGAGAGACACCTGTGTGTCCTTCCTTACTTTGCCCACCCTTTTCCAAGCTCCCTCCTCAGCCTTGCAGTCCGCTTGTGACGACCACAAAAAGCGGACCCACAGTGCCACCTACTGACACCGGAAAGTCACTGCCTGGCCTCCGGCTGCAAGTAAACCCCGGGATTTCACCCATCATTTCCCATCTCCTTTTAAAATGGTGCTTCTTTGTGAAACGAGTATGAATGCAGTCTCCAGCCGTATTTTTTTCTGTAAATGACCAAACTTTATTGACTGTTAAGGACAGACTGCAGGACTGTTAAGAAAGCAGGATATTTTACACCTCAAATATAGTTAGAGTTAATTCTCATGTAACTACAGTACAAATAAAAGCTAATATAAAGGGATATCTTCCTTCCACCATTCCGATTCCATTATTTGAAAAATAAATGCAGTCAAGTTTTAAAATGTACTAAGCTTCAATGCTAGCAATCAGGAAGTTTCTGGTTCGTATGGTTTTATTCCAAAGATTTGCAATGCAGCAGAATTTCGCAGCCATAATGAAAAAAAAAAATGATGGCAGCTCGATACAAGTAGGATTTCAAAACCGTCAAAAGGCCTTAAAAATGTTATGTGCAGTTTTAAATGAATTATACTGAGCTCTAAGTAAACAAAAAACCATTCAAAATGCATATAAAAATGCAAAAGTAATGTCCTGCGGGCTCCTGCAAAAACATTGACTTGCCCTCAAGGAGTTCTGTCAGCACAGCGTCTGGATAAGCACTAAAATACATTTGTTCCAGCATGGGCACACGATTCCAGTTGCACAGAGGAAGATGGAGTATTCAATTGATCATAGGCAGTTTTGAAAGTTATGTCCTGCTCAGTTTGAGATGCTTTAGTTGTTGGACTCCAAGGCTGAAAAATGTTTTTATTATAATAATTAAAAAACTGTGCCCTTAACATGTATTAAAGTGCATTTAGTTACCATTTTTAAAGCAGGTCAGAAAGTCCCTTTGAAACTGGTCCCTAAGCACTGCAGTAGCATTTTGTAGTGGTAAAAGTAGTGTATTACAGAAAGCCTGTTCCATACCAGCATGGAGCACAGGTTAGTGAAACAGGTCCTAGGGTTCCAAAAGGGTAAGACAACAGGAGTTCAGAAGAGCTCTGTTCTCATCCCATGGACAGAGGTTACCTGTTGAAGGCATCCCACAGCCACAGACACTCATCTCCATGCACTCAGACATTCCTTCAGGCTTCCACAGTACTTTTCTGGCTGAGATAATTTGTATATATGATTCCCTTAATGTTGATGTGCAGTATAGCATCGCTTTCATACAGGACAGCTGTTTGTTAAAGCTAAAAACACCAATTAAAAAAGGCCCAGCACCTTGAAGCGAGTTTTATAATAAAAGGCCTATTTATTCTTCATCATCATCTTCATAGTAACGGTTCCTTTTGATCTGTTCTTCCACAGATAGATCTTCCATATCTTCACCCTCCCAGAAACCGACATCTTGGGATTTGCG
Organism: Perdix hodgsoniae; assembly: GCA_035772895.1. Taxonomy (NCBI): domain Eukaryota; kingdom Metazoa; phylum Chordata; class Aves; order Galliformes; family Phasianidae; genus Perdix; species Perdix hodgsoniae. The sequence goes on from JAPSGF010000130.1 coordinate 284,163, forward strand.
ATTCTGGTCAGGAGAAGATTCCTTTGCAGTTACATTGGATAAGCTGGAATGTTTCGGAGAATTTGGTTCAAGGAATTCTTCATTTGGGGTTTGCTGCTCTTCCACAGCATGTTCTTCCTCATCTGTCTCTGCATTCTCCTGGCCATTTTCTACAAAGTTGTGCTCTGCTGTTTTGACACCAGGCAATTCCTGCTCTTCCTCTACATATTTCTCCTCAGCATTCTGCATGTTCCTATTCTCAATCTTTTCCTTTTGCTTTTTGTCTACCACAACCTCTCTCTCCAGTTCCTCACTTCTTTTCAACATGTCTCTCTCTGCCTTAGAAGGAGAGGATGAATTGTCTGTTTTATGGCCTTTCACAGATACTGTTCTAAACGAGGCTGCTACCGTAAAGGGACGACTTCTCTCCTTCAGTGAGGAAGATCTTCTTAACTTTTTGAGATCCAGATCCACATCCTCCAACACATCTGGCTTGGAACTCTCTTCTTCTGGGGGCCATTTGGGTTTTAATACTTTGATGCCCTCATCCAAAGTACTTCCTTGAGTACTTTGGTCAGATGGAGGCGGCCAGGCAATCCTGAGCTTTTTTGTTTCTGCTGGTTTCTCTTCTCTTTCAGGCAAAGCTGAAGCTTTTGCTTCCATAGTTGCTGCCAGAACTCCTACTTTTGCAATTGGGGCATCCTCTACTCCTGGGTTTTGAGGACTCTCAGTTGCATTTACACCATGGAGAGTTTTCTCCGGGGATTCCTCACATTCTGTTTTGCTTGACCACAATTCCTTATGCTGTTTGTGTCCAAAGCCTTCATCATAATTACCTTTAGCTTTGAAGAGCTGATTGAAGTGAGGCTTGCAGTAAATATTCCCACGCAGAGATGCATATGTCCCAAGACTGTACAGAGAGATACAAAGTCAGATGTTAGCATTCTGTTTCTTAGCTGCTGCAACAAGGGTATATTTTAGTTACGTTGCCAAAAAAATTAAATTCCTTCCAATAGGTTTAGAGAAGACAAGTTTGCAGTTTTAATGTGTTTGCATGACCCTCTTTTCAAGTATCCGGAGGTGGACACCACATTTTTCTGTCATAAAGTGACATTACAGGTAACAAAATACACTGCACGAAGTGCAAAGGCAAGTGGCAGATCTAGGAGTGCACCACCATGCTCCTATTCAATGCACTGGATTATAGTTGTTTTCACTTCTGCTAAGCCTGGACAGCATCTTACTCGGCTTCTGAGAATAGGAAAGCCACACTTCCTCGAAGGCAGCCAAATGGAGCAGCGTGTTTACCTGAGTTTACTGTTGCAATAGGAACAGCGGAAACAGCTGATGTGGAACACCTGCTGGTTGGCAAGGAGCCTTTCCATGGGGTACACTGTCTTCTGACACCCAACACAGGTTTCCTTTGCTGGCAACTGAAACTTCTATGGGAAGAAGAGAAAGTTCGTTAGCTGGAAAATGAATCAACTGCTAGCAGACTTGGCTTGGATTCACGCACAGCTTCCACAGTTGTCAGAAAAATGGCAGTATTTCTGCAACCTCAGTGCTAATTCTGATAGAGCGGGTGCTGGTGGGCCATGAGCAAGGAAGAGGCTACAGCAAGCCCATAGGGACCGGTGTGGTTTGACAGCCAAGGTTGTGCCCCAGTGAGCTGGGCATCACAAGCTGAGAAGGAACAATGGAAATGCTAGAACCCAGCTGTAACTTTGACAGTTCCCAGAAATCTAATATGTTCCTGCAATTTCATTTTTTTTCTTTATAGGAAAACAATGAAATATTTAAGTAGATACAGTCATTACAAGACTTCCCAAAGTAATGAAAGTCAGCATAGAAAAAGATCTGAAAACCTCAACATAAAAGGTCAAGGCTGGGGAGAGAAGAGGAACAGTGCAGACCTCCCTCAGCAGTTTGAAGTCCATTTTTGCTAAATGCTCTACTCTTTTAAAGAGGAGAAAATAGCCTCAGTGCAGATGTGGGCAGCAGGAAATGCTTCTGACTTCATTTGTAAGCAATTCCAGTTCTACAGCAAAAAAAACTGTAGTCGGGTTTCAGGACAAACAGCCCTCAAACTTGCTCAAGACTTAAAGCTGAGCAGGGCTTTGAGGTTAAATAGCTAATACTGTTTATGTAGTTACCAAGAGAATTTCCTGAGAATTTACTGCAAGGGTAAACTTAAACACTAAGGAGTCAAGCATCGCTGCCCTGCTATATGGGAACAGTTTCAGACTTTGTTTTCTGAAAGCACCAAGGACACAAGCACATTGTCCACCAGAAAGGTCACTTGGTGCCATTCACTTCTCGGAATCTGTTATGGTTGGCCAGCAGGAACGATACCTCTGAGAAAAAAAAATAACTTGCAGGTGAGAAATGGGCATTCTCAGGCTGTTACTGACAGCAACTGCTTCAGCAGCAGCACAGGAGGGCCTGAGCTCCATATCCATGGTCTTGCATAGACACATTGATAGTACAGCATTTAAAAACTTTCTTTTTGGACACAAAATTACCTGCTACAAACGTATTGAAAAGTTCCAAGGAAAAATAATTGTGGCTAAAGAAAAAAAAAAAACAGGAAGACTGCAGGAAAACGTAATTACAGCAATTCATTTATAACAGACAAGAAACAATGGTTAGGCAATGAAAGTTACAATATGCAAGGGACAGATTGCTGAAGACAGAGCCAGCTGAAGTCCGTTTGTCACAGCCATAACATTTGCTGCCAATTTAATTCCAGTCCAATAGATATTTCAACTTTTTAAGGCAGAGCTTTAAGCTACAGTAGATTAAAGCTCTAATTACAACGACAACGAGACCAACAAAAATTCAGAGTTCGTTTTGAAAAGACCCACAATCTCTATGTGCTGCCAGAACTGCATACGAACTCTGAAGCTCGTGTTGCTAAATGAAATCTCAGAAAATGACAGTTCACCAATTCAGATAAAAACTCTGACCATCCTCTTTTGCCACAGGAAGCAAAGCAGCAACAATTTACTTGCCCATCAAAAAGTGACCCCAAGAGCTCAGTTTTGCAACGTTACATTAGAGTGCTGGCATGTGCTTCTGCAATGTGCATCCTCATCTAAGAAGAGGAACTTACTTGTATAACAACGAGCCCTGTGTCTGATGGAGAGGTGTTTTGGGGTGTGAAGAGAAAGAAATTCTTTTCCAGGCATACTACAAATAGGAGCTACAGGAGGAAGGTGAGGCCCAATAAGTAAAGAACTTGAGAGAAAGCTGAGAGTTGAGCTCACATTAGGAGGGAAGCAGAAGGCAGGAGTAGAGATTAGGAACCAAGAACAGGAAACAGAAGCTGGAAAAGACAAATAGGAACCTTAAGTGAATCAACAGCATCTAGGCTTCTATCTGAGCAGTGCAGCATCAAAAGCAGTAACAAGGTAGAGGACTAAAATGGTTATAATAGGAAGAGATTGCAGAGGACCAAAATACATAGCTTGCATGTACCTTGTATGCTTTCACAGACAGATTACAGAAACATTACAGGCAGCTCTAATTTCCTATGCGACGTTTATATCTCTGAACGCTAAGAATCCACATCTCACTGGCTTTGCTTAGATCAGTGCCGTTCCTCTCCAAGATGGGGAAAACAACAAAAGCACACTTGTTTCCTCAGGAGTGAGCCAGGAAGCCTGTGACAGCCCAGGGAATAGGCATCCTAACTCCAGACAGCACATGTGACAAGTGCAGTGTGATCAAGACGTTCAGAACTGCTGTCTGCACGGCTAATAAGATTAGCAAATACATTCCTACCCGAGAAGTGCTCCATCTGCTTTAGAGCCCCTGCTAAAGAAAATCTAACATTGGAGATTTGTTACTGAGAATGCCACACTTCATTCTCTGTGGAGTCACTCACCATTCACCCCTGATATTAAATTTCTACCAACTGCTGTTGCTTTGGGAACAGCTGGAAGAGGAGCATGGAGAGGCAGGTCCTGGCCTACAGAAGGCTCTCAGGTTCAGGACCTCAGTGCCACCATCTAAGAGCTCTGACTTCACAGGAAGCATAGACAAACCCTGGCAGGATCTGCATCCCTGCTCAAACCCCTTTTTCCCCATACTGAACAGGAACAGGCTGCCTCTGCACAGGGCAAATCATTGCAACAGAAGCAGCACAGCTCCCAGTACACAGCTCAAGCTTCATCTTTGAAGAACAGAAGTTTTGAGTTGCTTCTCCATTCAGCACCGAAGTTCCCTCACAGTCAGATCAGAGATTACTACAGTTACTTTGCTGACAGATTAGTTGAATGAAGGCTTTTCACTATTAAAAAGAAAAGAAAGTTGTTTCTAACTGTTGCCAGTGTTTGAGAATAAATAGCTCCTTTACCTTCACTGTTTTTGGCAGAGATGCATCCGTCTGGCCAAGTGATTTGGAACCAAAGTTTTGCTGTTTCGTGCTGACAGGTTTCTGAATTTCTGTCTCATTCTCCAGGTTTTGTCCAACTAAGGGAGGGGAAAAGAGGAAGAAAAGATCATTAGAGTAACATGAAATCCAGGGAAAGTTTATGCTGATAATAGCAATCCTACCCGCTAGGGGCTAAAATGTTTGTTACTACTAAACTTTTTGATCTAGATAAAGCAAATACATTGAAACATGATCAGTCTACTCACGTGTCAGAATAGCTGAGTTGATACATTACAAAAACTCATATGCAGAGATCCAACACCAAACTGTGCTGTCATTTCTGCAAAGTGCTCTCACGTGGCCCTGAATTCAGGTGCGAATCTAATGCAGCATGAATGGAACTGTCTACCTGTGGTCAGTGCCAAAGGCAATTGGCAGTTGTGCTGCATTAGCAAGTACATTCAGCCTTGCACAGGACAGACTTTTGGTATGAGAGAAGTGTTTATTAGGTCAAATTTATCATCCGACAGGAGCGGTCCTCAGCATCCTACCAACAACTGCTGGGTAAGAGGGAGCACTCACCCTCACTCACACATCCTACTCTTGCTGAGGCAGAAAAATGAGTGCTTACCATTGCCATCCTCTGAAAGACTGGAGTGGAAAGATAGGCTGTTCTCACCTACAGAAACCTGCAAGAGAACATTGGGCAATGAGCACCCACAGCCTTAAGTCTGAGGATCACGGCCCAGGTAACACAGAGTGACAGCATTAGCACTCAGACAGGAAGAGACCGGCCACACTAACAGACACACAAAGCTACTTTTTTCTTTCCTAAGGCCCAAGACAGAGTCCAGCTGACTGTCAAGAACATTCAGAGCTTGCTACAAGGTAGATATTCTCACAGTTACAGCTCTTGCAACATTCAGATCATCTGCTGTAGTGCTCACACAAACACTGTTTTTGTTTTTCCCCCTAGACATCTGCAGCCTGTATGTCTTTATCTCTTAGTCAACAGAAAGCCTCTCTGGTTTTGTTGATGCACTTCCCAGTTCTTACTGAGAAAATCCTTGGCCACCAAGCAATACACGTTTACTGGAAATCTCGTGGCTCCCTCCAACATTTGACACATCTATGATACTTAAGCATTCAGCAAGGACAGTGCTTTCCAAAACAAAAGAAAACCCTAATAACAACAAAAAATTCCCTAAACTTCCACAGTTTTTCTAAGAGGTGTTCAGTATCTGAAACTGATTTATAACCACATTACAGATAAAGCACTTGATGTAGGGTAGTTAAATTTGGTGCTATTGCTACCAAATAGCTCTAAGTGGCTACACTGAGAAACTAAACTACTGTAGCAAGATTAATGGCAGGTCATCATTAATTCACTTTAATGACTAAATGGTCCACTGCAGGCAGCTGACATTTGCAAATGAAGGAGGTAACAAAAGAGGCAAGTTACATAAATTAACACACGCTGTTCTACTGACGAAGTAACAAACACTGGTGTGCTGGGAAGTGCATCAGCACGTTCTGCGGGTGTCAGTCACACTTATGGTTTTTAAATCTGTCATGGATTCAGTGTAAAAATGGCAGAGAAAGTCAACACGTTTCTCTTGCTCTCTTTCTGCCTGGAGGTTCCTATTGCTGACATTCATACTGGTAGCTTTCATTAGGCTTATTTCCAAATTTCATCATGCCATTTCAAATGGACAATCCTGATTCCCAAACAATGCTCTCTCCAGGTTCCTTATAGCACCTGGACTCCTCAATAAGTAACTCAGCCACTCCAGCTGAGTTCAATCACTTTTATTCAAATCCTCCTCACAACAGCAGAAAACTATTCTGATTTCACAGGTGTTCTTTTAATTAACTCACCTTGTAGCAGAAGCAGCCTCAACCAGTTAAACACAGAGCTGCTCAGCTGTCAGTAACAAACAGCTGAAAGCAACCATTTGGCTCCTGGCCCAAGGAAGGCTGGAAAGCTTTAAAAGCCCTCCTGGCATTAGGCTGCCACGTGTTCAGAATGGTTTGAATACACAGTACCCCAATTATTATTCAGCTACTTTTATCCCGTCTGCTATCCCAGTTTAGTACGCAAATGGTTGAGCGTGCTTTATTATCCCTGTATTCAGAGTAATTTAGCCTCAATTTACAGCTGAAGCTCAAAAATGGGAGCAGACCCAGACTGGCACTCGCTGCTACCTTAACCAAAATGTAGCTGCTAAAGAAGAAATGGTGACAAAGTCTCCTTTACAAGCACCGCATCACTCAGAGCTTTTCATCCTTTAAGTTATATTAAAATATATATACCTAATTGAGAATCATTATTTTTGTTAGGGAGTATGACAGAAGTTTAGGTGACTTCACCATAATCAAATATTAACAGTAAAGTCAAACAAAACCAGCCCCAAATCAGAGGTTTCAGTTCTCACCAGCTGCTGAAGCCACTAAAAACTAAGTATGACAACCAAGGGTTCTGCCATACTAACAATATGTCATTACTGAGAAGATGGGAAACCTGCAAGAAAACTTTAAGACTTATCTCTAGACGTTCTTTACAACTTCAAAAGCCTTCAAACGAGATCTACTAGCTCATAATGTAGATACAGTCTAGATTAAAAAAATTAAATAAGGAATTCTGCAGGTATAAAGTCACCTGCTTAGCTTCAGTTTCTAAAGAGCATGGAACAAACATCTCAGCTGAAACTCAGCAATTTGTTCCACTTACAGTGAAGACCTTGATCTTCACCAGCATGAGCATCTTACCTTCTCCCCATCCTGATAGGAAATGCAGTCCTCAAAACTTGGTGGCATATTCTCCTTCTGCTCAGATTTGTAATTCTTGATTTCATTTTCACTGGCTTGAATCTCATTCTATAGAATAAAGCACTTGAAAGTTGACAGGCTCTTTTCTCCTAGGAAAGTACTTGCTTTTTTTTTTTTGTACACTGTTTTCCTAGCACACACAGCAATAACTAAGTGAAAAAGCTTTAAAAAAAAAAATCAATACACATTTGCAAAGTGATGCATTTTAACGAGGAAGAGAGGGGGCTGAATTTTATTCTGTGAAGATAACGACAGCCCTTCTCTGACTGCAGATTTCCTTTAAGATCAACTCTTCCATTTTTCTCCTGCTCACTCCACATCTTCACTTTCCAGACGTGTTAACTTTCCAATAAAAGCACCATATAAAGCCCCGATTAATTGATAAATGCAACATAAAAGCAAATCCTGCTTGTTTCTATACTAGTAAAAAAAGGGGATAAAAACCAACTGTTATTTACCAAGATTTCTGTTCTTTACAAACTGTCTTAAGATGTACACAAAAGAAGCTTTCACACTTCAATAATAATCCAGCAAAACCTCGTGTTTCATTGCCGCAGGATTCAAGACTCATGCCATTCACAAGACATCTTTGTAACATGGAAGACAGATAACCAAATGCCAGCACTAGCAGCTCACTGGCTTCTGTAAGCCAATCGAATCTAACAAGTATGTAATTAAGTGCAGATCTCTAAATATGCTGTTCTCCATCTCTCCCTACCCTTTGTGTCACCTGTGATGCAATTAAAAGAATTGCTTCTCACCATTCCTCTAACCCACTGCAAAAACATCCACCAGTTTTAATCCAGACCTAATTACACAACAATGCCCACAAAATAGCTGATCCCAGGAGAGATTATGTCTCTCTTTTGCAGCATAGATGTGACACGTTCTCAGAGAAGTACAAACATCACACTACCATATCAAAAGACACTTAGTTCCTTTGGCAGCAGAGAAGGAAAATAACCAAGACTCACAGCTTCTATTCTAAGTATTGCAAACGCTAACCTCATCAGCACCTTACCTGCTGCCCTTATTGATGTGCCAGGCCAAAACCAAAAGAAATTCTACTAAATGGGACTTCCTAAGAGCTCGAGGCTGCACTGACACTCAAACTGATAGCATTGGGGAATTGCAAACAACAGCCTCAAGAGAAGAGAAAAATCGATGGTAAATCTCTTGCCATTAAGACACACCTTATTGAATCAGCTGCTACTCTGAGCCACAGCCTGGAAGAAATAATCTGGCAAACTGAATAGAAGTGAGAAACAGGACTCAAATCAGCAATCTGCAGATAACATTTGCTGCACTGGCTGCAGTGCCTTTCCACTCATACCTTGAAGGTTACTAGATTTTCCTGCCAAGAGCTGCAGAATCAAATCTACACCACAGACAAAATTGAGAAGTCATTTCAGTTAGGTAGAGACTATTTCCCCTAGCTTCAATCTAGTGTACATTATAGAAGTGAGGGGTTTTGGTGTGGTTTTTTTTGTTTGTTTGTTTGTTTTTTTAGCATGCAGATTGCTCTGGACAGGTGAAAGAAAAAGGATGTCAGTTAAGTTTCAGAAGGACTGCAATCAGGACACCAGCAATTAATTTCCTGGAAAACTTTCAAGATCATTCCAGCGAGATGCAAATACTTGGTACTCCCTGCAGTACAGTCAACTCTTCATTAGGAATGAGTCCTATGAGCACAAAGGTCTCTTCAAAGCAAGATGGTATTATCTTCAAAAACTTTGGTTTCTGTAACATCATCTTTCCAGCCTCAATTTGGGGCTAAAATTCACTTCTACCCAAGGCAAACAGACTCACCGTGGTAACGAGGCCTGCAGAACTGCCCTGCTTGGACACAGCTGCCTGATACTTCGCCAGCCTATCCTTTATTGAAGTTTCTGTCAACCGAGGCATCTCTAGGCTTTTCTTGGTCTCTACCTTATCTGGGCTGAGTGCTGGACTTCCATCTACAAGACAAAAAGAATTACATGAATAAAAAGCAACTTTCATGAACACCAACAGCACACATGAAAATTACAAACCCCATCCCTTTACCAGTGTGCCAAAAATCCTTCAGTCACAGCCTGAGTCCTGTCATCCACCCAGCTACTTTCAGAAGCAGCACATTCACCCGACACATTTCAGTCAGTGGTCTCAGAAGCAAACAGCTGCTACAGCAGCTAAGGGGAAATTCGCATCATTGATGCAGAGGCACAGTTGTTAAGTCTTCTAAAGAAGGAGCAGAACACAAGGAAGAGTTTCACTTGCCACTTCCACCTTCTCCATGAAAATATCTACCATGACATGTTAAAGATGAGGATTTCAACAACATGTTGTAAGTTAGTTCAGTTTAGCCTCGCTCATCCTTGGAAGCATCTGGATATGGCAGGAGGGACAAGAATTAAAACCAGGAAGACCCATCATCAAGTCACTACTGCTAATTATCTCCTGTACCTCAGTTTCCTTTGCTCAAGGGGGCAATGCTTTAACATTCTCAGCAAGATTGAGTTAATTAAATGTGATGTTTGCATAGACTTTGCAGATGGGAGATAGTTACACTTCTTTCTACTTATGAAAGGCAAAATTTAATTCCATTGTATTGTATATGGTATTTCTCTATTATATACACTGGGGAAAACAAACAAACAGGGGGATTACTGACCTGATACACTGCGACTCTTCTCTCCTTGGCCAACATCAAGGTCCTCTGAAGAGAAGCTGTTTTCAGAAATCCTCCTACCAATTGCTGTCTTCCTCTGGTCTCTAGCAACCTATTAGAGACAGAACCCACCTATCAGCTGCCTGGGCAAACAAAGACTGTTGCATTTAATCCTTTAAGATGCACAGGTGTCACTAGCAAATCTGCTTTGCTAGAATAAACAAGTCTAGCAGGTGACATCTTATTTAACCAATATTACGTTTGATCACAGAATACACGACCCTTTGTCACCTGGACAACACTCTTGTGAAGAGGTTGGTTCTGAAGGAGCTGTCCTTCAATAAGATGCCTTGGTTGAAAAATCAGAAAACCACACGTGAGCTTTTTAGCCATTTATCACTGCAAGTACAAAACTTCAGTCTAGATATTTTGTATCTCATACCACTTCTCATGAAATTAACGGTCAAAGTCATTTTATGAAGATTTAAAATCAAAAAGAATGATGAAAGGAGTAAGATAACACAAATCTGCATTGATTTTCAGCTACAGAAAGGAAAAAAATTACTATGGTAACAAAAGTTATCTAGAGCTATTTGTTTTGATTTGGATCTCTCATGCACTTGGTACCAAATAATTCCCTAATTAGGTCTGATAAGGCTTAAGCTATAGAGTGCTAGAGATAAATATTCTCAGATAAACAGGATAATCACTATTTGCCAGGCTGCACTGGTGGGCAGTTTTGTAGTTACACCCCAAGTGTTGTGGCTGCCTCAATCAAATGTAAGGCTCATTTGTTGAGACCAACTCCCCAAAAGCTTGTGCTCAGTAAGAGGAATTGTGGAAAAAACGATTTCAGAGCAGCTGAATGCTCACAAAATGCAGTATTTAATTGGACCTCACTGAAATAAGATGTTTTCACAGCTGACCGACAACATTCCAAATACTAGAAGGTGATGGATCTTCATTATCTCCCTCCTTAGCAAAGGTTAAATCACAGAAACAGAAATGACTTCTGAGGCTGATGAGACAAGAAGGCAAGGCAGGTTTGGCAAGATGCTACAACCACACATCCCTGCACCCCCACCTCCTTCCAACAACTTTCTTATTTGCTGGTCACCAACCTGAAGGAAATTCCAAAGTTTTACTTTAACAGAACTGCACTGTAAGACAATCACTGTGAAAAATCAGGCTGCTTTGGCATACAAAACAGCACTTTACCAGGAAAGAAAAATGCAGCTGGAAAACTTTTTTTTTTTTTTTTTCCATTAGCATGGGAAATATTTCTTATTTCTGTGGTTTAAGGCTTTGTTAATTTTTCTTACTGGAAAAGAGCTTAGCTATGACAAGCCTTTTCCTTCCACTGAGTGCTTTGATAGGTTCAGATTGGGAGTGCCTGCACACTTGTAAGAACTTGCAGATTCCTTATTCTGAGCAAACTATCCTTAAATGATTCTTCTTCAGCCTATGCCTGCTTTCATGTCACCTTCAGCCCACGTCTGAAGCTCTCACAGCTCAGAAATTGGCCCTTCAAAGGGTCCAGGTTTTCACTAGCATACAGAAAATATTGTTATAGGTAAAACACACTGAAAGAGAAGATCCTAGAAGGATAGGAAAAAAAACAAGTTTATTAGCCCACTTGAAGCTCTGAACTAGTGAATTCAGATAAGCTGTGGGTGTTTTTTATCTTTTATATGGCTTGCACTCCCTTGCACACAGCAGGACTGATGAAGCTACAAATGGAACAAAGTTTGCAGTACGGGCACACAGGAAGTTGAACTGGGGAGCAGCATTCATGATGAAGACTCCACTGCTGGGGAACAAAAGTCTGAAGGAATTTAGATCTGGTGTCTGGGATGCCAACTTCACGGGAAGAAACTATAAGCATCTCTCTGGGGAAAAAAAAAACAACACAGAAATCCAGACTGGGTAAAGCTGATGTTGTGCAGATTTTGTATCAATAGTCTCACACTAGGCTAGGAAGAAAAAAAGCAGAGCAGTAAGTGAAAAATGTTTACCAAAAGGAAGGTGAGAGACTTTCTCCACTACCACCAACAGCCTGACCACAAGTAATTAGGCTGATTAGGGTGCATGGAAGGTAACACCGTTAGCATGAAGGAATCCCTTACTCCCAGGTTTAGGCTTATCCCACTCAGTTCCCTCTATAATTCTGGGTGGGCCACTATTCCAGCGCTGCAGCTTGTGCTGCTTGCAATATGAAATAAAATATTCCTCGTAGCTGGAAAGCCCCAGTGTTCTAAGACAAAAGGAGTGCAGAGGTACCACAAAGTTAACAGCATTTCGCCTGGGGCACAAGGAGCTGTTGGGCAAAAGACCAAAAAGAAGTTACACCTATTTCATTATAGACAACTGTGTCAAATGTGACCCTGAGCATCGGGTTAAAAACACAAGGCATAATCAGCTTTTACCTTGAAGGAAGAACACAAACCTACACAGAGACAGCTTTTTAAATGAGCCTTGCAGAGCTGCTTGCTCCTCCTTTTCTTCTGATCTTCCTTGGCCAGGTTTCTGCTATCACTTACAGGAAAAAGTCTTTGAAACTGATAAAAGACCCAATGTTTGGCCTCTGCTCAGTGCTGAAGCAAACTAGACCAATGTGTTCAGAAGTATTTATACTGTGTGGAAGAAAATGATCTGCCTTATATCAAAGTTGTAGAAGACAGAGCAAGATCTGAACAAATAGACGAATAAACTGAGAGAGTTTTGCCCTGAAAATCAGAATAGGTTTGTGCAGAGTCTGTGATCAAGTCAGGAAGTCCAGGCAGTAACCTGGATTCTTGCCATGGACTCACCCAGCAACCAGGCGAGATATTTTATCTCCACTGCCATGAAGCTATAGCCATGCAGCCACCTAGCTTATACGTCTGTTATTGTCAGGAAAGCTCTGGCAGTGCTTACACCATAAGACTGAAGCAAACACCGAGGAAAATTGCCATTTCTCAGGTGAAGGAAGCCTTGCTTGCACTTAAGCCAGGAGTTTATCAACCGACGGGGTTCAGGAAGGGTATAAATGGAAGAGAGAACTGCAGATCCTGCAAGTCAGTTCCTACCTCAGTGAAAAAGATCTGTGTCCCCACAGCGCTGAACTATCTTCATTGGACGTGACTACATGACATCATCCTCCAATCCCCAGATAAAACCCCAGAACCAGAAACCTTACAATAGTGCTTTCTAATCAGACACCCCTCCCCCCGACTCAAACTTCAGAGCCCTTCGTGCCTTTTCCCTTCCAAAATTATAAAGTAACCAGATTAACTTGGAATAGGAACAGGATTTGAACCTGACCTGAAGAACTTAATATCTACTGTCTGATATTTACTGCATTCACTCAGATTTCAACCACATTCAAATGACTAAGCTTAAGAGAATTATCAGTTCCAGATTCAGTCATCTCCAAAACAGTTTTATTCCCCAGGCTAAGATAAAATTACTTCACGTCCATCTGCAGAATGGTACTTTCCTGAGGAATCCTGACGGATTAATCCTACAGCAGGAGTTCAGAGAAGTGCTATCAGGAAATCACCCTCCATGTCCCACCCTGCAAAACAGCCCTGATAATACGGGTGGCTCTGAGGGAACGACAATGACTGCAGAATCAAAGCCATGCCGTTATCATTTACGGACCCCAAACTTACTTTACCAAAGAGCTGCCCCTCTGAATCTCTCGATACGTGCTTTAAAAAGCCTTTACACAAAATCTGCTATTCAACAGTGCAAGAAAATCACCCGCAGTCAAACAAAGCCAGAAGTATAGGAAAGTATGAGAAAACTGGAAACTCCACCAGCCTCGGGACTATGTTGCAAGTCAATGGCATATGCAACTCATTTTCTAGTTAAGCAATTCTCCCCGGGGACACACAGTCTGCAGTCCACATGCAGGATCAGATTTCATGAGCAGTTGTAGGAAAATGCAAACCCTGTGCATTTGCAAGTCAAAACGAGTGAAGGCAGCAGCTCGAGCGGCGATCTTCGCTGCTTTACCCCTGCGAGGATTTTTTGATACGAAGCATTTGTTAAGATACGAAGGTGAGAGAAGGGAGAGGAAAAGACGGAGGTGTTTCACAGCATTTCTATACACACAGATCTACGCCTGGTCGGGTCCCACACAGATACACGTAAAACTCTTCGCTCTGGCAGCGCATTCATCTCAGCTGCGGCTGCCAATAGCGCTGAGTTCTCTTCAACTTTTATATATAACCATACAGGTTTTGACACAATTCATCTTCACGGGAGATAAAACACTCCCTTCACGCTTGAGAAAAAACCCTTAACAAATTCCACACATATTTTTCTCATCTTTAAACGCTAACCTCCTATCGAAAGCAAATTCACCCTACAGCTGCAACCAGCAATCGACAAAGCGAAGCAGCGCTCCGCACATTTATACATTTATATGTATTTATACAGTTTAAATAAGTCATTAACAGCAGCTATGTTATTTTTCAACCAAAACAATGAATACAATCACTCAGAGTCAGCAGCTCTGAGCCACTCCCTCCGGGGATTTTTCCCCATGCCCAGGAGGCAGCAGTTTTAGTTTCCCTTAAGATTTGCACGGTCAGATCCTTACCTTGGGCTGAGCTGCTTCCCCCTTTTCGAACATCATCTTTAACTTGTTCAGCGGAACGCTGTACTTCTCTATCTTCCCTGAAGACTCCGTGCTTTCGCCGACTTCAGGCTTTTCCACTTCTCTGGGCTCTCTCAGGTAGTTTTCCATTTTACCACTCTCCGGTGAGTGGCTTTGAGACCTTCTGCTGTCAAGGCCGGGACACTGCAGCTGGCCAGAGGTGCCAGAAGAGGCCTGGGCGTGAGATGCTGTGCCGGCTGCCGGGATCTGCTCTGTGTCTGAGGAAAAAGCGAGGCTGCTTCCAACTCCCAGCTCGGGGCTCTCGACCCTCTGCCTACCCTCAGCACAGCTGCTTCGGAGCGTTTCCTTCCGAGACTCCGTTCCCAGCCCTGGATTCTCCCACTTCTTCTTTAGCACGCTCAGATTCCCTCTCTTAAAATGAGGGGGAAGATTTTCTGTGCTCTGAAAGAACAAGAAGTTAAATTCCAGTTATGTGCCTGATGAAGTACTTCCTTTCTATGGGAAAGGAAGTTAAAGGCTCAGCACTGATCGCAGCTCTCTGCTTTTTCAGACAGCTGTGAATAGTTACAACTGTGCCACATGGAGAAAGCATCCAGGATAGGAAAGGAAGGAGGGGGGAGAAGAGAAAAGTCAGGAGCTGAAGCAGGAAGTGAGCAAACAGGATGGCCTTATAAGGAAAGAGGGAGTCAAGGTCTAATGAGTTAAATGACACACAAAAGGCTCCAATCCACACGTGAAGGGAAGGGGACCCAAATCCACATAGAGGGTCTCCAGTCCTGGAACAAACAAACAGCAGCAGCCACAGAGATGCACGGTGTGCCAAGAGTTGCAACGCCTCCCAGCTGCTTCGGAAGACAACAATTAATAACCCTTCCAAAAAGCCACTGATTGGCTTCCAAAAACCAGCACTTTTTGATCTTTTGCATTTATGCTAGTGCTAAACAAAAGCATTTCACTTACAGCAGGTCTGGCTTCAGTATTTTGTACCACGCAGAGTAAGGCTTAAGCAAGGCACAGACAAGATATTTCTGTTTGCTCCCATTCATAAATACCAGATCATCTGCTGGACTTTCTCTCCTGTTTCACTCAACACGCTGAAAGCTCCAGGCAGGAAACATTCACACAAAGCACAGGTGCTGCCTTACCATTGTGAGTTACATGGTTACACACGGAGAACATTCAAATGCTTTCCATATTAATTTTGCTCACAAGCAGTTACCTCTCCTCAGAGCAACAGCCCACGTTTGATTCATTCAAATCTATTACCTGCCAGCATTGCATTTTTGCTGTCCCTCCCTGACGGAGTCCACTGTGTATCAGACTCATTGCAAGTGGAGCAGGTCTGCAAGGCTTACAGGAATTAAACAGGATTAGCAGCTATATTAGGATTTAAGTCTCTCACCCCATTACTCTTGTGGTCACATTTTGAACACTGCTTTGCAAATTAACTTGAATCCATCTAGGCTTCAAAAAGATCAGCTCACTTGCTAACTGTACTTAAAAGAAAGTACTGAAGTTGTAAGGCAAACGTTGTAGTGGTGTAACAGAAGTACTTACAACAGCACAGCAGGTTTCCACCTCTGGATATGAGACATATTGCTAAGAAGCCCAGGCATACTTTATTGCCCCAGTCATTTTTGCTTGGGTCTTGCCCATTCCTAATCATAGAAGCAACAAAGCGAACTTAAGACTGGGGGATAATTTTTAGAACACTTATTTTTATCACTCCTGTATCCCAGAGAGAAGGGAAATGACTTCTGAAGCATTACAGAGATCGAGTAAGCATGCTCCAGCAAAAACATACCTATATATCCTGTAAATATTGATGGTCTTTTAAAATGAAAATTAAAAGGCCTGCTTGTGAACACCTGGTCTTCCATCAGGGTCTCCTGAGCCCATGGCAGTAAATGCAATGCAGTGGCAATGCAGGGCTCTGGCAGAGCCAGAAATGATGGCTCTCCCATATTCAGGGACAGTCTGAACTCTGTACAGCATTTCAGAGAAGATCCCTTAACGGATTCTGCAGTTATCAAAGAATGCATGCTAGATTTCAGAGAGGCTGGCAGCTTCTTTTTAAGCAGATTCTTAAATTTAGTTAAGAAAGGAAGAGGTACCACATAACTGCCTACAGCTAAGAACAAAGAGGTTGTGGTTAGAAATGACAGCCAACTCGTTCTGCCTTTTGCTTAGGAGCGAACTGGTGGTTCAACATATAGCTTTGGGCAAGTCACTTGATTTTCTTTCCTTTCATTCACAGTCTACAGAGAAGAAGGAATGGGTCAAAGGCAGACACTGTGTCTGAGTTTTCTGTACGATGCACAATGACAGCTTTGATATTTCCAAAATAAACTGCCACAGCAACATTTCATGCAGGTGATCCATTTGGCTTGCAGGCTGTTGTTATTGCCCAGGAAACAGATACTTACATTTCTTTTTTTCTCAGCTGTGGCTTCTTCAGCTGCTTTCTGATACCTTTGGGATACAGGAGGGAGGAGGGAAAAAAAAAACAAACAAACAAAACAGTTTTAAACTAGAATATTGAATGATTGTGAAGACGGCTGAGATTTCACTTCCACCTCGGACTCTGTGCACTAACCAGACCTACCAAATAAAACCCAAGGCTGGAAAAAACAGTAGTGAATAACATCTGAACAATGCAAAATGACAGACAAGTTTTAAGTCATCCAGCTTACAGTAATAACATGCGTTGATAATTTTTATTAGTCTCATTCTCAAATCCGGGCAGTTTACCTTGGAATGGCTGCATTGTTTCTCCCACCCAGCTGTCTGCTGTGTCCCCGCACAGGAATATTGCCTCAGCTATTTATACAGCAGCTGCTGAACCGTAACAAATTACAGCTTGGCATACACAGAAAATCTACATAAGTGCCAGTTTATCATACTATGCTGGGTGCTGAACTGCACCAATTCAGCAGTTGCTTCATGAGCAGCTGAACCACCCCAGCAGTGGAAACGTTAATCACAGCCCTGTGAAGATAAGCTACCCTGGATCATGAATCAAAGTCCTTTAAGAAGCTACAGAAAACTCCCAGCAATCTGCATGCCGCTCTGCTGGACGGAGCACACCGACCTCACTGGTCAGCGTACTGCACACAGTGACTGCACTTTGCTTTTGAAATGCACAAATTCATCTGATGAGACACATTTTGCCAACCAAAGCTGTGCTTTTCAAAGGAAAGAACCATCCCTCAACACGTTGCTGTTTTTCTTCTCTATGGGTCTTTCTTATCTGCGCAATTCTGCTTTTGATAAAACTACGAATATGCTGCAGGTCATAAAAATGAGTCACCAATACTACAAGTCATCAGCTTCAGACTTCAAATAATGGCTGGTATCAAATCAAGAACTGATGTATAAATGTATATCAGGGGCTCTAAGAAAGAAAAAAAGAAAAGCCCCTTAGAAGGGAAAAGAAACCTACACACAAAGACCTGTCTTACAGCTGATGAACCTCAGTGACTTTGTTTTCCTTCTGTGAATTGTGTGCTCCTATGTAGGTTTCTCCTCTCCTCATGCAGAAGAGCAAACAGATTGCACTCTTGTTTATTGCTGCTCTACAAATTGCATTTACTGCACAGACTGAAAGCTGCTGAAAAATTGTAGCTGGCCCTCTTTAATTCATACTAACGTATTAACCTGTGTCTCATATTCTGCAGAGCTTCCAAAGCTGGAATGAGACACGCTGAGAAAATAAGTCTGTGGAGGAACAGAGATCAATATACTGGAAAAATCAACAGAGACATGGGGATGAAAGTGAAAACTGGAAAACATAAACAAGGACTGAAAAGTTTCAGGCAGCAGGGTAAGTCAGCCCGCCGCAGCGCGCTGTTTAAGTGTCTGCTGGTGCAAATTTGCATGTCTCTGGCCTGGCAAAACTGATAATTTAAACACTACGGGGATTAAAAAAAATATTTCCACGTACAAATATTTAGGTAATGACAATTTAGAAAAAAACACTCCTCTCCGTCAGTGTCAGAGCTGGCAAAGCCAGCAAGCAGCGCTGTGTTTTTGCAAGGAACTGACACTGCTTATGTAGAGGGACTCCACTTGATTAAGGAATAGCAGTTTGGATTACTTCCAATAAGCCCTTTCCAAAGGATTACCAACGTTTAGCAAGATGACTAGGTTCTGTAATCAAGTTTCAATGAGTGAATAAATTACCTTAACGAGACTGGTCAAAGCAAGCAGCTTCTTCTAGGACAGGGTACTCACACAGCAGCATCTCTGTTTGTGTGACGTCCAGAACGTAATTACCCTTCCTCTGTTGACTCCAGGAAGTTTCTCCCGTTCTCAAGATTTAAATAAAACATTGCTACTCTATTAATGCAAGCCTGGATCACTTGGCTGCCCAGCTCCCACGTTAAGTGAGAATCCTGTACAGCTCACGAAGCTGCAAAATCCCATTTTTGATGAAGTAAAGACCATCAGCAGTAGCTGCCTACACTCCAACACTACACCCTAAGAATCTAACTGTAATCACACACTTTCTGACAGCGCAAAGATGATGACTCTGACATTTGAAACAGTGTCAGCAACTAAAAGAAGTTTTGCACAGCATATATCGAACCAGAAATGGAAATGCCCCCAGAGCAATATTATTTTAGAGAAGCAAAGCAACTGTCAGTGAAGCAGTAATTGTTCAGTATCTCAGCTTTAACCTCCCCACGCTCAGAATCCTCGCAGTACTTACCTGGAGAACCTCTCCACAAGAGCTGATGATTTATTCTTGTTGACGAGAGAAAGCTCTTTTGCAGTGATTTTCAAAGACTGAGAAGTCCATTGTCTTCTATTAAATGGGGAAGGCTCCATCTTATCACCACGAACACCTACTGAGGAAGAAAGCACAGCGTCAGTATGAGTTATGTGAGCAGAAAAGTAGCTCCCCAGAGCGATTTGATCATCACCATTTGAACTCAGTTCATGAGATGCTGATCTACTCGTGCCACCAAGTGCTGATCATCCAGAACCCGTCCATCAGCTGACCAAAAAATACCCCTCAGCATCAGATTAAAGTTATAATTTCCTCTGCAGGTGCCATTGCGATGGTGCCCCTGATAAAAAACACCAGCCCCAATGGATGGGGCAAGAGATAGGATGTAACCCAGATCACAAGTAAGAAGCAGGCTGTGGCTGAAAGGGATGCTGACGCGAAGCTCTGGCTTTCCTTTACACACACAGGCTCCAGGAAGCCCTGCTATGCCCTCTCTTGTTCTGCTTTCTGAACCAAATGCTCTGGCATTTATGTAAGAAGGCTTGAGTTATGAAAGCTAAGAGGATGTAATTCCTATGCAAACATTTTTCATTCACTGGCGGTGTTCACTCTTCGTGCAGCAGCCGTTTCCTCTGTGAGCCAACATAAGTCTTCTGTTCACAGAGGCAGCTGTAAATCTCTTGTCACAATAGCCAGCAGTTACCTAAAGGAATAGTTTTGATTACTTTTGCCTTGCTGTAAACTGGAAGAAATTTTGTACAACTTTTCACAACATAAGTCAACAAGACAGTATCAGATATATAGATATATATTTTATTACAGAGTTTTCTTCTGTGGAGGAGGAAAGGAGGGGAGATTAATTTAAAGAGTTCCTTGATAAGACAAAAATAAAGCTTGTGAGGCAACGCCTTTCCTTTTTTCCTATTTTCTTTTACCCCAGCCTCGTGTCACACAATGCCTGCAGCAAGTGCACTGCCTGAGCCTGCAATGGGACATCAGGCAGGCTGAGCTCTTTCCCCTTTTTTTTCCCATCAGATTTTTAGCTGACCATTAGGCTACAGAACTCCAGAAATCTGAGTCTTTAAAAGGCACCTTAGGAACTTGACATAAACAGTCAAACGTAGGGATGATCATCTGAATATGATATAATATGATATAATATGATTGATATGATATGATATGATATGATATGATATGAAATGCAATTCCTTGGAAGCATCAAACATTTGGGATTCTGCACCATCTCAGTCCAAAAGAACTCAGCTGCAGCAAGTGGAACCTCACTGATCTGACATGAAGTTGAGGCAGGAGAACCTGAACCAGTGCTGACAGGGCTGCAAAGTGCCAGCTGGAAGCAGAGGAATCACTCCATGCTGCACCCTGCTGCTGTGCAGAGATAAAACACGCGGCTGATGAACACCTCGCTGCCTGGTGGGAATCCTCAGGAAGACTGGGACTTTCTCTGAGGTTCCTTTATTCACCTGACGTAATGCAGGGAATGACACACCAAGCCAGCACATGTTTTTCAAGATCGTGATGAAGATGGTGCTTTTAGATGCACAGGTTGAACTATCATGGCAAACCAGAAAAGTTACACTATTTCTGTCGTGGTGTTGAAACACACTGAAACTACTTATCAGCATTATGTTTCCAGTCGCAGCTTGCTGCAGCTTCAGGCTCCCATCTCCCACTGAAGGCAGCCTCCAAAGCGCAGCATCGCCCCTCCCAGCAGGAGAAACTCAGACCGAAGAGTTGCTTTTTGAAATTCCTGGTTTCCAGAAAACATTTTGCATCCCCCAACCACCTCTTCTGTTACCCTGAGGAGTTCTGTCAGGACTGAGCAAGGAGGAGGATGCTCTCTGGTTTCCAGACTTAAAAAAGCTGTTGCTCTTTACCAGCTGCACAAATGATCATCCACAAACATAATGGTTCTAATTCGAACACGAGGGGTGCTCAACATCCTCCCTTGTTAACAAGAATACCTTACATGCAAATAAACCAGCATTTCTGTGACGACAAGACAGAACCCCTGCTACCAGTGTAGCAAACACTGAGCACAGAGATTCCATAAAGGCACGAAATACATCCGCAAGGATTGCAGATTAAATTCACTCCTGAAAAATGCGCCTGCTGAAAAAGAAAAAACTCCGAGCCGGCTGTCTAATGCTACAGCTTCAACTTCTGTTTGGCGATTAATCTGGAGCCAAGAGAAGATCATCTGAAGCCCCACTTTGCAGTTTAAATCACCATTCTCCAAACAGGAGTCAGTTCTGCACAGGAAACAGTAGCAGGGCATTCATTAGAAGCCTCTCTTGGCAGACAGCAGCTTGCTGACTGACGCGCACCTTACACGGAAGGACAGTTGCAGTAAAACACTGAGAAAACAAAATCTAGTTAAATTGTGCAGAAAATGGGCCTTAATTTGATCCCTAAGCAAGGAAGCCTTCAGCAATCGCTGTTGGCGGATGAATTTTTTCCACCATTGTGTTACTGTTTGGCTTCCTCACCATTTGCTGCCTTACAGCCACAGGTGCACCAGGACAATCAGCACTGTTTTGGCAACCTCCCTGTGCAGAAGCAGCAGCCGCCGCTGCGACATCGCATGGGAGGTTAAGGAGCATCCATTCAGGGGCTCAGCTGCTGTGAGGGACACGAAGCAGGACTCCAAAATGCCCAGAAACGTCCTGCATTTCCACCGCCATTCCATGCTTTCAGCCCCATTCGCTTTCAGTTTCATCTCATTCAAACACCTTCGTCCTTTTGCCGAAGAATTATTCCAACCCACGTCGGGAAAGAGCCCTTCGTTGTACGATTAGGATTTAAACAAGACCGGGAGCATTCCGCGTGCTGCCACGGTTATGTTAAAGACGGAACGGAGTCCCGAGGAGGAGGAGGAGGAGGGGAATCTCGAGTCCTGCGGGATGCCAGGGAGGGAAGGGCTGCATCGCAGCACAGCGTGGGACAGAAACCCACCCGTGTGGCAACGGCCCGAAGGAAAACTGCTCCTTAGCGACCACCGCACAGCCCGGAGCAGCGCTCCTGGCACCTGCATCTAACCGAGCAGCACCGCACCGCACCGCACCGCACCGCACCGCAGCCCCTCTTCGCCCTGCACCCGCGCAGCGCCTCTCTTCCTTACTTTTAACCCTTGCTCCCCCTCCGCTCCCCGTGCTGAGCTCCGCGACCACGCGACCCCGCTGCCACCGGCCGGCACCGTGCGGGCACCGCCGGGCTGCAGAAGGGCAGCCCGAGAACAGCCGAGCGGCCCGCCGGGCACCGCCGGACCCCGCAGCCCAGCGCCCGCTCACAGCCCGTCCCGGACCCCCGCTGACAGAGCCGCAGCGGGCAGAGCGCCCCCCTCCGGCCCGGCGGTCCGCGCCCCCCCTCCCTCCTCACGCACCTGCGGCGGCCGGAGGCGCTCCCACGCGCACACCTGTCGCGGGCGCGGTAACAACTGCACCTCTGCGCCGGCGGCGACGCCGGGCAGCACCGCTGGCCACGCCCCTCGTCCCTTTAGGCCACGCCCCTCAAACACAGACCACGCCCCAATCTTTACCGGGAAAAAAAAAGGAGTGCTGTGTGTTCTTCATCCAGCGCATGCGCAGCTCGGCTCTTCTCAGGGTCTTCTCCGCGCGTGCGCGTCGGGCGCGTTGCCGCCTCGAACCGAGGGGCCGGGGGGGGCTGCGGTGCTGCCGGTTTTTGATGGGGGGTCGGGGTCGGTACGCACAGCACTCAGCACCGCACGGCTGCCTTCGGGGCTCAAAGTCCGGAGCCGGGAGGTGCGGGCGGGCAGCGCGTGGTTGCGTGGTGCTGCCGTACCTGGAGGGCGCCGTGCGGGGACGAGGAGCGGCCGTGACGGGGTCCCGCAAAGCCCGAGTGTGTTTAAAAACAACAACCAAAAAAAAGTGGTTTTCAGCAGCCCGACTTGATAACCCACATTCCTGAGATGCTGGGCGTTTATGCATCTTCATTAGCGTGACACGAGCCTGAGTCTGCAGCCAGAAAGCGGCTCCTCCAGATGTTTATCTGATCAGTGCGCTTCAGGAATTGCTGTAGGTGCCCTTTTATTTCTTTATCTATTTTTGTCCTTTCTCACACCCTTTCTGTCGTCCCTGCCGCGTAAAGTATGGAATCCTTGAGTTAAAGTGCTGTGTCCTCGCTCCCACAGGCTGAGAGCTCAGTGAGGCTCTCCATCCCCAGCTCTGCCCGATGCTCAGCACAGCTCCGTGCTGCAGAGCTGCCCGCACACCTCCCCACCCACCCCGGCCAAGAAGCAGGAAGCAACGAGTTGGAATTGATAACTGGCATTGCTTGCAGAGTAACCTCAGCCACCAACGTGTGAAATGTGCTCTTCCCGGTGAAAAGCACGGGTGTTGGCCTGGAAAACAGACACAGCTTAAATTATGGGCTTTGTAACTTCACCGAACGGCGCAGCGATCTGTGCTGGAGGCTCAGAGGTGCGTCCAGGTGGAGCAGATGTGACCCCTGCTAAAGCCTGTCAGATAAACTCTGTGTGGTGCTATGAAAGGCATGGCTTGCACAGGGAATGGCGTGTTTGCTTTGGTGATGTCAGCAGGGCGCTGCAGGCATGGCTCAGCTGCTTCTCAGAGCTGCTGCTGCCATTCCAGGCATTGGGGTGTCCATGCAGACATGGGAGTGCCGTGGGATTGAGCCCCTCTGGCCTGACCTCCCTTTCTCTGGTGCTAGGAATGCTGCAGGACACCAGTGACAAATAACATAGGAAAACAGTCAAACTGCACATCTGAGACAGCTTTGAGCCCAAGCCACACGTGCAGCTTCCTTCCCTGCAAAGGATTCTGGAGCTGAGCTCAGCAGCAGAGCTCCTGCAGGACTGGAGTCTAAATGAGGCCATGCTGTAACGTGAGGCACAGCAGCGAGGAGGGGCTGAGAGGGAGCTGAGTGCAGCAGTGAGGAGATACCACGATGGCTTAATTAGTTATGTGCAAGGTTTGGAGGATTGCATTGGTTGAGCTGGGTCTTCTTCCCTCCAGCATCCTGAATGGGTTAGAGAGGTTAAAGGGTGCATCGTTGCCCTTTAGCAGCCATTTATGTGCCTGCTGTTGCTCATAACTTTCTGTAAAACCTTTTAAACACGTTGGTAGTTTCTAGTTTTCTGTAACAGCAGGTTTCAGACTTGTGTCAAAAAGTGCTCTGTCCTCTCAGCTGATCTTACAGTTGTAAAGTGGTTTTCTGTAGGCAAATTTGGTGAATACAAAGTCTGCATTTCCTTGTTCTACCAACCTCACACCTTTAAAAGCCTCACTGAGATCCCTCTAAGCCTTCCCTATAAACTGAAGAGTGAATCCCAACAATTTTGGTAGCTCCTGATGAAGACAGCTGCTCCCTGCCCTCCTCCGGACCCTCTGTACCTCCATCACATTCTTCTCTGCTGCTGGGACCAGAATTGTTCCAGCTGTGAGCAAACTGAGGACTTTCCTAAGAGCAGAGATGAGGACTTTGGCCTCACCACGCTGTCATTCTTGGAAACAGCCAACATTCAGTTGGAGCTTTTGCCTGCTGTTGTATCCTGAGCTGGTGGCTTCAGAGAAGTGTCCGTGGCAGTGCTGTGCTCTCCTTCCTGAGCTGCAGCTCTGAGCCCAGCAGAGACTGAAAAGGACCGGAGTGTTTTCTGGTATCTTTGTGGTTCAGTAAGAGATTGTAATGAACTGCAGGGAGAAAGCTGATGAGTCAGTGAGAAACAGCCGACAAATTCCAGGAGAATAATCTCAGGTGTAATTATTAACAGGTTTATGTTTTATCTAACAGGTGCTTGGTGCTTTCTGTTAATGTTTTTTTCTCTGGCATTACCCGTAAAGCTTTATTTATCCTAGAGAGGAGAATGCAAATAAGTTTTATTTTGTCTTTTCAGCACTCTCTTCTTGATGCTGCACCCGGGGGCTTCTCTCTTTCACTGCAGCAGCGCTTCCTGAGGGACTCTGCATCCTCTGCCTGATTTCTCTGATTGCTGGAGCTGCTGAACTTCCTACAGAAGAGGCCCAGCAGCAGCAGGTAGGGTGAGGCAGAGAAGAAACACTCAAAGGTATGGGCAGTGCTTGAACACCCACGTGGCTTTTTTTCCTTTTTCCTCCACCCAACCAATGAACTTCATGTGACCCCTCCCAGCAGCACCACTCATTTGTTTAATCAGCGATTAAACTGGAATTCTACTTCACTTCCAAACGCGCTCCATCAGTCCTTACATTCCCTCCCATTTATTTATTTATTTTTGAATAAAGGGAAGGCAGTAGAGAAATACATCATTCAAGCAGCATAGCATAACTTAAAGGAGATGCCATCGCAGATGTGGTGACTGTGGGACTCAGAAGAGGCTTCAAGCCCTACAGAAAAGTGACCCAGTATCTCTTAGGTGTAACTCCCAGCACAGCTGCCCTTGTTGGCTGCTGCAGCCCTTTGCAAGCTCTCCTTCAGGCACAGTTTAAGACTCCAGCTTTGCTTCTTTCACACAGCACGTGTCAGTGCCACAACAAAGAAAACCAAGCAAACCACACCCAAGTGTAAACCCTGCAGGTAAAGTGCAATAAAAAACTGAGTGCTGGTATCTTGTGGGATCAATGCAGATTCCTTCTCTTCCTTGCTGTGTTTCTTTTTGAAAATACTGCTTGTCTTCATCAGTGAATGCAGAGCTCCCCACCCCGTGATCCCATGAGCTCTTTTCTGAAATAGAAATAGCAAACTTAGACCCCATCATCGTATGATTACAGCCAAGCTAGCTTTGCCCCTTTCATATTTGCATTCGTTAGCATTCTGTTTTGCCTGCAGTTTGATTGCCCAGTGGTGTGGGATCCTTTCTTGTCTCTTTGCAGTCAGTTTGGATGCCCTGAGTAGTTCCATATCCATATCACGGATAGATTTCTCACTTCACTGTTTACTTATTTTCCAGCTCACTGGTGACTCTTGTACGATTTGGGCCTCTGCACAGATGCATGCTTTGTTATTGCTCTACACATTGGAGGTTTATAAAGCAAGTCTGTAGTTATGGTGTGACTTGGTGTGCCCAGCACAGTGCAGACCTGCACAGATTAACTGATTTTATCCATCTCCTTCCTGGAGCTTATTGGTTGCTGTGAGGCACTTTGGATTTGATTTGCCTGCTGAAAGGTGCAATTGCTGACCTGGCTGCTGAGAAATCATCACCATCACCAGCGCATCTCCTGGCAAAGCAAAGCACCTCCTTTCATAGAAGCTGGTGAGTCTCAGGCGCCTTCCCCTAAATCGGGGATTTTGGGTGGGGTTAAACATTAACACTGCTCACAGATCCCATCTGTTCAAGGTCCAAGAGAGAAGCGGTGCTGAGTCAGCCTGGCAGCTGTATTTCCTGCTCCGGTTCTCTCCTTCTGTGTGATTCACTCACTCCAACTCCCTGCCAGGAAGTCTCGGTCCTGGGTGAGACAGTAAGAGGCAGAGGGATGCTCCTGCCGTCCTGCACCGGGATACTGGAGACCAGCTCCTGTGTGTCCTGGCTGCCCTGCAAGTCATGTTGGTGCTGCAAGGAAAGGAGGGAAACTCACAGTCACCAAAAGATTTGCTTGAGCTATTCAGGAATTTTCTTTGGCTGTTAGCAGTCATGTGCTCCTGCCACACGGCACTTTTCCTTCCAGGCAGCGCTGGACAATGGCTGTGAATGCACGGGACAGCTCATTGTTTGGCTGTGTGTGCTGCTTTTATACGGGCACTTGAACTAAAAGGGTAAATCCTTTTAACTGCGATGTTTTCAAGAGAGAGGCACATCAGCCGGGAAGGAGGGTGGGCAGATGAGAAGAACTGTTTGATTTAATATTGCTGCCACAGTAGCGCACTCCAGCACTGCCAGCACTTTGGGCGTAGCCAGTCTGACATGGGAAACCGATTGTTCACTGCTGTTGCCTGGCTGCTGCTGCTTGGAGCTGCAGCTGTGTGCTGCCTGCCTGGTGCTAAGGGCTGGAGTCAGACCCAGCAACTGCTGCTCATCCACTTGGAGAGGCACCGATCCCACGCTGGTGGGTTTGGTTCTGCCTGGACAGCATTCAGTTTGCTTCAGCATCGGTGGCACTTTGTGAAAATGCAACTGCAGGATCTGCTGAGCTCAGACCTGCAAACAGAGCCAAGAGTCTCTCTGGCTTTGGATAAAACTTTGCTGTGGTTACATGGATCATGTGATGGCGCAGCTGATCTTTCCAGCATTCAGCGCTCTTGCTTTGGGCTTCCTCAGCTGTGCAAAGAGTTCAAAACATTGTCCCCCTGATATAAGTGCTACTTACTGACACTAGGATTGTCTTCCAGGCGTTGTTGAGGAAACTCCTCTGCCTGCACTCCTGTTTATCAGACACTCCTTCCCAGGATGCCAGCCCATCCACAGAGCCTTCAGCATCCTCAGCTGTGGGATTTCTGATCAGATGCAGCTCCTCCCTGCAGCACGGTGGCACTCGCTTCCCTGCTCAGGACAGTGTGCCACGTCGGTCAGTTCCTCAACAGCTTTGGCTCTCAGGATCGAGTGAGTGAAATCAGATCGAAGCTGGACGCTGAGTCCTCTTCAAGACATGTTGACAGAGAAATGTATGCCTTGAAACAACTTGAAAAGAAGAACTGTAGGGAGGGAGGAGAGCAGGAAAAGGCATCGGCTGTGAGCGGCCGCCCTCTCCTGAGATCTCTCCCCCCGCAAAGAGTGCAGCCCTGGCTCCTCTGTGACCTCTTTCTTCCTGCAGGGTAATGAAAGTCAGCACGCTGTAATGGCAGGCTGAAAGTCAGCTGCTGTGCCACAGGGTTAGTCCTCCGGATAGATGAAAGGAAAGTGGTTTGGTGTCCAAACGACTGCCACAGCTTTAAAGAAGAATTAAAGCCAGATGTTTCCAACCAGCCTGCTGAGAACAGCCTTTTCTGACATATTTGCCAAGCCATCAAGGAGACCCAGGCAGTGTCTGCAGCACTGCATGTAGGGAAAACACTGTGATCCCAAAAGCTGTGCCGCAGTTGCTGGAGCACCCCGGCTGTCCGGAATGAGTGCATCCACAGGGCTGGGACACAGTGCTGCCAGCTCAGCGTTTGTGCATCATTTATCACTATTTACTCCTCACTGAGAATGGAGATGCTAGCAAGATTGTAGCAAAAACATCAAATTCAACACCTTTTGCCTCGCGGCAAGGTACTGTAGGTATTGAAGGTATTGTAACTGGGCTGGCATCAGCTCTCAGGTTGGTGGTTTGTAATGGAGTCCAAAATGTCACCCCTGTCCCTGGCTGTGCTCAGCTGATGTTCAGTCCTGCAGGCAGATAGAGCTTTTGCCACACTGGGATCCCATCAGAACAAGGAAGAATGCATTTTAGTCTCGCCTCACACACACAGCATTTGTATTCAGGTGCGACTGAAGCCAGTGGCTGTTCCTGTGTGCGTAGAAGTGAGGTGAAAGCCGAGGAATAGGGAAACAAAATCCTTGCCTCAGTGTAATCAGGGAGAGATCTGCATTTCCCACTTTGCTGGGAGTAACCCAGACCTCAGGACTGCTGGGTGTGTGGTTCCAGCTCACACCCAGAGGTAATTAATCTTTCTGCCAGCATAGCTGCTCCAGGCTTCTGACTGCAATAGGTATTGCTCTTTGCCTCTGTCAGCCTGCCCTGTGGTTACAGCATTCACCTTCTGGCCTCTTCGGGATAAATTCCTGATGCTGTGCCCTCAGTGCTGCTTTGAGGTGGAGTTTCCTCTTGCGAAATCAGTGGGTGCTGGAAATGTCCTCTTGGCTCCAGTGCCTGGGAAAGGTTTTGCTTGCTGCTCTATGGGGATGTGTCGCAGCCTCCTCTTCCTCCTGCCAGCATGCTTCCTCCTCTGGAGCAGCAGATGAGGTGCTCCTGAGATGCCATGTGCCACCAGATCGCTGTCTACTGCAGGGAAGTAAATGATAAATTCAGAAGGTGCAAAAAATAAACGGAGAAGAGGAAAGATGGGATGCAGAAAATCACAGTTTTTACTGGCATCCACTCATGATCAGATAATTTGACCAGTAACAAAAAATAAACCCCTCTCTCGTCTGACTCTACTGAGCCATAAAAAGGAGCTTTCTTCCATGCCCTTCATTTGTTCTCACAATACAACATCTCATTTCAGCGTGTGCATCAATTCATTCTGCTCCGCCACATCACGGACAGAGGCACGATTGTTTCTGCTGCGATTCCAAAACCAACTGTGCAGAGAGAGCCTTTGGGAGCTGCTTGGCGAGGCAGGCATTGGGCTGCTGGCACCCTGGGTGGAGCTCAGGGAAAGCTGTCGGCCTCACCACCCTCCTGTAAGTTAACAGAAGATGGTGACTAACAGGAAGGAAACCGGACTGTGGTGTAAACACAAACTTGTTTCTCTTTGCCTTTCAGATGGGTGTTAAATGTTATCTGATTGTAGCTTGTTCTGTTTCTTGAATTGTCCCATCTGATTTGCTCCCTTGGAAGACAAACAATTAGTGTTGCAAAATGAATTATTTAGTAGCTCTATAGACTGGGTCTGTTTCTCTGCCCCATCTGCACTTCAAGCCCAATGAGGTTGTAAGTGAGTAAGGGCTCTGCCAGTAGTGGAAGTGTTTTGGCCAACAGCTGACCAATGACTTTACCAGTGTGATGAAACGGGGAGATCCTGCAGGAGCAAAGAAGAACTGGGGCTTCCCTGAGCTCCTGTGGGATTTCCAGAGCTCAGGAGGTCTGAACACGAGGCTCAGAACAGTTCTGTGCTATGATTTCCCTATTGCTGTGATACTGTGAAGGGGACACTAAAAATGAATGAGCAGATCCTGAAGATAAAGTAGCCTGTAAAACGGGGATAATGCTTAATTACTTCACAGGAGGGTAAAAGGATTAATGAATTAATGTTTGCAAAGTGCTTTGAAGATGAAATGTGCTAAGTCTGCTTATATCTGGTGGGTGAGGGATAAGAATGACAGGGAGGGATCAGTTCCATCCTGTAGCCCCCAGAAACAATAAATAACGATCTGAAGGGGTTTGCTCTGCTGTGCTGGTTTGGATCCCCTGGCTGAAGGTGCACTTTCAGAACAGATTCTGCTATTGGGAAATGGGCAGTTTTTGTTTATTCTGCCCTGAGTTATTCATTCTGCTCTTTCTGCATTATTTTGCTTTTCTTTCTCATTTAGGTGCATCTCAGATGTGTCAGTGAGATGTCTGTGGGATCTGCCATCTGGGCCATCAATTTGAGGCACAGCTTGTGCCACCACCTCTAATCTCTTCAGTGGACTTCGATTACCTCTCTGGCTCAAACTCACGCGATTTGCTGGGCTGTAATTGCAGGTAATGGTGTTAAGTGGGGCCGGGTTCCCCTGCAGGGCACGAGGCACCGCCATGGATCTGCATCCTTCACCCACTGCAGGGCTGCGATTCTTTAATGGAATATTTCTAGTTCACCCAAAGCCCCAAACAATCCCTGCGATTTGATGCAGTAACTTTGGGGCAGTCTCTGTCTGTTGCTTTGAGGAGGTTTGGAGGTGCTTTCCATGCAGGAGTCCCTTCGGTGCTGTCACTGCTGCTGGGTCCATGCGGGCCGTGAGTGGAAAAGCGCAATCCTTGTGCTCACGAACCACAGAATCGTTAAGGTTGGAGAAGGCCCCTATGGTCATCCAGTCCAACCCCAACCCACCCCACTGTGCCCATAACCACATCCCCCTGTGCCACATCTCCGTGGCTCCCGAACCCCTCCAGGGACGCTGACTCCATCACTCCCTGGGTAGTTGTGCCACTGCTTCTCCGCTCTTTTGGAGAAGGAATTTTTCCTGCTGTCCGTCCCGATGCCTCCAACAGCGGTGATTTGTCTCCTTTCCTGTCAGTCGGACACTCATCTCCAACGTGGGAGTACCTCCAGTGTGAATATCCATCGTGTGGTGCACAGAAGAAGAAGCTGAAGCTCCGGTGGGCTCAGCTGAGCCCTTCCCACGTGGACGCGGTGACGCTGAGCTGGGTGCACAGAGGTGGATTTGTGCCATTTCTGTATCAGCGCCGTCTGCGTGAAATCCTGCGGTGGCCGAAGCTCTTTCCTCGTCTCCGTGCGCCCTCCCAGTCCTGGGAGCCCCGGCTCGTTCCCCTGACGTAGGGCTGAGGGCGAGGGATCAGAAATGGGGCTTATTTCCGTAAAACAAAGCGCCGGGACCTCGCGTGGCGCCCGGCTCCGGCGCAGCGACCTCCCGTCCGCAGGGAGGCGCTGCCTCCCCCCCGTGTGCCGTGCGCTCCACCCCCGGCGGGACGCGTGGTTCCTTCGCGCCTCGCACGGGGTTGGACGGTTGCGGCTCCGCCCTCGCCCCGGAAGCGATCCCTCGCGCCCCGGAAGTAGGCGGCGGGCGGCGGAGGGAGACGGGGGCCGGGCCTGGCGGCAGCAGCCGGAGGCGGAGCCCGGGTGTCCTCGGCGCTGGCGCGGCCGCCGCCGGGCAGCGGGGAGCGCGGCGCGGATCGCGGATCCGCCGGCCGGAGCGCGGGGGACGCGATGCTGCTGTTCGTGGAGGTGAGGCGCGGCGCCGGGTCGGGCCATGTGGCGGGGAGGCCGCGCACGCCGCGCCGCGCCGGGGGGAGGGGACGGGGCTGACACAGCAAATCCGGGGCCGGGGGGCGCGGGGCGCCGGGCGGGGAGGAGGGGAGGGGGTCGGCGATCTGGAATGTTCCGGCGGGGCCTCCGCGTGGAGGCGGCGGGGGGGGGTGAAAGGCACCGCGGTGACCTTCGGGGAGCGGCGGCGCTGGGCCCGCCCTGAAGGTGACGCGCGGCGCGGGGCCTCGCACCGGGAGCGGCTTCGCGCTGGGGCGGCCCAGCGGCCTCGAGCCGGGCCGGGGCTCCTTCCGTTAAGCTGTGAGCGGTCGCAGCGCAGCGCAACGGCCCCGCAACGCTCGGCCGCGGATCGCAGCGCTGCGAGCCGGGGTGAACGCCGCGCCGCGTGCGCTCAGCGCGGTTCCCGGACGCGGCTCCGGGTTCGCAGCGCGGCTTTGAGAGCGTCCGGAGCGAACGGTTGCGGTGATGAGACGGGAGCGAGGAAAGCGAATCGATCGGTAACGGCGTGTTGTGCTCCGGTGGGCGGCGAGGGGCTCCCTTGGGAACGCTGAGTCGTTGTGCGTTGAAGAACGTGTGAATCGAAGTCTTTGGGTGCGCTCCTTTGAGGTGGTACTTCGGTTCTGCAGCTCGAGCTGTATGGAAAGGGGGGAAAGGAAAGGCTGTGCAGACATAGGAAGACAAATTGAGTTGGGTTTTGTAGTAGGGAAGCTGAGGAGGAGCTGTTGAAGCTCACGAGCAGCGCTGAGCTGAGCGTGGAGGTTCTGTGCTCCCATTGGGCTCAGAGCCGTGCGGGGGTGCAGTGAATCCCACAAAGGCGCACACCGTATTTTTGTTGTTTTCTGTGGTCTCCTTCCTTCCTTTTTATCGATAAGCACTTTTAGTTTCTGCCACCTTTGTTCAGGAGCCATCAGTGATATTCTCGGGAGCTCCAAATCAAACCCATCTGACCTTGTGAAGGCGCTTCCCCTTCCAATGTGAGCTCAGAGCTGGCTGTCCTGAATCGCTGGAGTGCAGCACACTGAAGCAGGGCCTGGCTTCACCTCTGGTTCCGTGGGGCTGCCTGAAAAACACAGCAGAGAGGGGTTGTGCTGGAAGTCGAGGAGCTTTGGGGAGGATTAATTAGCTCACCGACTTTAGCTGTCAGTGCTGTATTTTTAGGCTTAGCTGAGGTGAGCACGTGCTGATTGCAAATTGATTTCTTCACTGTGTGCAGCTCTGTTTGCTCTGAAAGTCTCTTAGCTCAGAAAACTCGCTGAGCTGAGGTAGTGGTGTAAAGCTCGTTGTTTTTCATGTGCTAATATTTGGGGTAGATGTTTTTTGCTTGTAGCCGTGGCAAGTACGCTGTTAGCATTTGATGATTTACTGGAAAAAAATGAAATCTATACATTCAGGATGGCTGAAATGCTGCCCTAATTGCTGCCAGTGGTGCTTTTCGGTGAGAAAATCAGGACTGTGAGCTCTGAGATGGCTGACACAGTTCCCACGGAAGCCATTGGCTCAGGTGGGGGTGGCACCGTCTCCCAGTGCCTTTGCATTACAGAGGGCTACAGGAGGAGCTCCCACTGTGCAGTGCAGAAACATCAGCATTCAGTGGTTCTCCCGTGATCACTGCTGCGTGTTTTGAGAACTACTGGGGATGTTTGGGGTGCTGAGCTGTTATTATGGGATGTCCTGCAGGCAAATCAGGAGTTCTGTGTGTGACAGCAATGTTCCTCGGTTTGCATCTCAGCCTGGCTGAGCTTTCAGAAGGCCATGGAAAACAGCACGTGTCTGTGTCCCTGCAGGTGTTTCCTCATCAGCCATCATAAGATTTCTCTTTGTTAATCTCCCATAGATCTGCCACCTTATTAATCTTTAATTATTATTATTATTTTCCTCTGTTTATGTTTTCCCTTTTGGAAAACGTTTAGCTTCTCACATCACAAGTTTTAATGAATTCTCCTTTAGATTTTTCACCTAGATGCTCCAGTTTGCTCCGTGGAGTCTGTCCCAAACTCAGTGTTAAGATTTTGCAAGATTAAAATACGCTGTAAAAGAAGCTTTCTTTCATTTTCGTAGGCTCACTTGAATCTGTAGAAGGTAACATAGACTGATAGAATAAAAGCCAGTGTTCTTTGCCATCTTCTCAAGAGGGGAGATGCTTCAGTGACCAACTTGGAGGAATTTCTGGAGGGGAATCTTTGACCACGTTTGCTGAAAGTGATGTGAGGTGGGGGAGGCTCAGCTGAGAGCTTTGTCAGCTCGTGGATGCCAGCGAGTGTTCCTAACCTTTGTATCTCTGTAAAGCTTTAACCTCATCATGAAAGTTCCCGATAGCAGCAGGGAGGGTTGTTCGGTAGCCAATGGAAGGGCCTGGTGTTTGTTAACCTCCCCTAAAAAAGCAGGAATCGGTGTTTTGGCCTCCTCTCCCATAGAGCTGCTTGCCAGAACAGCAGCAGTGCTCTCGGAGCACAGCACATGATATTCTCTAAAGGCTGATGTAAATGAGGGACTTTTTGTCTGCTCAGAGCCTGTGGTGTCTTGCTATTAAGCTGCATGACATCAGGGCTGGGTCTTCCAGAGCTACATTATGTATCATTAAATGCACTGCAACAAAGAGGAAGTAGCCCACGCTGTTTCAGGAGTGTGTTTCAGATGCTGTATTAATAGGCCCATTCATTTCTCGATCAGCCTGAATCTATTCAGTTTCTTACCACTTTTCTCTGGCACCTGTGATTTCGGAACTTCCCATTAACATGTGTGACTTCCAGGATGTGCTGCAGTAGTTCAGACTTACCCAGGGTTGCTTTTCAATTCTGATCTGCTTCAGAGGTGAAGTGATATCCCTGAAGTCTTTCAGTTTCACTTTATCATATTTGCACATTACGATTATTTTCATCTTGAGCTAAGTTTCTACCTGTAAGACCTGAGGCAGAGTGGTAGCATTTGTAATTAATGAATCATCTCCTGGATGTGTTGGTATTTGGTTTTAAATTTGATGAAAAGTAAATTGAAGGAAATGTGATGTTAGCTTTCCAAAGCAGGTCCCTCTGCTGCCACAATGCTGCATCACAGAGGGACTGACAGTGGGCAGAGCACAGTTCGGAGTTTGCTGAGCTGCACTGGGACTGGTGGGAATGTGCTGCAGCTGCGTACTGAGCTTTGGCTCCAGCACTTGGAGAGGCACTGCTCTGTCCCTTCGCACTGCACTACTGCTGCTTCTCCTTTCTGTTTCCAGCCACGTTCTTCTCCTAATGTTCACAAAACCCCATCGCAGTGTGGACTGAATTCATTGTGCCTGGAGGATTTTGAATTCTAAAGGTGGCCCTGCAGAAGCTTTCGCCTCTGCTTCCCCCTCTGGTGTGTTTGCCTTGAACTTCTCGGCAGTTTGGAGGCTTTTTGTTACTGGGTTTGGAATTGTCCTCAGAGCGAATCGCTTCGGGACTCTGTGCCACCTTGGCAGGTCTCTAAAGCTACTGCAGCTGCTTCCTCATTCACAAATTTGTGAGATAAGAGCTGAGATGGGTGATTTCTGCCTTCTGAATTCAAGCAGGTGGTGTGAATGAAGTGGGCTGTCCATGAAGAGGGAATCAGTTTGGAGGACAGTGTGTTTATGGCTTGGAGGAAATGAGGAATTCTTACTCTAATTGTGGTTCTTGTTGCCCAGTCTTAAAAGCGTGGCAGCTCTGTTCTCCCCACCTCCAGGCAGGCAGTGGTGCTGTGTATCATTACTGTGGGTCTTTGGGAGCATTTATCTCTTTGGTTTCAAGTTCACTAACATCCAGACACATCAGGTAATGCTCACGTGGGTTCACGAGGAGTCCTGGCCCAGTGTAAGCAATGCTTTGTTAGGATAGATGTCACCAATTAACTCAGTAACTGGTTGGTAACTCTTCCTTTTGGAATGTGATGGGCTTTCTTTGTTGCTGTTTTGTTTTTTTTTAACCTTCCTGTGTAGGATGGGATGTGGAGGGGAGAAATCCCCTTTTCTGCTGAAGGGTGACAGGACTGAAAGCCTTTACAAGTTGAAGGGCGAGTGGAGTGCGTTGCAGCCAGCAGCTTCCCCTGCTGCTGATGGCAGGTGTCAGTAAAGAGGTTGGAGGCAGCGCTTCATGGAAATAGGAATAAAATACTTGGGAAATGGAAATACCAGACATCTTCCCATTTTGAGTGATGAAAACTGACGGGTGGTTAGCAGCTAGCTGGCCACCTCGCATGTGGATCTGTACAGGAAATCACAGAGTTCACCTGTGCCATCAGGCTTGCCCGTTGGAGCATCTGGAGGTTATTTTCCCTAATGGAATTGTTGTGCTCTTTTCAGCAGGTAACATCCAAAGGAGCTGGCCTAAACCCCAACGCCAAGGTGTGGCAGGAGGGTCCCCAGGGCAGCGGCGAGGCGGCGCCGCCAAGCAATGGCGCAGAGCACTCGTGGCACGAACCGGCGGCTGTGGTGGGGACTCAGACTGAGGGTGAGATGAGCCAGCACTGGGTTTTGTTATGAGCTGTGGTGTGTGGGAGCTGAGTAGGAATTGAAGGAGGGATCCGGAGCTCCGCTGTGATGGTGATGGTGCTCAAAGGGCCCGGTGATGACTGTAACGCGCTAAGAGGGGAGCAAGATGCTAAATGTGTAGAAGTGGGTTCAAGATGTCTTTTTTGCCATTGCTGCACTTTAGTATAAGCTTGACCCTGTGAACAGGAAAATAAGTTCTGAGGGCCGCCTACAATCCTGGAAGATCACCTGGTGTTGCTGAGAACTGTTGCACAGCAGTGCTCTTACTGGAGTAGAAACTACAGAGCAGTTCTTCAAAGTTTTGTGGAGCTTTAAATGTCTTAAATTACAGCAGAGAGTCTGTGTGTTAAACCACCCCTCTGCTGTGGGGGAATCTTACCGTTTCAGGACCCTGTTATTTACTGAGACCTTTGTGCAGTGCAGATCTTTGTGGAAATAGAGAGGTGGGAAGTGCTGTCCTCAGCAACGTAGGCATTGAAAATCCAAGCCTTGTTATTACTGCATTCTGGAGTATTTTTTTTTTTTTAATGCTGATGTTCTCAAATGGAAATTATTCTGAAGCTTATAGCTGGTCTTCTGCTGTTGGTGCATTTTTCTGCCAGGTAACGTAGAGATTTCGGAGGATAGCTGCAAGCAATATGAAGTGATGTACTCCACGTCGTGTGAAGCTGCAAGAAATGGCACAGGAATTGATGAAGCAGCTGCTAATGGAATTGTCCTAACAACAGAAGATCTTGGATACCAGATCTATGAAGTGGCCGGTGGGTATTTCATTAAGAACATCACTGTCAGTAGCTGTAACTATGCAGTACATCATGCCCTTAAGGTAGGACTTGTAAAATAAAAGTGAGAAGTTTGTCATTTCCCATTCAGTGTGTATTCAAGGAGATCCAAACCAGCTGTTGCAGTCGGCCAGGTAGATGAAGGCTGTGGGATCCAACTCAGCACAACAGGAATGACACAGCCTGGAGTGTGTAGTGTAGTCATCTTTAAATGTATCTTCTGTGACCTTTTCCTTTGTTACTCTGAGGGATTCATACTTGAATTGTGCAATGAAAGGGGTTCTTGAATTGATGTGAAACTGAGATCTGATGGTGAATGTGATAAATTTCAGGTGAAGGCAACTCCGTTGTGTCCACAGAAGATATCAGAGAATGTTTGAGGAAACAACTCGAGTTCTGCTTTTCACGGTACAGTCAGCTCAGCTTTCTGTGAGCTCTTCATTAAAACTGCTGGCAAATAGTTAGTTTTGCTTGTTTGATTAATAAACACATGAGCTGGGAGTGACAGGAGTTGGTTGCAGTATGGAATGAGGTCTGCTGGAATGCTGCAGAAGTGCTGTGGTGCATTTCAGCCCCATCCATGCATCCTCGTCAGGAATGGGAACCCAGGCTGACCTCTGTGCCGTGAGGTGCTGGGGTAATTTAGAGAAGAGGTGTCTTTGGCAAGATTGTTTTAGCAGAGAAAGCAACACGGAGCATGCTCTAACTTTCATCAAGCTAGTTGTTTTAATCATCTTACTCTTTGTGTTGATCTGCTAAGACACTTTCTAAGGGATGAAATCTGAGCACGTTTTGGCTGTGGGTGGTGTTGGTGAACATTTGAGTGCGTGTTGTAAGGCATCTGTTTAAAAAAAGAAATAAAAATTGTGGGATTTTTATAAAATAATGAATTTGTTTTTTTTAGTGAGAATCTTTCAAAGGATCTCTACTTGATGTCCCAAATGGATAGTGATCAGTTTGTTCCAATATGGACAATTGCTAACATGGAAGGTATTAAGAAGCTGACAACTGATATGGACCTTATTCTGGACGTTTTGAGATGTAAGTCTGGGTGGTTGGTGTTTGGTAAATGCTGAAGAGAACCTTGTACTTCAAAGAATGCATTTAAGGGGCTGTTCCAGACTCTTGAATTCTCGTTATGCTTTGTTATAAATGCCTAAATCTGTCCTAGTGAGAGGCTGCTTTGTGGGAGTGTTGGCCGTGATTTGCTGAGGGTACACCCAGTTCACTGCTCACTGCAAAGAACTGACTGGAAGTGATGCTGCTGAGGTGATTTTTGCCTTGTATGTTGCCCCATTTTAAGCCAGTTTTTGTATTTTAATTGTAGCTTCTCCTATGGTACAAGTGGATGAGACAGGGGAGAAAGTCAGACCAAACCACAAACGATGTATTATCATTCTCCGTGAGATCCCTGAAACAACACCTGTAGAGGTAAAAAGTTCTGTAACAATGGGGAACTTGGTGTTTTTGGAAGGTTCTTCAGCAGTACTTCAGACAGCAGTAGGACGTGTTGCTTAAAAGGTCAACTGGTGCTATTTATTGATATATTGTGTTATGTAATTAAGCTCTTGTAAACCACAGAGGTGATTTTTTTTTTTTTTCCTGTCTGTATCTGTTGACAAAAGAAGTCAAACTGAAATGACCTTGTCACTGTTGTCCCTGTTATTTTCTAATACATAGAAGTGTTCTTAAGTAAACTTTCAGCAAAATGGAGCTAGTGAGGCTTTTCTGGTGGGAACTTTGCACTGATCTCTTTAGATCCAAAAATGAAATCAGCCCAGGACACAGGTTGGAGTTCAGGCTGAATTTCTGTCCCAGCGGTGACTTGACTTCAAGTCAGACAGTTGTTTTTGCAGCGAGAAATGTTCTTAAGCACACACATCTCTCATTCAGTGTGACCCAGTGTGAGCTGAGCTCATTATGTTCAGAGAGGGGAATAATAAAATTCCTACTGATATTTGGCTAACAGAACGATTTATTTCCTTGTTTCTTAAAGTTGTAACGTGGGGTGTTTGTCTACTAGCATGTCCTGTCTGTGAAATACGATCAATTGTTGCAAAGCTGTCAAATGAGGAATGTCCCCTTAAAATCCTTCCTGTATAAATGACTGTCTCAATGACCTGATTTTTTGCTGCTTTCATACAGAAGTACCACCAGTTTTACTCTGGTATTGATATTTTATTATGATGGTGATTTTTTTTAATCAGTTTATTCCTCTAGCTTTACTTGGGGAGCTCGGTACACTGCACTTGTGCTGTTGAGCTCATTAACTGGTAGAGGATAATATGCTGTTCTGTAAAGGGAATAGAAGAGCATTTCTGATCGGGTGAAACTTGCTGCTGAGGAGTGCTGGAGAACCAAAAGTAGCTGATGTCTTTTCTCTCCCCTAGGAGGTTAAGGCTTTGTTTAAAAATGAGAACTGCCCCAAAGTCATAAGCTGTGAGTTTGCTCACAACAACAACTGGTACGTTACATTCCAGTCTGATACGGATGCTCAACAGGTAAGGCTGCCTTCAGCTCTTATTAATACCTCTGTTTTGTTATTGGTGCTTCCCTGCTCGAGAGAATTGCATGCATGCTGCCCACAGATAAATGTATTCCTTGTTTGCTGATCCTCCCTCTTGATATTGTAAGAGATTATTTCCGAATTCTGACTTAATTAATGTAGGAGTTAGGAGGCTGTAGGATTTCAGGTCACTTGTCTGTGTGCCTCAGAACTTGCCAGCCACAACTGCGATATCTAACGCTTCAGATTCAGGGTACCAGCTAAGTTAGCTGAGCTAACAGGGAAGCACATTAAGTCATTTCTTTTAAGAGGTACAACTTCATCAAGGTGTTCTAATGTTAATCTCTTTTATGCAGGCATTTAAATACTTAAGGGAAGAAGTGAAAACCTTTCAGGGCAAGCCAATAATGGTAAGGCTGTTTCATAATGGATTTCAGAATGAAATATTGTTTCAATTGGACTGACATTGGTGTGGGGAATTAAGGAATTAGCAGTGGGATAGATGTAAACTGGAGATATAATCTGTAGTTCTGTAGGCCATTGACTTGAATGAGGCTGTGGACAGCATTGAGAAGTTACCATTTGGTGCCTACAGGTTAACCGCAGTGCTGCTTCCAGTGAGGTGTGAAATACATTTCTGTTTAATCTCCACTTCCCTGGGAATCTGGGCCTGCAGAGCTCAGGGGGGGGACTGTCCTCCACAAGGCTCTGGTTCCTTAACGGCACTGCAAATAAGGCTGAGGCCCACTGGTTGTGTGGAAAGGAATTGTCCAAATTAGAGTCTGGATGGTTACTGCTATAGAAAGCAGTGCTACCTTAAACTTCCTCTCTAGTTAAAGCAGTGTGTGTATCCTATGTTCCTGAGAGTGTAATCTGATTCATTTTTATCAGTGTTTATTTGTAAAAAGTAGTCAACTTACTTCCTCTTGGTGTCCCTTGTGTTACAATTTCAATAGGCAAGAAAGGTATCATGTTCTACTTCTCCATTTCTCCCAGCTAACACGTGGGATGTGATTTGCTGTCTTACAGGCCAGGATAAAAGCCATCAACACGTTTTTTGCTAAGAATGGTTACCGGGTAGTGGATTCCAGTGTTTATGCTCAGCCCATTCAAACACAAGCACAGTTTGCCTCACCGCTGTTTATGCAACCTGTATATAGTCCTCAGCAGTACTCTATTTACAGCATTGTGCCTCAGACGTGGTCTCCAAATCCTGCACCTTACTTTGAAACACCACTGGTGAGTAACAGCTGCTGAGTGATGAGAATGGGGGAGATAGCCCAAAGCCCCAGTCGTGGCCTGGATAACAGATCAGTGGGGTTTGCAGGCTCTGCAGCTGCAGAATGCAGGGGTTTTCAGTCAGATGGCTCTGTTTTATATCGGGGATCTCATCAAGCAAGGCAGGGAGGGCGGCAGTGGATCTCACCATTGTCTGCCGTTGTCAGATTTCAGTGTGCAGTTCTGTTATCCAGTAGTTGGTGTTAGTGGATGAGCTCTGCAGCTTTCAGAAGGCGGAGGACTGCGCTGAAGGAGATCTACTGGTTGTCAGTCTGGTGGGGTTTTCTCTCTAGCGGTAAGGTTACAGCATGCTAGCTGGAGTAGCTCTGCATAGAAGTTTGTACAGCCTAAATGAATTACTGCTGAAACTGATCC
The DNA here is from genome assembly GCA_035772895.1 of Perdix hodgsoniae. Taxonomy (NCBI): domain Eukaryota; kingdom Metazoa; phylum Chordata; class Aves; order Galliformes; family Phasianidae; genus Perdix; species Perdix hodgsoniae. The sequence continues at coordinate 325,301 of JAPSGF010000130.1, forward strand.
CGTGTAACTGCAAACATTTTCCCTTGATGTTCAGCCATTGAGACTCTTCTGTCTGTTGCAGGCCCCCTTTCCTAACGGTGGATTTGTGAATGGCTTTAATACACCAGGATCATATAAAACAAATGCTGCTTCTTTGAGTATAGGTCGCCCATTCCATAGGAATCGGTAAGATAGCTGCCTCTGTTTACTTTCTGAGAACTTACAATACTGAGACCCTGAAGTGTTTCTTTGCACACCTGTAGAGTGCAGTGCCTCATAATGGGACCAGTTTGTTTATTTTATCAAATAATTGAAGTGTTTTTTCAACTTGATTTATATAAGGATCGAGGTAGCAGCTTAGAAGCCTAAAATAATGGCCACGTGCACTGGAGAGAGCAAAGGTAACTCCTTTAAAAGACTCAGAATTTTTGCAGACAAATAACTTCCTCTCAAGGTAATACTTCTAATTATGTTTGTCATGCACAGATTACAAACTTGTGCAGTGCAAACATGAGCTTTTCCTGCTGTGTGCTTAGTCCTGCAGAGCCACTCAGCGTGTGCACTCAGTTGCATCTCTGACTGCTTTGTGCTACAGCTGCACGGCGCCGTGTGTCTGTTACTTGTAGTTTATTTACTTTATCCCCATCTTTCCTGATAAACTGTAAAGGCTGCTCAGATATAAACAGTGGGGAGGAGGGAACAGCTTTGTATTTGCTGGAGCAGTACTCTGTAAATACAATGGAGTAGTAATCTGTTTGTGTGGGTGGAAATGGATTTATTTGCAAGCTCTTCTGCTGCGTTCAGCATGTGGCTGGTAGCGTGGAAATGGAGCTGTTCTGTTTGTGGAGTCAGTTGACAGCTGACGGTTCTGTAAGTGTTTGTGTGATGCAGTTAAGGTTTGTGGTTGTTGGCAGAGGATGAACTTGGAAATGTGGTCTCTGGTGACTCAGCAGAGCCTTAATGCTGGCTCTGCAGCTGGCAGTCCAGCTTAGGAGATGGGGCAGCTGATTCTGTCACAGCTGCACAGATCGCAGCTATGATCCTGAAGTTGATTAATGCTGGTTTTTGTGTTTTTGTTTTTTGCCTTAAATTGTGTTGAAACCTAAAGCTTGTAAAAGCTGCTCATTACATGGGTCATCTCAGAGGTATGGATGCTGAAAATCAGCAAGAATTGCATGTGCCCAAAGATCAACATCTGGGAATGCCCACACGCACTCACTGACTTCTTGTAAATTGCACCTGGCTCGTCTTTAAGCTTTTAAAAACTCTTCTGGTTATTTAAAACTTTCATTTGCCAAAGTTCAGTAATTGAGAAATTATAGCTTCAGGGTCGGGTGTGTGCAGGTTCTGCTGGTCTGTCTTGGTTGTCTTATCTTTCCTGCTCATCTTGCTGAGCCACTGTGCTTGCACCAAGCTCTGCTTTCACTGTAATAAATCTTAATGTTCCAGAAGCAGACAGGGATTACACTTCAGCAGGACTCCTTTGCAAGCACAAGACTGAAAGCTTGGCCCAGTGATGATCAAGTATCGCGCTAAGAGAGAACAGGTCCAACAGTCAGCGTCTGGGCAGTCTGCACTGCATGCTTCTCCTTCTTTTTACTCTTTCATGTTACCTTTCTTTCTGTCTGCTTTTTTTTTTTTTTTTTTTTCTTTTCCCCTCCTTATCTTTCCTTGTCTTTTCTGCTTTGCTCTTCTGCCCAGATAAGATTGTGGCCTTCTCAATGATGGCTAAGATTATGAGATCTGAGGGCTGAAGAATGGCCTGAGAAGACGTTACCTTACTGGGGCCTAAGAACTGGTTCTTAATGCCACTCAAAGCTGTGAAATATGAATTAATCTTTGTTTGATGCATCTCCTCTTGAACTGTAGAAGAGTTCATTCAGAGAGGTTCATTCAGCTGCTGCTTTCAGATTTGTCCTGGCTCATTAAGCTTCATTTATTCTGTCATACAGGCAGTCGCTAGTTAAATATTGGATTTTTGTCTGTAGCTAAACATTTGTCTGTGCTGGTTGTGTTTACTTTGCCCCAATTCGCTGCAGTGTCCTTGTGGGAAAGGAAGGTTGGGTTTTGTGAGAGAAAATCCTCAGTGTTAGTGTTGGTTAAGTTAAATTGATATCTTCTGGCCAGCCATCTAAAAGATGATTTTAAAATGGCTTTGGCAAAGCAGATGAATTTGATCACTCAGAATTTGGCAGAGACAAGAAGGCTCTGTTCTGCCTTCCTGCAGGTCGGTTTTCCTGGGTGGCTTTCTGTTTAAGACCCGGAGCTGTAGCACACAGTAACACTGAGTGTGCACAGCCACATCTGGGTTCAAGGGAGATACAGCTTTGATGCTGACTGATCAATAAGTGGGTAAAAGGTTTGGAAAGCCACAGTCAATGTGGAGGTGTTGGATAACGGGAGCAGTGGGGCTGAGATCCTGGCTTTTGGGGAGGAGGGCTCTCAGCTTCCCTGCTCTGATCTGCCCAGGCCTCTTCAACACATTCAGTCATATATCTGCTCAGTTTCTTGTTACAGTTCAGACTTTTTGCTTGTGCTGGAGCGAGGTTTGTTCTTTAGGTTTCATTCTCCAAATAAGTTGCCAGAACCCAGTGTCCATGCAGAAGGTACAGGTTGGGGTTACGCTGTCTCTTCTACTGTGTCAGGTCTTTGGGGATTTGGTTTTCTTTTGGGGTCTGTCAGGCAGTTGACCTCTGTTTTCTGCTGACAACATTTGATGAGAAGAGAGATGGCAGGAGAGCTAGAATGGAAGAAATAAATGGAAGGAAGGAATAACGGTTTCTTTGTTCTTGACAAGTGCTCAGGAAACAAGACTTCTCTGATGGAGTTCCAATACATATTGACCTCCTCCTTTCTGTCAGCTACAGATTAACAGTAGGCAGTGGAAAATTTGCAGTTTGTTCTTTAAACTCCGGGTTACAGAGCCTCTTGCCATGTGCCCTGCAGTGTGAAGCCTCACTTCCGATCGTCAGGCAGCTCAGAGCACGCTGCGGAGGGTCCAGCTGCTGCCAGCACTGTGTCAATGGGGGATGGACCACTGAGTAGAACCAACTCAAGGAATTTTGTTATGGAGCGACATAACAGCACGCTGACGGGGCACCAAGAGCAAGGCTACTCCCAGAAGGATTCTCCTACCGTGCAGATGGAGCAGAATGGAGATTATGGCATTGGCAGGGGCAGGTAATGCAGCAATGTGTTGGAGGTTCAAATGGTGCTGAGCCAAGGATCGTCGACCATTGGCACAATAGGCATTTGTGTGAATTGCACTGGAGAAAACTGACATTTAAACAGAGCGTCGTAAATCCTTAACTGTTAGCATGAATTCCTGCTTGACTGAATACCTGACAGTTCTTCTGGCAAATACTTTAAGATGTCTTTCCAAAATAATTGATTTGTCTCTAGAATCGTTTTCAGAACATTTGATGAATTAATGTTGGTATTTGTACTGCCATAAAGTATAAAAAATAAATAAATCTTCATTGATAGGCTGAGTCCCTCTACTATGGGTCCCCTTGTGATGTACTTTGGCTGTAGATAAGTGACTGAGTGGCTTGTTTTTCCCTTTTAAAGGAGAAACATCTTCAGAGGTCGGAGGAGAAGAGAAGATGACCGGATTTCAGTAAGTTGCACTTCCTTTACTGCAAGTCACGCATTTATTGAAGGAGTGGCACAGTTCTTAAGTTCTTAGATTACACTGCTGGTAGTCACTGCTTCTCTCAGGAAACTCCCTAATGCTCACTTTCGGCTCTTTCAGTACTACAAGTCATGGCTCTATTAACTAACAGATATTTTCTTTCCCTGTAGCGACCTCAGCCTTCAACAGAAACAAAGACTCAGACACCAAAGTTTGATTTGCTAGCATCAAATTTCCCACCTTTGCCTGGTAGTACAGCAAAAATACCAGGAGAGCCTGTGCTGGAGAGCAGGATGTCTGATGTAGTCAAGGGAATCGGCAAAGAAAAGGTATCTGCTTAAGTCTCTGACAGGAGCACAATAGCTTACCTTGCTGTGTCTTCCTTTTCCCCTGCCTAAAGAATTAATCGTTCTTGTTAGAGCTGTGCATTAGAGTGCTTTAAGATCAAACATTGTGCTGTTTTAATATAATAGCACATCTTCTGTCTCTCTCCTGGATTTCCTTGGCTTTGTGGGAGTATTCAGTTGAAGCTCCTGTAATTACAGAATTACATATAGTGTAAGCTCAGTTCTGGAGTGGAATAAAGGAGGGAAATGTGGGTTGTTGGTTGTTGTAGGAAAAGTTTGTGTGTAGTCTAGACAGGGGCTTCTCCAGGTGAATCTGCTGCTTGAGCACTTACCGTGCACGTACCCCACTTACTGTGGGCTTTATGCACTGTTTGTTTCACCCACATAAATAGTGATTGGTTTAGAGATGATGCTCCAAAAGAAACAGAATTCCTATAATCTGGACCTGAGTTGCCTTTGGGAAAAATCCCACTTTTCAGTTTTTGAGAACTGGCATTGAGTAGGAGCAATTCAAGCACGTGTGCCATCTCTTCACATTTTGCATCTTCTTTCTGCGCAGGAAAGCAAAGATTTGCTGCCCAGCTGTTCGGCTTCTGCTCAGGAGGAACAGACGCACAGCATTGTCCAGCAGCCTGTGACGAGCGCGAGTTCATCGAGTCAGACTGAAGCTGCGGTGTTAAGGTATGCAGCTCACATGAACCCGGTGTGTTCAAATCTGTGTGTTCTGTGGCTAAGGCTGTAGCTGACATCCTGCAGGATGGCAGTAATGTTTGTGCTTCCTTTCCCGTTTGTGGAAGGTGGCTCCTGTGGAGGCCAGAAGATGAAAATAAATCATGGCAGTAAAAGCTGCACCTTTCTGCAGAAAACATGGATATGGCTCTAAAGTCTGTCACAGATTTTAATGTTAAACTGTTCTCGATTTAGCAGCGCAGTTCAGCCAGAGAGCAAACCAGAAGTGTCTGTTCAGAAGGATGTTAAAATCCACACGTCCCCACCTGCGTCTGTCTGTCCTGTCAGCACCCCAAAGCCACCAAGGACAAATACCACCACCACCACCACCTCGTCTCCTACTAACACAAGTGCAGCTCCCACGGTGTCGGTGCAGGTAAGGCCCAAAGCAGGGATGGAGTGAGGAACGAGGGGAGCTCTCCCTCGGGTGTGCTGAGGTAGCACCTGGGATATCTTCAGTGCAGTTTGCCACAGCTGTGGGTTCAGCACACGCTGTGCGTGTTCTTGGGCCTGCGTGGAAGAGCACGGTGTGGTTGTTCTGGTCTGTAAACACCGCTCTTCTCCCTTGGTCCCAAAGGAGCCGCGCAAGCTGAGCTATGCGGAAGTTTGCCAGAAGCCCCCGAAGGAGCCGCCTCCCGTTCCTGTTCAGCCTCTCAGGGAACTTCGCACCAACATAGTTCCCCCTGCCAAAAACGACGACGGTGGTACAGCTGAGAGGGCTTCGGAGAAGGCTGCTGACAAAGCTGAAGGGCGGATGAAGGATTACTCCGGGTTCCGAGGCAGCGGGCCGCCCCGGGGAGCTGCGGGGAAAATCAGGGAACAGAGGCGCCAGTTTGGACGCAGATCATCGCCTCAGGGAGCGCCGCGGCGTGTTGGCAAGGAGCAGTACGTGCCACCTCGGTCACCAAAGTAACGCCTGTCCGGCCCATTCCTCTGTTTAATTTGAGCTGTGGACTAATGAGCAGCAAAGGAGACTGAGAAAGGAGTATTCGTGAAGGGGAATACTGAACTGGAGTGTGGCTTGTGCGGAGAAGGTGTGGAGGGTCCCAAAATTCATCTCTGAAAGTGATTTCACAAATGCTGGAGGATTCCAATCAATATGAATATAGAGATTATAATTTTTGTATTTTTGTTTTTAATTTGCAGAGGGTTTCCTGCTTGAAATCTGTTTTGGGGTTGTGAAACTAGCTCTTTGACAAAGTGAAAGATTGTGTGAATCGACAAATGAACGTGCCGCTCGGCGTCGGAGGAGAAGGAGAAGAGATTATTATTTTTGAAAAAAATGAGCATTTCTGTAAAAGTAGAAGTTTTTTTTTAACCTATTTAACAGTTGGCTTGTAGGATGATGTGTCTGCCATTGATGGCCTTGCATTGCAGAGCGTGTCTGCAGCCCAGGTGCTTGGTCGGTGTGTGAGGTTGAGCGAGTGCAGCCAGGTATGTTGTCATGGCTTAGTTACCGATGATAAAAACTGAATGTACTACTGTAGTGAACTTTGTTTCCAGCTTGGAGTATATCTCCTGACCTTACTAATAACTCATTCAGCAAGCTTTTTAAACTATAATTTTTACAGGAGACTGGATTGTAGGTCTGAGCACATGGATGGCAAAACCTGTCTTGTACGTGCAGTTGGAAGGAGGCAGAAGGGAGTGTGTCAGAACTCCTAATTTGACCTTCCTCACCTCCTGGAGGGGGACATGATGGGGTTTTTCGTTTGTTTTTATCTCGCTATTTTACTTTCTCTATTCTCTTTATTGCAGGCTTCTGTGCATTTATCTTGGTATGTTTTTGTGAGGCAGACCCAGTATAGATGAGTGATGGACAGCTGCACGGTCCGTGGCGTAGGCTCCGTGTGTAAAGAGCCTGGAGTTGTGGAGCTGTGCCCCACAGAGCCATACCAGGCTCAGGCTGGGGTCTGCTCTGGAACAGTGAGCAGCTCAGGCGTGGCTGGGTTTCTGTACGCTGACCTGTCTTTGTGATCTGGAGTAGGGCACGGGATGCTGAATGCTAGAAATCAGGGTTTACATGTACTGGGAACTCGTTTACAGCTGATTCAGTAACAACTGACTTTGGAAAACTGTTCCAAGTGGAACCAAGGGTAAAGAATTAAGCAAAAACCCTCGTGTTCAGAGAAGCTGCTCAAAAGGTAGCATTGGCCTAGCTGTATGCCGACTGAATTTGCAACACTATTTGTGTAGGAAGTGGTTAAGTTTGAAGGCGATTACCGTAATGACTGAAATGGGAAAACTCAGCGCATTAATCTGCCAAAATCAGCATGCCAGGGTTCAAAGTTCGGTGTGAAGCGTTAGGAGGAGGTTCCAGCAGTAAGAAATCACGCCTTTTTCTTCTTTCTGTAGCGAATAGCAAGTGTACAAACTTTAAGTCGTAAGTTGTGAACACTGGAAAACTCAATTGTGATATATACCGTAAACATCTTAGTAATATATGTTAGTGTTGCCATTAGAATGAATGTAAGTGGCAGTTAAAAATAACTGTGAAAATTTTCATTTTCTGATTTCTTAGCCAGATAACCCTTGGCAACTTCTTACTCAGTAGGCATTCTCTATCAACTGCTTTGAGAACACTCATATCTATTTTTATAAATATATATATAAAGCCAGAGTTGTCATTTCTCTAACTTATTATTCAGCTTGGCAATTGCTTTGATTTGATTCATAACACAATATGATGTATTTATGCAGTTAACTGTTCATTTCTACGCATGTTATATATATATAAATATATATACACATATATATTAAAAAAAAAAAAAAAGAGAGAACCAAACCAAAATCATTACTCACTGTTAAACTACCTGTACTGGGTTTGGGAGGCTTTTTTAATTTAGTTAAAAAGAAAATAATAACTGTTGATCATGTCTACAGTTTAGGAATGCTTGCAGAACCCTTCTCCATTTATTTCAATAACGCTACGTTTGTTGGAATGATAGAGAAATTCAAGTATTTTGAAATGTTTTAAGTTCTGAAATGGAATTCAGAATTATTTTTGATCCGTTTAAAGGCTACAGACTATGACTGCAGTCAAACTGGAAAAACCTGTGATAGTCACAGATGTGTGGGTAGATGTGTGTTGTCACTGGGGCTTCAGGCAGCACTGGGTGCTCTCAGTGCACCTGGTAACCATGTAGTGCTCCAAGGTGGAATCAGAGCTTTTAACAGTTGTGAAATAGAAATGGAATTTTTTTTAAAAAAATTATTTTATTACTTGGGGAAAAAAAATGCAGTTCAGTCTTTCTTGAATGGTGATTGGGAAGACTTGACCATGGAAAGGATGCTTTGTGTGTCCTGGATGTACATTTCCCAGCAGCAGAGCACGGCTCCTGTACAGTGTATGCGAATGAGTCTGTAAACCCGTTGGCTCTTTTTTTTTTTTTCCCCCCCCAGCATATTAAGACTTTGATCAAATTAGAGCACTCATAATTATTTATTTAATACTTATCTGCAAGGATTTAACATTAGCATTCCCCTTCCTTTTCTCCCCCGCCATTGATATTGTTGTTTTCTTTCCTGATTTTCTGTGCGTTGGGGGAAATAACCAAGTCAATGTAAAGGCTGTGAAAACTATAGTTTGTGTGCAAGTTCTCCTGCAGTACTCATATTGCATGGCAAGCGTTTCACTTAAACGGGCTAGCTGCTACGTTCTCATCCCTTTAATAGACTCAGGCAAGCTGCTGTGTGTGCCCTGCCATTCTGACAGACTGGGGGACACAGGGACAGAAGGGTGACTTGAGCCAGGCTGACTGCTGGGGCAGCTCATGGCTTTCACGTGAGTCACATCGCTTCTTCATCAGAGGTGAAACTGTCCCTTGTTCAACAGCCGTGTTCAGAATGCAGCCGTGGCGACGCAGCAGCTCCGTACCACGCGGTGTGAACACAACCTGTCCTACTCTGCGGTTGATCCATGCGTGCAACTTTCATGACCTGTGAGCTGCGTTCAGCACTGCCGACTTCTGTTCCCTACAGGAGTGTGCGTGCTTTCCCTGTTTTAAGTTCTTTTTCCAAATTATTGTGAATGGAAAAGATCGGGCTGCTCTCTTGCGTTTTTGCCGGAGAGTGAAAAGAGGAATAATTGTTTGCATGTGATAGTAAAAAAAAAAGTGCAAAAATGTTTTTTCTTTTGATTTCTAAAATTAAGTTAGTTTTATAGCATCTTACATTCCTGCTATATTTGTTTTTTAAAAATAATAATAATAATAAAAAAAAATGTTAGCCTGGCACAGTATGATGGTGCAGTTTTAGCGGTAGATTTATAAAAAGAAAAAAAAAAATAAAATAAAAATGTAACCCACTCTATTAACCAGAAGAGAAAGGTGATACTGTGGCAGATCAGTAGCAAATAAGTGACTTAATCAATGCTTTACTGTAGTTCAGTAGCTATGGCCTTACTACTTTGTCAATATCAGCTTAATTGTCTTGAAAATGTCTGCTATTTTTACTGTTCCCGGGGGTGTCCGCCTGGGGTGAAATATCCGATATGTACAGATGATATTTTAAATTTGTAAAATGCACCATTGTATTACAGACGATGCAACAGAAATGCACTTCGGGGGGAAATTGCTTCTGATGAGTTTTTTTTGTAAATCCTCGACGACTACAGATATGCAATAGAATTGTTTTCTTTTTGTTTTGTTTGTTTCTAATTTTGATATTTCCTTCTGAAACGTAACGATTGTTGCCATTAATCCGAATGATTTCTCATGCTCTTGTGTGTATATATTACCTATAGTCTGAGCTTCCTTTAGGATGGTACATAGCTTTGGTTTGTTGTATTTTAGTTAGCTCTTCTCTAAGTGCCTTTAGCACAGGCACTGCAAGAGGCTTTTGGAGTCTTGTTTTTAATGTACAGGGGGGAGGACTTGAAATGGAGTTAAAGCAACTTATTTCTGAAGAAAAAAGAACAAAAAAAAAAACAATAAAAATCCATCCGCAAACTAACCTGAAACAACCTACAAATTTTATATTTAAGAAACCAGAGGTTTATTTTTATGGAGCTTCAGTTATGGATACAGTTTCCAGAAAATGCAATTTCAGCTGTAAACAGACTGTGCACAAATGGTTGTTTTTTTTTTCTTTTTTTTTTTTTCCTCCCTGATTTTGATAGTAAACAAAAGATTCAGATAATATATTGAGCTCCTGTGAGTGCAGCCCTCGTGTTCCTCCCACATGAATCCAGCTTCCCCACAGCATCTCCGAGCTCCTCATAGGGCAGGGTTGGAGTGGAAGGAGAGAAAAAAAACCACCCATCTGGCTTCTCTGTCTGTCCTGGGAAATTCCTGTTGTCAAAACTGTCCAAAAAAAACCCGAAAAAAACAACCCACCAATTTGTGTCAAGTAGGTTCCATGCTTTAAATGTTCAAATGATGATACTTGTATTTGTATTTGTTTTTGACATTGCCAAGGTGCTACGGGAAATTGAAATAACAATTATAGAAAAAAAAAATAAATGAATAAAAAGCTGATTTAAAAGGAAAAAAAAAAAACTACACACACACAAAAAAAAAACCACCAAAAAAAAAACCACAAAACAACAACGGTCTCTCTCAGCGCTGTCTGTTACGCGTGTGGGGATGTGAGGGCACGGGGAGGCGGGAAGCGGCGGCTTCGACTGAGGGGCGCAGGGCGCGCGCGGGAAGAGGCGGCCCCACGTGAGGCGACGGGAAAAAGCGGGAATGCGCGGCCGCGCCTGAGGGACGCGCGAAGCTGCGCTGTGTGAAGGTGCGGCGAGTGGCCGCCAGGGGGCGCTGCGCGCGCGGGGGGGAGAGGCGGTGGGGCTGCAAAGCGGTGACGCGAGGCTCGCGCGCCGCCCCGCGCTGTGACGCGGCGGCGGGGCGGCGCTGCAGCCAGCATGGCGGAGGTGGCGGCCGCTCCCGCCGCGCCCGCGACCCGCAGCCCCCGGCGCTGAGCCGGAGCCGCGCCGAGCTCGGCGGCCGGGCCCGCCTTTATTCCCCTTCCCTTTTTCCCCTTCCCCCTTGACGTTCTCCTCCCGTCATGGCCGAGCCGGCGGCCGCGGGTATCTCCTCGTTGCCTCGCGAGGTCCGCGAGCAGCTGGCCGAGCTGGAGCTGGAGCTGTCGGAAGGTGAGCGGCGCCGGCAGCCGCCCCGCCCTCGGGGTGCCGCCAGCCGGCCGCGGGGGCTCCGTGCGGGATGGGAGCCGGGCCAGGAAGGGGTCCTTTACGTGTGTGTGTGGAGGGGGGTGTCTGTGCGTGGGGAAGAACGGCTGGGGGTCGTGGGGGAGCCCGGCGGGGGCTGCGCGGGCCGCTCTCCTCCGTCGGCCTCAGGCCCGGTGCGGGGTGGGGAGGGGTGACAGCAGCGCGGGGCCGGATGCGCCTTCAGCCTCCGAGTTCTTTGCCGTAGCCGTTATCAGCACACTTTTCGCCGAGAACAAAACACGCCGAGTTGGTTTCCCGTTCTGCGCCGCCGTGCCTTTGTTTCCTGCAGCTCGCGGTGCTGCGGAGCCCCGGGTGCGCATCGCCAGGAGCCCAACGGCGCTCAGCTCGGAGCCACAGCAGCGCCTGGTCGGGAGACAGACCGCGAATAATCCGCCCCCCCCCCCCCGCCCCGCCCCCCCCCCCCCGGCATTAACAGATCGACGACAGACGGAGCTACGCTCGTCTTTGTGTCACTTTGTCCCGGAATGTACAGAACGTAAAGGAGGCTGTTTACAGCTGTAAAGATCTGAATTCCTTCTCCGAGCTTCCCGTGCTCGGTGTATTGCCGGATGGAAAGGCAGCGGTAGCGCTTTTTAGCACTGGGCTTAGCGCTGCTGTCCCTGACTCAAACACTGCCTTGGTTTCTCGGGATCCCATATGTGTTCAAAAGTGAAATCCCATGACATTGTGGGTCCCCACGCTTCTGAGATTTTTCCTAAACCCCTCCATATCCCCTGCCAGTCAGCATTCTCTGGTTTTGGAGGAGATTCCTTCTGTTTACTGTTGGCTTTTGTGAGCGTGTGTGTGTGTGTGATTTTTTTATCCAACTTTTTCCAGATAATGCTTTCTGTAAACATTTAACGAAGGCGATAACCCTACCTGGTGTTTGGCTTCGGGTGCTCCACGCTAACAAAGAACTGGAGAACATCCTCTTCACGCGCTAGAAATAAAAAGAGAAGTAACTGTTGGGCTTTGGAAGAATTTGCTCAATGTTTTTAAACGTTTGCTTCTATTTTCTGCAAGTTGCTCCATGTGATACTGAAAGGCTGTTTTATTTTGAGCCGCTGGCATACAGCAACTGCGAGCCGTGCTTGTTAAGGCCCTTGTGGTAGAAGGGCTAGCTGTGACATCATGCTAATCTTTACAAAGCTTCTAACAGCTTCAACTTCCATGCTTCGGAGCAAAGTTTCCTGTGTTATGTAATTCTGTGAACACTAAATCCATTACCACTGCATGGATTTAATACCCCGGTGTATGTGACAGGTTTCTGTGTGCCAATCTCTTTTCCTATCAGAAAGCCTCGAGTGCAGCTGATGGTGTTGGGCTGTGGCCCTGAGACAACCGAGGGGACCTGTGAGGCAGCGGGGGGTCAGTGGGGTAATGCTGCCTAAAACACGCCCCGATTTGAGACTTCAGCATAGGGACTTGAAGGTGAATACATGAATACGTGCATTGTGACCTGGGTATAACTACGGAGCTGTTTATAGTAAACAATATTGAATGGAAGGGTCCTATGAAAAATGGCAGTGGTGCTTGCTGTGTGACTGCTCAGCTCTCGCTCAGATAAGAGCACTTGATCCTTCCCCCCTCCTAACTGCAGCTTTGTTTTCTCAGATTGTCTCTTGTGTGCTCCGTCAGTGTTTCAGTCGGGGTTTCTGCGCCCCTCTTTGGGAGCAGGAGAGGAGCTGTACCTGCAGGGACCCAAATTCAGCACCCCTAACACAGGAGCTGGGAGATGGCTGTGCCTCGGTGGGTGATCCCACGTGGGCAGTGCTGAGCAGGCAGTGTGAAGGAGGGCTGCCCTGCAGGTGGGCTGGGAGCACAAATGCTGTGGGCTTTGTGTGCTTGTGTCCCCACTCACCTTCACGGCTTGCAGGATCTGTAACAGTATGGGGGAAAGAGAGTATTAATATCTTACCTGACGTTGTGCTTGTGGAAGCTGCTGCATTGGCATATAGGATGCAGAGTGGAACAGAAGGATTGGGTTTCGTGTGTGCTTCAAGTAGAAACCATAGTTTGCAATGATCTGCTGTGAGACTTCCTCGGAAGTAACAGCAGTGCCATTCCTGAGGAACTTGGAGTGTTCCAGCAGCATAGTGGGATGTGTTGCAGGAAGCAGTAATTCTTGTTCCGCTAACCAAAATTGTTTTCATTTCTTTATTTCAGTCTCTTGTTGCATGTCCTTATTTGGCCTCAGTGATTGATTTGCGTTTAATTCGTTTATTTCTAAATGAGTTTAGGTAGGAATTCATTTGTCTTCTATAATGTGATATATCCAAACCTCGAACAGCAGATTTTACAGAGAGATTCTTTACAGAAGGGATCAGTGTCACTGTCTCTAATGAGAATGATTAACTGTATGTAAGCAGTGAATTAAGTCATGGAGCTACGTGGAACCTGGAGCCTACTGATTACTCATGCTTTCCTCCATTTCTGACTTGAGTTTCTTTTTCTTTCTCGTGCTTTTTTTTCATCTGTCAGTAACACCCACATTATGCATCAGTAATGATGGGAAGGGCTGGCTGTGTGTTCGCATCTGCTGCTGCTTGATGAGGAGAAGCAACGGGGATGCGAACTTTAAAGAGGACTTGCCCAAACTGTTGATAAGGCTCAAAGGAACGAGCAGTCCCACTTTTCTCTGGGTGCAGGAGCTCAGTTTTACACCTGTGGGGCTGAAGGTGGCCGTGTGTGCTGGTGGCTGTGGGTGCTCCCTAACAGCTTTGCTCTCAGAGCTCAGTGAACACCTGAGATCCTCTGCGTCCAGTCTGAGCGTGGAGATGTCCGTGCACCCTGGTGCTTTGGGGACAGTTCTCAAGCAGCTCTTCTCCTATTAATCTCATTGCAGCTGTGTTAACAGCGCTAAGAAACTCTGGTATTGCCGGACTCATGGGTTCTGATGAAGCACATCCTGTGTGTTGTACGCAGTGCGTGGCCCGAGGTTCGCGCTGGCTGCGCAGTGAAGCTTGTGGCCTCGGTGCGGTGCGGGTGGTGGCGGCACTGGAGCTGCTGTGCTGGAAGTAGGACAGCTCAGTGCCCTCCTGGAGGGCTGACTTGGCTGCTGGCTTTTGTTTGACTGCACTTTCTGCCTGTCTTTAAGCAGTAAAGGGATGTGAGCGGAGTGAAATTCAGCTCGTGACATCTGTGAAAGTATGAGGTAAGGGGAGGGGGAAAACCCCGCCTAGTAATAAGGATGAATTCCTGTGATTGCAGTTCAGGCTCTGAGCACGATTTGCCCTTTCTGGGTTATGTGACAGCGTTATCATATCACCGCTCTTGCTTCATGTACAGAAGGAGGTGGTTTCTGTTGACTTTTCTGGTTAAACATCCATTTGGCTGTCTGGTTTGTGATTTGGTGTGGGTGTTTCTGTGAATGGCTCCGCGCACCTGTGTTTGTTCCTTCTCTGCTGATTGTCTCTTAGCGGAGGCAGAAGGAAGCTGTGTGTAAGGACTTCCAGAAGCAGAAGGGATGGTGGCTGGTGTGGAAAACGTGGTATCAGCAGAACAGCTGAAACCTGGGGTTGAAGGCCAGCCAAATAGGATAAAACCTTACTGGAAGAAAACATGTTGACTCAAGCGATTGGGTCGAGTCTTTGTTTTGTTTGGCTTGAGAAATTCCTGAGGAATCCTGGTGTTTTTCTCTTCCCTCAAAAGCTGTGCTTTTCACTTTTCATTCTTAGATTGCCAGGCACCCATCAAAGTAGGTGAGGATCTTTTTAATAGACGGAGTAGGTGAATTATGGAATCTAAATAGATTAGAGAAGAACCAAAGGAAGTAATTGACAGAGGAAGGTCTGCTTACGTGGAGTTTGCTGAGTGGGCAGAGAGGTTTCACTTCAGTTTTCTCCCTGTTGTTCAGAGGGGAGCTGTGACTGTAGCAGAGAAAAGGCTGAAGGGAGCTTATGAGCGCAAGCAAGTCAGATCTGATCGTCTTGTAGCTAACAGGACTCACAGGTGGTTTTTGTGCTTTTATGCAGCACTGCACCCACAAGTCCTACATTAGGCAAAACTGGTAATGGGAAAGCTTTCATGTTGCTTCTTTAATTTACCTGCAGGACTGACAGCAGATGGGTACCAAATCTGCTGAGAAATCTGCGTATGGCTTTGACACAGCCTCCCCGTATGCAGCCAGCAAAGGTACAGTTCTGAGGCAGTGCTTTGAAATGCAGAAAAATCCTTTTGGAGCACGTCATGGAGAGCTGTTCACACAAATTCAGAGGTGCTCATCCCTGCCTCATGTGGTTCTACCAAGATCTGGATAAGAGCCTTCATTTCTAGTGATACTGTATTAAGCTTTACGGCAGGGAAAGAAGTGGTGTAAGCACGATAGCCAGAAGGAAATACAGCTCAAGTCACGGTCAGCAGAGGAGCAGGGCAGCAAAACTGTCCTCAGTCCATCAAACAGCAGGTCCACGAGGACGTCGCATTCATACCATGCAGATGGTCAAAGCAGAGTGCTGAGTGATGAATGGTTTGGAGAAAGTTGAACGCTACGACTGTGACCGGGAGTAGGTTATACTGTGCAGGAGAAGTATTTGGAGCATCCCAGTTAGTACAGCAAAGAACAACCAGGAGAGTTTAAGAATGTGCATCTGGTTGTGTTGTCACTCCTATTCTTAGGAAATGAGGTGCGGGTTTGGGCTATTTTTAAAAGCTGCAGCTCTGACCCTTTGCCTTGGGGAGAGGAGGAAATTAGAGGCTTTAAAGGCACTCCTCCACCTCCTCCCTCGCTTCTCTGAAGCCTTGCTGGAGTTACAACCAGTTTTCCTCAGCTGGGCTGAGGGGACACCTGGTAGCAATGATTCCTGCGTTGCCTTTATGCTGCTTGCTCTTACTGCTGGTGCTGTTTGCAGTTTCAGTTGGATGCTTGGGCTGGAAGTGTTGATCGGAGCTGTTAGCCTGACACAGCTGCAGTAAAGCTCTCTCTGGTGTTTTCTTGTGGTGTCCTAGATCTTCGGCTTCCTATTTTAAATTCTGTAGCATGAAACATTAAGGGGTAGATGTGATGGATGGCAGCAGAGCTGTGTGCAGCCGGGTCGCAGGTCTGAAAAGCCTGAAAAGCACTTGGAGCTCCATAGAGAAGTGGGAGTGCAAAGGACCCCGTGTGTTTGTAGTTCATTGGTGCTGTGTCAGAAGGGGTGATGGGTTCCTTCCGGATTCCCTCTCTCTAATTAGTGTTTGTCATGAAGCTTTCTATTCATTGGATTTATCATGTTTATTCAGTGGCAAGTTTCTGAAGCCAAAGAGTGAACTAATGGTGAGACATCCCAGAGGTGCAGGCAGAAGCGGAATACCTTCCTGTTTTGATTTGCCTCAAATATAATGTCCAGATAATTTCTTCACATGGTTTTCTTGAAGCTGCTTGCCTCGAAGTTACAGGAGGCATTTCCTGAGCTCAGTGCTCTGCTCAGCTCCTCTGGGGATACTGTTGGGTATGGAACTGAACCGTTCTTCTGTTAACGTTGCTTCAATCCAACATTTTTCTTAGACCTTCTGAAGTCAGGGGAGAGTCATCAGGGTGCCTCATTCTATTAATTAGGATGGAAGATTGTTAAATTTGCACCACGTGTGAGGGAGATGGTGACTTATGGCTAACGGCTGCTGCGCGGGCGGCCGCCTTCCATCTGCTACACAAATTTTCCCATTACATTTTGATGACGAGTCTTGGGCAAAGCCTCACACCTGTATTCCTCACTCTGAGTAACGCTCTCCACTGCTGCTTTTTCCTCTCGCCTGCATTATTTTCTTGAGTAAAACCCCCGTTTCTGTCAGCGTGCATTTTTTTCCTTCGAACTTCAAAGCTGAATGTGTCTGCTGCACACCTCAGTGCACTCACACAGGTTGTGTTTGTACCAAAGACAGTCAGTGTAAGAGTGCCTTGTGCTTCAGGCTCTACTGAATGAACACCTTGTTTTATTCTGTGTAACTTCTGAGAGAGAAGAAAAGGCTTGCTTAAAGTTTTAGAACTTTTCTGCCAACATCGACTTTTTCTAATCCTTCTGAGCTTGAGAAGTGCTGATAGGAACTGTATGAATTCTTGGGGGTGGGAGCCCACTGCAGGGCACGCACTGCGTTTGGGAACCTGGGATGTGAGTTCCTGCTGCAGTGATGGGCAGCTGAGCCGTTCAGAATTGTTCCCCAGCAGTCAGACAACCTGTGTCCAGCAGCTCCGTGTCCCTGGGGAGCAACAGCAACCAAGGGAGCTGTATCCCAGCCTGATAAAATTAGGTCTTCTGTAATCTCTCTCAGGGCAGCCGGATGGCTGGCTGCCTTCAAAAACATATGTTTGAATGCAGGAGTAATGCATTCCATTTCGGATGGCCGTAGCCGTGGGAGCTGGGTGACTTTGTGGATAAAGTGCTCCCATTTTGCCTCTGGGATCAGGACTGATGTCAGACATCAGGTCTAAAGTGCAGCGCTGGAAAAGGATTGTTTGGGATGCTTTTCCTCTCCTTTGCCACTGTACCTTAGTCATAAAGGATTTGAGAACAAAATCTTCCTTTCCTTGTTGGAAATAAAGCACATATTGCAAGGAGGACTTAGCTACAACCTGGAAATGCACACACTCGTTCTGCATTAAGACTGTACTTCGGAATAGCAGCGCTTTTGTTCCTCTCATGTAAGTCTATAATACATTTCTCTCTGAGCAGCACAGGGGAAACACAGTGCTGGTTGTGTCTTGTCCCTTCAAACCTCCTGGCAGTTCCTGCCCTGAGGAAGGGCAGCGCTGCCATTGCAGCCACGCAGCTCTAATGCAGGCACCGCTGCTCTGCTGGGAGTTGATGGATCACATCATACTCTGCTGTCTGTTGCTGAATTTCACCAAAGGAAGCCAAGGATAAGTATTTTTCTGCTAGGAGTCTTCCCTGTGCTCAGTAGCTGCAGTGCCAGGAGGTTGGCTGGAGCTGTGCGGATGGCAGCGAGCTGTGGGTCCTGAGGAAGGTAGGGTTGGGTGAGGCTGTGTTAAGGAAACTTCTGTGTTGCTGCTGTCTCACCTGCACTACCTTCAGTGCATCAGCTTTTCATTTAGAGTGCTGACTGATCTTTGAAATGAACCTTTTCAAACGCGAAGCACCTTTTCTGGAAATTCTGTAACCTCCTGGCTGAGAACAGTGATGAACGCACAAATGTCACTGTGGGGTTCCTGATAAGAGTGCTTTCCTTGCCCCATCGTCACGTCTTCATCGTCACCTTTTCCTGTAATTACCCACTGGGAGCTGCAGGTGTTTCTGGAAGCAGTGATCACACAGATACGCTGCCCAGCCAAAAAAAAAACCCTGGGGGAGGGGATGAGGCTTTGAAGTTTTCTGGTCACTTTCTAGAAAGAGCGATGAGCAAAGTGGAGTGGTTGTAGAGGTCACTCTTTGCCTTTCTGAGGAGAAGGTGAGATGTGTCCCTTACAGCTCCGTGCTGAGCAGCTGAGCTCCTGCCAAGCCATGCATGGTCACTGGGCAGGAGCAGTGAGCAGTTCCTCCCAGGAGCTGGCAGTGACAAGGCACATTCCAGGCACTGCTTATTCACCCTGTGCTGGAGAGAGCAGCATCAGGTGATGGAACGGAGATAAGAGTGCCTCGATCCTCCGTGCTTCTGGTGGAGGGATAAACAGAGCTTCCATCTTCTGTTTGTGCTTTTGGATGGAGAGGGGTGCTGCGGGGAGATTTGCTTCAGTGGGCTCCTTCCTATGTGTGCTGTGCACTGCCCTCACCCCACAGCCACATCTCCTTACAGAGCTTCTGGCAGCAGGATTGGATTGGATCCCACCTCATCGTGTTCCCTTCTCTGCCACCGACAGCCCAAAGCCTCAGCTGTGTGCTTTGTGGAGCTGCAGGGGGTAATTGATTAAGCTTTTAAGGATGTATGTTTCCTTTTCTAAAAAGAGGAAGTTGAGCCATTTAATTCATTCATGTGTGTGGCAAAATGTTGGTTGTAAACCAAATTTATGAATTGTTTTTGTAAGGTTATTAAAATTTTACTGGCAATACTGAAGAAAACACTGGACAGCACAAAGTGGAGTGGAGTAGACAGCACAAAAGTAGATCTCGGAGTGCTCATGTCAGTGGTTTGGGTTTTCTTTTTCAGACTGAGACCTGTGTTTATTCTTAGGGCAGAAACTTTAAGTGATCCCTTGTGGATTAAAAAGAAAAAAGAAAAAAAAAAAGCAAACAATTCTTATTGTAATTAGAATGAAAACCTCCACGCTTACACAATGTCGGATTGGAAATCGCTCCAGTGAAAAGGGGGAAGTGTTGTTTTCAGTTTGCAGGCAGGAAGCCGGGATGCACAGAGCAGAGCTCAGCCCCAGCTTTGTGCGGCCTGATGGCTGGCCAGGGAAGAGCTGGAAAGATGCAGCGTGGTGAGTGCTGCCCGTCTGCACAGCGTGCTGAGCCCGCGTGTCCCTCTGCACACTCAGGTGATCTCAAGTTCAGCGCTGGCCATGGTGGTGAGTTTGGGCCGAGCTCATCGGTACAGTCCGTATCTGTGGAATCGCCCCTCTCTGCTTTAAGTTCTTGAGTCCCTCTGGAATGTTCCCTGAATTAAAAAAAATAATAAAAATGTATTTATATCCTGTTTTGTAGGAAAAAAGTCAATTATTGAGTCCTAAAGCAGGAGAATCACGGATGAAGAAAAAGCAAATGAGTCAGATATAAATAATCCTATTATGTCTTGGCTGCTGCCACACCTAGAAACCTTGAACAAACACTGCTGTTCTGCCTGGCCATTCCTGTGTTTGATACACTTTACTTGTTAAGTCCTGTTTAAAATTGCAGCATGTAAAAATGGCGTAAGGCTGCTCACCATGAGTGTGAAATACTTAAGAAAGTTACTTTGGTCACTTTGAGCACAGACAGATGTCAGACAGACTCAGATGTCTGAGCACAGCAGGTTTGCTGTCATTGTTCCCCTAAATCGGGAAGATCCAGAATCTCAGAGGTGCCGTTGCTGTGGAGGGCTCAAAGTGCAGTTCTTTTATTGCTGCAGACTTTTGAAAAAGAAATAAAATAAAATAAAATAAAATAAAATAAAATAAAATAAAATAAAATAAAATAAAA
>JAPSGF010000130.1:345212-382136 GCA_035772895.1 Perdix hodgsoniae
AATAAAATAAAATAAAATAAAATAAAATAAAATAAAATAAAATAAAAGCCCGCCTAGAGCAGCAAACAGGAAGATGTAATTCCCCTTTGGCTTTTGTGTATCCGAAGGTTATTCCTGGTGTAGAGCTTCAATAAAGCACTTCTGGTGTATCTCGTGGTAGCATGGGAGGTGTAAAGAGAGATGTTTGGATCTAGCAGAGTCATATTTGATGTGTTGTGATTACTGCCATGTGTCCTCCAAGGTAATTACTTACTTAATAGCTCATCTCCTTCGTTCTTCCATGGTGGATAAGTTGATTTTAAAGAAATCTGAATGAAAATGTTTTTGAAAATTGAGAAAGCTGAACCCTTTCTCCTCAGCTCACATTCTGATCCTGCCATTGCAGCTCCTTCCAGGGCCCAAAGCCCTGTCTGCCAAGGGTGGCTGTCACCACTTCCAGGGCTTTTTAGGGGAGATTAGGGTTGGGCTGTTGGTTCTTGTCCAAACATGCACAGTTCACATTGTTCTTCTGTACCGACTGCTGTCCTCTGGGTTTGTAAGGGGCTGTGAAACATCCTCCAGCCCAGAGGAGTTGTCCAGATTTGTCACGTATGTGCTCACCTGCAGTAATCTTTCTCAGTTTATCAGTGCTGCACTGTGGTAGCTCGTGATATTCAGCCCATGTATTTCCCTGGAGTGAAAAGGTAATTTCTTGTTTTAAACTTGAGGGGGAAAGCCACATGGAGACAAAGGTTCATGTCCTGACAGCTCTTCAGGGCTTTGTTCACAGAGGCTCCCTCTTCTCCCATGACAAAGGCACTGCTTTTCTTTCCGTGTTCTGTGGACTGAAATGGATGCAGCAAAGCCATGGGGGAGGGGAGCAGCAAGTAAGGCAGAGGGTGGTGGTCAGAATGTGCTGAAGGAGCAGAAATCACAGAATCATAGAATGGCATGGGTGGGGAGAGACCTCAGAGATCATCCAGCTCCAACCCCCGGTCAGCTTCCAACTAGGAATCTGTGGAACTGCTTCAAACAATCCCTTCCAAATAATGGAAGCATTCCAGTGCCACGCAAGGTGCTGTAGCTTGGCCTGTTCTCTTAGGAAAATTATTGTATTTCTCTTTGTTTCCTTACCAGCCCAGAACAGCTTCCTGTGAGCTTTAAAATGGTGTGAAAGATGGACGCAGACATCACACAGCACTGCAGGCTGTGCTCCTCTTCTAGCCGGGACAGAACTATGTGGGCAGAAGGATAAAAGCAAAGGCTTGGCATGGGGAACTGGGGAAGGAGTAAGTAGTCTGCTGTTAGAAGTGAGTTTGGCTGCAGGTGATGGCAGCAGCACAGCTCGGGGTGTGCTTGCTGCTTTGTGCCCCTCTTACGTTCAGTGACAGCCTCAGTTGTGTGGGTCCAGCCACAGGAGCTGACAGCCTTAAAAAATGAGTAGTATTCCTTTTGAATATTTGACATAGGAGAGAACAGCCTGCAGAGCAGTCCAAGAAGAGAAGAATGAAAGGAACTAGTGAAGCAGAGAGATTTGGGCAACGTAAGACTGCTTTTTCTGTAGTTCTGCTTTTGAGAATAGCTATTTTAGAATAGCTTCCATTTTCTGTGTGTGAAGTGTGACGAAAAGTCTCCAGAAGTTATTGTTGCACTGGGGCAAGCCTGCAGTCGTTGGGCTGTTTCCATGTTTTGAAGGGATTGTTTGAAGCTGTTTCATGGAATCCCAGCTGAAAGGTAGATTTCTGCTCCTTCAGCACATTCTGCCCCAAGCAATTGCAGACAGCATCTCTCTTCTTAACTCACTAAACCAGTTGATGCTTGAGCTTTGAACATGCCGTCTGCTGTTTAAGTGTTGCATGCTGTTAGATACGTAAACGAAAGGGACTGTGCTGGTTGTTCCAGGGAGTCAGCTCATGGAGGGGAAAAGCTGACTTGGGTTTCCTGTGATATCCTTTACCTCTGATTGTCTGAATTCAGAGCCGTCCAGCGTTATCTGTGGATGGAGGCATATATGAAAAGGAAGAAGGCAGCTAGGCCAGGGCAGCTTGCCTATTGCTTAAAGCCTTTGTTACAGACCAAAGGAAACCTGCTCCCATTTAGGCACTAGTGCAGCCCCAGGGGCTTTCTTGGCCTCGTATGTAAAGAAGATGAAGGCAGCCGCATGGAAATGATTGCACACTTTTGCATGTCAGTCTACATTAGCTTTTTGGACCCTGGTTGTTGTTTGAATGCTAGGATCTCGTGCTTAATTCTCAGAGTTTTCATCCAGTGGGTCTGTCAGTGCAGCACTTAACCCTTCTGGTGAAACTGAGCCGTGAGGAAAGGACCTTCTGAGCAAGGGCACTGGCAGAACTGGTCTGCTATTGAACTGCCCCGAGCCTGCCTGCGGTTGTGTCCTGATCACAGGGAAGGAGATGTTTGCAGTGGTCAGGGGCTGCTGTGTGCCTCTGGTGGCTGCTTTCTCCTGGTGATAAATTCCTACTTCTTGATTTGCTGTGTCCTTAAATTAAAAAAAAAAAAAGAGGGGGAGATAAAAACTCCACTCTCAAAATAAACTTCAATTTTAAGCAGTGAAACTAAGCAAATTAGGAAGGGACACACTTTGAAATCTGCATTGCTCCGCTGTTTCCCTTCTCTCTGCATGGAAAGAAGGTTTTAGTGTCATGTGTAGCTGTTCCAGCAGTCACATCGCATCGCTGCTCCGCTGCACTGCAGGAGCTGAGGTTGGTTCCTGCAGGCTGCGTTTCTGGATTGACTCTTCTCCCTTTTCAAGCTTTCAGCATGAAGCATTCGGTGGATCTGCGCACAGAACAGTCAGTCCAGGCAGGGAGCCGCAGTGAAGGTATCATGCTGTGAGCACAGCCTGTCTGTGGTCACGAACTGAGCGTGACCTCCAGGCTCCAGGAGTTGTGTTGCATCGTCCTGGGCAGAATGAGGGCAACAGGGAATTTCTGGGCAGAGTGTCTGAGGTACTGCTGTCTGTAAGGGCTTTTTTTGGGTACTGCAGATCGGCTGAGACAGCCAGCAGCGTGTTTGGTGGGAGCATCTAAGGCAAGGAGCTGATGTTGTTTGTGTTTTATCTGCTGTACTGGTTTGTGCTGCTAGAATGCCAAATACTTAAGAAAAAAGGCGTAAGGCATAATGAGGGGAAGGGATTGCTTTATTTCCCAAATATGATTAGTTTTCTTTTACAGATTTTACTTATATAAACTGTATGGAGCCAGCAGGCCGGTCCTACTGAACAAATTGGAGGGCAGCAATCCAAAACTGTGCCAAATGCCTGTTGTCCTGTTCCTCCTTTTTCAGAGGTTTTGCTTCATTGCAGGGCTTCTCCTTGGACCTCAGTTTCTTTCTAGGCAGACTGTCTTGCCTTAAATTCCTGCTGTCAGCATGGCCTTAGCCCTTCCCACTCCCACCCCCAAACTGTGGAATAGTCTGTGGTGCTTCAGACTGCTATTAAAACAGCCATTATGTTTGCAGTTGAAAGCAAGGCCTGCTGCAAATGGAGTGTTTTATCAAAAAGGTACAAGTGTCTTCCTGTTACCATTATTACATTGACAGACCGGTTTTATAAACATTTTAGTGCTCTTTGAAATGGGTGATACCTGGTGATTACGGCTCCATTAGGTGTAGTAACAGATGGTTAATGCAAGTACTTTTTATGTTGTCATCAATCGCAGAAAAACTGAAGTGCAAGTGTTAGATTCTGATCTCTTCGAGCGTAAGGCTGGGAGTGAACATGAGAAATGGTGGAGGATCTCAGCAAGCTGCTGCTCAGAATTGTGCAGAGTAGGCTGGGGAGGGACAATGAGTCACAGTGGAACACGGACACCGGGATGAATTGTATGGCAGCGCAGCAGGGCCGCGGCTGGGATGGTCCTCAGATGGGCAGAGTGCAGTGCTGTGTGAAACTGCCAGGTCTTAGAATGGGGAGGGCTCCCAGAGTTACGAAGTTAGAGGGAGAGGCCTGGAAAGTCCCTGCCTTTCAGCCAGCCAGAGTAGAGGTGGAATTAGGCCACGGCCATCAGATAACTGTGCCGAGGTCACGCTGCGGAGCTGAACCAGCAGCTTTGCCAAACATCTGCAGCTTTGCCCTGTATACACGCATGCAGTTGTACCTTCCATCAGGTGTTTTTAAATGGGGATCAGAAACCTCTGTGTCCTTGCTAAGATAAGAATTGCAGAGGGTGCTAAATTAGACTTGCTTTTTTCTGGCACTAAACTTTTAAGTTTAGTCAGTTTCTTTTGTTTGCTTTATAGACACCTTAGCATTGTATGTTCTTCAATGTCTCTATACCCCTGCCTAGAGAGAGCATAGTTAGCCCTGCAGCCTTTCTTCCTGTGACAATTGGAGCTCACACGTCAGGGTTTCTGTTTTAGACGATAACTTGGAGGGCTTACACATTTCACATAGTAAGAAAACCAGGCTAATACTGTTAGAATTAAATGCTAGTGGTAAACAAAGGGTTCTGCTCATTACTTGAAGTGGTGCTTCTGACTTTAAGGGAGATTGGCTGTTGCTGAGGGAAACTGCACCATCACCCTTGCATTAAACTTGTTGCAGAATGAAAAATTAAAATACAATCTGACTGTCATTAAAATGAAGTAATTGATGTCATCACTCCATCGGATTTTTTGGGAGCTTTTGGCAATTGCTCCAGGTTGCTATTAACACCTGATCAGCCAGCATCCTTAAAGCAGAGGGAACAGGAGGGAGCTCTCTGTGTAGCTGGAAAATACAAAGGAACATCTCAAGGAAATGCCCAACGAGCAGAAACCAGCTGGGGCAGTGGGGCCTCTTCGTGGAGATGTCTTCCTTGAGTTAGTGAGACCAAGTCAAAGCAACAGTTTGAAATAAAGCTGAATCCATTTCTTTTAATACATTTCCCTCTTGAGGTGCATGGCTTGGAGATGACTGAACGTGATTAAGCATCAGAAGTGGAATTTGGGAGGGAAGGATTCTAACTTTATCTTCAACATGGCAAACAGACCCAGAAGGTCAACCCAGTACTGATAACCGTTCAGCTCTGCTTTTCATTAACTGACATAACAATTAACTGCTGTTAGTCCTCAGTGTGCTGCTTGGTGCTTTGTCAGGCAGCAATCAGTTCTCAACGTGTACAGTTTGGTGTTTTGCTTTTTAGTTCGTAATTCCACGTAGCGTGTTTTAAATAAAATTTGGGAAAAAAGAAGTGCATCCCTGTTTGCAAGAAACCTTTCATCTTTAGCTCTGGGCTCTGCAGAACTGGAGTGGTGAGGAGCCTTGTGTTTTTGTGCTGGCTTCATCCCTTTCAGAATATTAATATTTAATTTAAGGCTTTTTAAAGCTTTTAGCAGATTTAGGCTTTCTTCCCTGTGGTGGTTATATGTGAGGACAACTTGAGAGAGCGCTCTGATGAACTTACAATATGGAATGTGGTTTTATTCATTTTGATTTATGACTTGAAAAAAAAAATTCAAGAAGTTTGTCCTGTTCTGTAAGTAGCTCTGCCATAAACAGCCATGGAACAGATCCGGCACTTCTCCCTCCCCTGCAGCTCGAGCCCAGCCAAGCAGGTACTGCTCACATCCCAGCCGTAACTCCTCCTTGCCATGAGGGCTGAGCTGCAATGGCTCTGCAGAGAAAACCACAGGTGAGCAACAGTCCCTGTGCAGTGTGGTGCCTTCCTGGCAGCTCTGCATTCCAATTGAGCCTGCATTGCTTTCACAAAAGCAGGCAGTGTTTGGTGACAAGGAAGCACTTGGCTTTTGCTGAGATGCACTTGTTTACACATTTTTTACCCAGCATTTTAATGATACATTTTACTTTTGGACAGACTGAACCTCGTTAGCACAAATACACCATGACATTTCTACCTGTTCATAGAAATTGAGTTTTGTCTTTCAAATTTAAGATATTTTCTTCACGTGAGGAGCGCAGGATGTGAGAGCAGCCCTTGTTCAGGCCTTTCAGGGCAGGAGACAATTTGTCCTGGGAAACACTTGGAAGCAGTTTAGAGATTGATCTTTCTTGTTATTTTTCCCCACTCTTCGCAGCTGCCTGTGGTACAGAAGCTCGTGGTGGTTTTGCATCGTGCTCATTAAGTTCTTCATCAGAGCTGCAGAGGGGTTTGTGCATTACAGCTGACAGCACCCAGAGCCATGGCTGAGCCCCAGTCTGAGCATCCCGAAATCTGCTTTTGGTGGTTCAGGCTGCAAACAACGAAGGGGAAATGCAGTCAGCATTCTGGTTTCTGCAGAGCTTTTGTTTACCAGCTCATGCTTCTTCCCTGTTGGCTGGATCAGTCAATCTGTTGTTTAAAGTATTTATTTATAGCTAGTGCTGTCCTTTGATTCTTTAATACCAAATTTACTAAGAGGAGCTTTTAATTTACCTACCAAAAGCTGCGTCATTTCCAGGAGAATGTGTTTGTTTTTCTTCCCATTTTATTACAAATAAATCTCAATGAGTGTATTTCCACTGTATCAAATGTCTCTGGCCTTCGTGGGAAGAGTGTGCAGGAGCATCAGAGCCAGACAGAGCAGTTTGGAGAGCAGTTGTGTTGAGGTGTTTGCTTATCCAGCCAAGCAGTGCTGCCTTTCTGCTGTGATACGCCGGGTGCCAGGTGTAAAACACGCTTCCCTTTTCATTGATATTCAGCTCCTGTGTGTAGTTTAAGGCCAACCCATGAATATTACAAGTGTCATACATACTGTGTTGGGGCCAGTCCCTGTTTTTTGTAGCCCCCCTAAGTGAAGGCCGTGCGGTTGGAAGCTGCCCTATTTGCTCTTCAGTCAGTGAGATGATTGTGTGCCGGTGAGACTCGTGGTGATAGCTCTGCTCCTCCAGCAGGAAGGTCTTGGTGCGTGGATCCTCTCAGTGCTGCTGTGAGAAGCATCCCTTCCCAAGAGGAGCTGAGTGCTGCCAGGCCTGAGTAACTCTGCCTTGCCGAGGAGCTCTGCAGAATTGGTGGCGTAGGTAGAGCCGGGAGGAATTCAGATGAGATGTTTTCTCAGCCTCGCTATGGGGCTGCTGGGGAGGCTTTAATTATTTGTTGTGGGAACAAAGCAGTGATTGTCCAGAGCTCTGTGTTATCCTCTGTTTTTTGTTTGATGGAGTGCCTCTACTCCCTGTTTGCTGAGAACCTCGCACGAGGTGGTTTGGAGTCATTTGTTTTGTGATTACTTCGTTGTCATCTTCTCCTTTATTTTTCACTAATGAGAAATCAGCAAGCTGGAAGTTTTCTCCTGTGAATTTTCCTTACACGAACGTTTGGTTGGAAACTGCAGTCTCAGGAATGACTTTTTAACGAGGCCACAGTGACACATTGTGTGACAAACACATAGTATTTGGGAATATAAATACAGGAATTCTTCACAGCAAAATAGTTTTCTGTCAAAAATTTTACTGAAACGACATCAGTGACTGCAGTATCTTTTCTGTGCTCTTTCATTCATTTTGTTTGTGTTCTTTTCCTTTTTTGGCAAGTTGCTGACTGCATGCTCTTAAATAGTCTTACTGATTTCTCCATACTTCCTTCCCTCTGAAAGACAGACATTTGAGAATTGAGTTTATTGAAATTGGAAAAGGAGATGCTGCACCCTTAAAGAGGCCCCGGTAGGGAAATATGCTGTGAGCAGTGATTGTGATTCTGGAGATAGCTTGTTGAATGGGATCTTCCTTGCTTCTAAGCCTGTTTGTTTAGGTTCAGGGTCCACTGGTGTTGCAGAAAGAATATTTGCCTTCAGTTCTGTGAAAATACACTGTGACAGCGGTGTCCTATTGGTGCAAGGCATGAAAAACACAGCTGGTGTGGTCCTGTCATTTTGGAGCAACAGAAATACATGTTGTAATTGGTCTGAGTGTTGCAGCATCCTGCATTGCAAGGCCAGCAAATTGAGCAGGGCTATTCCTTCCCTTACAATAATAACAGGTTTGGTGTTTTTTTTCTACTTTGGTATTTTGGACCAGAAATCGAATGCAGTTTTTATTTGGGTGCAGAATTAGACGGGAGCAGTCGGTGTGCTGGGAGCAGTGCTTAATTCCCATTGAAGCATTTACATTCAGTAGCATTGCTATAAATCTTCTGGAGGTTCTCAGCTCCTGGGCTGAGCCGGAGCGCGGTGCAGCATCTGCAGCCGCATGCTGTGCGTGCTGTGTGCTGCAGGACCGTGTGCTGCCCAGTGCTTGGATCTTCCACGCTGCTTAAAGGCGCTCACGTCGGGGATCTTCCCACATCTGCTATCCAGCATCTGAACAAAGTGCTTCTGAGGCAGACGCTCTGACTCCTCGGCACGCCAGAAGAGCCCGAACAGAAGTTGCTCCTCGCATGATCTTGTAAAGAGCATTGCAGCTGACAGTATAATGGGTTTTCTTAGGCTCGCTGGTGACATGCCAACATGGTTTCCTTAGCAGTGAAATTCCTCAAGAAGCCAGGGTTGCTGATGTAAACAGAGCTGAAAGCTTAACACTGCCCGCACTGAGCGCGGGGCTGAGGCCCACTGCTGTGCCGTGCTGCCCAGTGCATTTTCTTCTGTTCTTTCTGTTCCACTTGGGTTTCCCATGCTTGCAGCCAACTTGAACAGGGAGCACTCTTCAGCGCGGCGCAGGCGGCCTCAGCCCTGCACAGAGCAGCAGTGCTGGCACAGCGTGCTGACAGCTGGAGCACAGCTCTGCTTTCCTGGGACTCTGTTTCTGATGGGGTGAATTCTGAATGACCACGTGCAAAGCAGACTTAAGGATATTTGGCAAAGCACAGATGACTGTTGATGTCTTTGCCTGGATTCTCGCTAGGCAGGCTTAAAAGAAGTGAAAAAGCAAAACTAAGAGTGATTTATTTATTAGCAGCTCGCTGACTGTGCCTCCTATCTCTTTGACAAAAATGCTTTTGGAATTTGGTGGGAGTTTCTGAAAGTGAAATGACTGGTGTTGCACGCTAATTTGAGGCTGGATCAAAATTAATAACTTTGTTGCTTTGATGTTAAGTAGTGGGATCCTACTGCGGTGACTAATAGTGTTGAATAGCAGCTATCTGAGAGAAGGCACTTGTTAATGCTGTAAAATGACTGTGGTGTGCGTTTCAGATTTGAGTGTTTGGGAAAAACAGGGCATTTTGCTGCCTTAAGCCGCCATCGCTTTCTCAGCTGCCCTTTTCTGTGGAATGGGAGTGCCATCCTCGTGAACACACGCCTGGTGCCACTGCCTTGAGGGAACCAAGACAGGGAGCACATGGGAGAACGCCGCGACAGAAGTCTCATCTCTTTACTTTTGCCGAATTCATTCTCATTATTGAGATTTTTTTGTTTGGGGGTAATCTTTTTGTTTTAGTGCTAATGCTTTTCACTGAGATATCGTTGTTTGTTCCAACATGTGTGGTCACTGAGCTCATCCGGTTACTTGCAATAGCATTTTCCCATCTGGAAATACATAATTATTGTGCCCTACTGCAGTGTGACGTGCCAACCTGCATGCTAGCTTGCTCTGCTAACGCTGTGTTTAAAAGATGAGAGTTGCATTTCCATAGCTGAATACTTTGTGTTGAGAAGCAGTGTTTGATCAGTAGATAGCGGAGTAATTGCTCTTAACTTCTTTCTTTTCCCGTTCTGACACGGCATTCAAGAATCTAGCATTTAATTACAAGGGTAACCTGAGGTACAGATGGCTTGGAACAGCTTGCATCTCCGAACTGCTTTTCCAGATGGCTTGCAAAGGTGTTGCTGTGGTGTCAGACCTGGAGCAGGGTTACCTGTGGCAGTTGGCTTTTGTTAGAGAAATCAAAGCCTACTTCAGGAGCATTATGAAGTATTGCCATGTGCATGCCTTGAAAGGGTAAGGGATGGGTGTTGCACGCAGGATAAGTGAAACTTTAATTTTAATCATATCCCAGATGAATCCACAGTGAAAATAGTCTAGTGGTTTTCATAGAACCGTAGGATGGATGTGGTTGGAAAGGTCCTTAAAGATTGCAGAACCATTGAATGGGCTGGAACTGAGTTGAGTTTGAAGAGCGTTTGTGGAGAAAGTGTGCTGTTTTGGATAGGTGAAGTTTGTGAGCTTTTCTAGTTGGGCTGGATGGACCACTCCTAAGAGAAGTTTATCAGAGCTCACTGTTGTAGGAGCTCAGTTTCTGCCTTCAGGAGGACCATGATGCACCCAGTGAATAACTGCTGAATCACAGGGCTGCTGCTCTTGCACAGAGTTTAGTCATTTCCTGGGAAACTTTTGTTTTCAGTCTGGTGGTGGAGGGTCAGGGTTGTGCATCTGCGCAGGAGTTAAAAGAATGTGAAGTTCGGCTGGGGTCTGTGATCAGTCAGTAGAGTGTTCTGCCTTGTCATGGCTGGTCTGCTTCACTGGGGTTGGAAGATGCATCGTGAGTTGTTTTGCTCAGCACTTTGCTCAGTAAAGTAACTGTGCACATAGTGAATCCTTAGATATGTGCACATGGAGCTTGCTGCTGCTTCTTGTTTAAACGCAGCGTTTTGGAGCACCAGGGGTGCTACAAACATAATTACAACCCGAGCCCAAATTCTGCTGATGGACTTCGTGTTCAGAATAGGTGAAAATGATTCACTTGAACAGATTTTTGTAAAATGGTACTTGTGACGAAGCTGTGGTTTACTGCCATGTGCAATACTCAGAAGGGAAATTGCATTTTCCCCCCATGTCATGCTGTAGTTATTGAAAAGATTGTTATTTTTTTCCCCAGGATGGGGTTAGATGCAAAATTTATTACTTGTTTATGGGATTAAGCTATTTATGTGCGTGTGCTGGCTTTATTGGTAACGTAAAATTTATATGGCTGCACTTTGCAATGTAATAGCTCGTATTAAAATGGACCTCAGTAATTGTATTTTGCAGATATTTGTTAGAGGCTATGAACCAAGCAAGCATTTAATAGAGCTAACAGGATTTAGTGCTGTGTTTAAAGGCTTTGAGTTTGTACTTACCTGTTGTAAAGGAAGATGTTGGCCATGCATCAGTTGCTGATTCACATGTGTATCACACGTCCTTTTGCTGCAGGTCTGAGCTAATGACAGCATCTCTGCCTTGCAGTTCTTGCGTACGGATGAATTAGAAGCAGGCCTTACTTTGGCTGCATGCTCATATGAGCCACTTACCTGGGAGGTCCTTGGAAGAACCTAAGCCCAGAATGCTGGGGTCACGTTGATGCTGTGAAAAGCGTGCACATGTAACGTGTAGGAATGTTCTTGTGTCTGCTCCAAGGAGAAGAACCAACAACCCCGCGGCTCATACATGAGAGGCTTTTTTTATTTACAGTGGGAAGCTTCCAAGTATTTTTCAGCGTCCTGAACTCATTTTGCTAACTCAGGACAGTGCTGTTTTCAGCGGCGGTCACACTGAGATTCCATACGTGGCTTTTTTTTTTTGTGGGAAAAGGGAAGGCTTCTTAGCTGGAGCTGATCCGCTGCCACCTCCTTCCCATTGCCCACCGCCTGCTCACAAAGACAACTCAGCTCTGTCCTCAGCTCACCCAGGTTGGTGATGCACCACATATGGCATCTAAGATTACGGCCCATAATACATGGGCCGAGACGGGTGACACGAGGACTCTGGGTCATCAGGAGCTCTGCAGTGCTGCTGTAAGACGGAGATCCTTCGCTGAAGTTTCAGTAGTTGTGTTTGTCGTCTAAAGGTAAAACAACAGCAGCAGCAAATTAAAAAGGCTTAAGGCACACACAGAGCACTGCGTGACCTCGGGTGGCACAGAGCCACCACGCCGCTGCCACCGAACCATGCCACAGGAATCTCATCCTCAGCTGCACTGCTTGGAAGAAATAAATGCCAGGATTATTCACATAGTTTGGTGAAAAAAGTGTGGCACAGAGTTTGTGAGGTGCTGGAGCCAAGCCGGCTGGTAGTGGGTATAGATTAATCTGGAGCTGATCTGTCTGTGAAACTTGGAGTGCTGAACTGTGGCAGCGTAATGCTCCCACTCAACAAACACAGCTTTGTGAGACTCGCTGTTTTTTTCAGCCCCTATTCATGTTTTTAATGGGAACAGAATGGTGCAGTTAAAGGGAAAGTGCAAGGCACAAACCTGTTCTGTTTGTTTTCCTTTTGGAGGGATGTAGGATCGAGTAAGGCTTGCTTCCTTTCTAAGAAATCATTGACTTTTTTTCTTTCTGGGAGACTGTAGTTTGCAGAGCTTGGTGGTGTTTTCAAGGAAGAAACCTGATGTATGCCTTCACCAGAAGGGGAAGGGATCTATGAAGCTGCATCATCACCTGGGCAGAGACAGAGCGAGGGGGCTGACTGAACTCAAAACATAGTTTTACTGCTGAATTCATGGCCAGAGAGTGTTGGGAGTGCAGGACCATTGGCAGGTACGCTCTGTTTGGACACGTGGCCTTGGAATAAAGGTCCCTGCAGCCTGGGATTGGCAATGTCCTAGCATGAAACCCTGGTAAAGCAGTGGCAGGGTGTGCCTAGGAGTTCCCTGTTGTCCACAGGTGGAAGGGAGAGGAACTCTAACTTGAGAATAAATGGAGTGGCAACAGCATCTGTTCCTGAAGTGCTGTTTGGTTTGATGGCTGTTTTCTGCCTGGGCCGGAACTGAGATGCTCCCAAGTGCTGAAGTGCGTACTTTTCCTGACGCTGAATTTCTCAAGGATGCCACCTGATGCTTAAAAGGCCTCATCTGGATGTGGCGTGCAGCAGAACATTCTGGACCTTCGGCTGCACTTCTGGGCTTTCAGCATCTCCATTGGTGTCTGCTTCTGGACGAGGACAGGGAATCCAGAACAACCGGAGTGATTTTTGTGTTCTGGCAGAGGAAGCGAGAGGTGACAGAACTGCAGGGGATGTGGGCTGAGCTGTGTGCCGGGGGATCCGAGGGGGGAGGAGCGCAGAAAGGCAGAGCCACAAAGGTCGCTTGTGTGAGTAAGACCTGAAATACAGACGCGGTGGTGATAACGTAATTATTTCCTTTCTTAATATGATTTTGTTACGGTGTTTGCTGTTAAGTAAACGGAACAGGTATCCGTATTTTGGAGCTAATGAACGTAACTGGAAGCATTGCCAGGGTTCTCTGTTAGCAGAAACTGCTGGAAACATCCAAACCGTGTTTCTGCTGTTGTTTTAAAAGCATACAAACGCTTTTTCAAATACATTCTCATTTCGAATTTGAATCTTCTGCTTGATACAGTCGAGTGTTTGGAGGCTTTGTTGGAGAGATGCTGTGCGCTACGTGATCATTTTCCTTAATTTCTCCACTGGAGTAATTATGGTTTTGTTAGACAGTAAATGATTCAGTGTTCTCATTCCATGGGGGGAAGGGGAGCGCGGATGTTGAAAGAGGAGCATTGTCAGAGCATAGCAGGATTAGCTGGTGTTACCACCTTGCACTGATTGAGCACCGCTCTTTAGAGCAGATCATCAGCTCTAATTGCTAAAAAGCAGCCTGGCGTCACAGGGCGGTGAGGCTCCTGAAGTTTTCAGCTCCTCTGTTGCAGGATTTGAATATAGGTGCAGCTCTGGGCTGGTGGGTTGGGGCTGGCCGGGCGTCCTGCTGCCCTGCAGAAGCCTGCGAGGAGTTCGTCTCCCAGTTCTCAACAGTTGGAAAACACGGGTTGGATGCATGCGACGAGGATGGACTCTGAGAAGGGAATCTCAGGCTCCATTTTGCCATTTTCTCAGGGAATTCCCTTAAATGAGATATGTTTAATCGCAAACAAGCAGAGCCTCCTGGATTTCATCACGGGCTCGGGGCCCTTCTGGTATTCCAAGCTGGGAAAAGTGGCTGCTCCCTTACTTTGTTGTTTCTGTGAGCCGTAAATCGAGTCATTTCCCACTCTGACTCCAAGGAATGGCATCTCTGATGTGTTTGCAAGGCCTGCTGTGTCTTGAAAAGTAGAATATTTTTAACTTCTTGTGAAACTGTCAGAAAGGAAGCATTGGAGTAGAAAAGAAGCATTGGGTGGTGCGGGGATGGGCAGCAAGGGGAGGAATGGCTGAAGCAGCGAAATAGCGGAACCTGTCCTGTTTCTGGTTCGCCAAACGCTGTGCAAACGAGCAGGAAAACTGAGCTGTGGCAGCACAGGAGGAACCTTTTCACGTGGGGATGAGTTGTCCTCTGCATGGTGGAGCGTTGGTTGGGATGGAAGAAGCTGTGAGAGGGAAACGGTGTGTGCGGGGCTGACGGGATGGGTCACGGCAATGGAGGGGCTGTGGCTGTGCTTCAGCCCGTTCTGATGGCCCGTGGCTGTAGCTTACCAGGGCTGAGACCTTCAGGGTGAGGAGGTGAATAGGATTTGCTGAAGTTGGGATGAAGGCAGCGTGGGGAAGGGCTGGCTTTTGAGACACCAGGAAAGGTTGCGATGTGGGAATCTTAAATGAAGCTGAAACTCTGCTTTCTTTTGACAAGAATTCCTTTTCCTCAGCAGGGCCTCCTCAGCATGTGGAGGCACGGCCATGGCTTAGGCTATGGATAAATATAGCCCACAACTGAGCAGAAACAGTTGTAGCTGGGAGAGGGCCAGAGGAATGCCTCAGCTTAAGTGGTTTTGTTTGTGACTTCTTTCCTAGGGATGAACAAACACTGGCACCGTTTTAACGCTACGTTGTCAGCTCTCCCTGCTTTGCTAATGCTTTTGCGTCTGTGCAGAGAGGGGAGATTCTTCTGGGGTTGTTTGTTAGCTATCTGGGAGAATTTAACACATCAAATGTCACGAAAGGTTGAATTGATGGAAGCGGGGTTGATGGAGATTTACCAGGTTTATGGAGCAGGAGTGAATGGCTCTGGAGATTGCAGCCCCGTTGTCTTTGTTCTCTTCCTGTTGCTGTAATTTATGATTTTCGGTGAGGAAATCCGCCATCTAGCCATGTCCATTTCCTGTGGAGCAGCAGAGAGGGGAGAGCATGGAAGAAGAGAATTTCTCTTGGTGGCTCTTTGATTTCTGTCTCAGTGAATTGATACCAAATGTGGATGGTGTGGGACCAGAGGGATCACACAGCGCTTTCCTTCCACTTTTGCAGCACCTGGAAGGACATTTATTTCCAAGCCTTGTGGTGTCAGCTCTGCTGTAACTCTCGTGGTTGTGGTAACCAGACCTTGGCTTCATTAAGATGATCTCATACCTATCACCCATACCTGCACACAGCCTTATTTAACCAGGTGGTGGTTTGTGTGTGTGTGTGTTTGTGTGTTTGTTTGTTTGTGTGTTTGTTTGTGTGTTTGTGTGTTTGTTTGTGTGTTTACAGTACGTGGAAGTTCAG
Organism: Perdix hodgsoniae; assembly: GCA_035772895.1. Classification (NCBI taxonomy): domain Eukaryota; kingdom Metazoa; phylum Chordata; class Aves; order Galliformes; family Phasianidae; genus Perdix; species Perdix hodgsoniae. The sequence continues at coordinate 360,406 of JAPSGF010000130.1, forward strand.
CAGAGCAGAGCTGCGATGCTGCAGGGATGTCCCAGGAATTTCTCATCTTGATTTCGCCTGGATTTGACTCCTTGTAGCTTTCCTGCTCTTGCCAAATAGCAGAGAATTTTTCCTCTATTAGTTCAGGCTCTAAGAATCCTTTCAAGCGATAGGGATCACGTGGTAGCTGAGATTGCACAAAATGTTTTGACCTGGGTTTCCTTGCGTTCTTCAGTGGTATTTCACCTCCATTTCAAATTTCCAAGTGCAGATCTGTGACCCATAGGGCTTGCATTCCTGTGATGATGGGTTTGTTTTGCTGGTGGGATATTAGCATGGAAGAAGGGATTGGAAAGAATTCTTTGCTGCCCAGTCTGTAAAACAGAGTGTGATGCTGTGAGTGCTTAAACAGAGCACTGGGATCTGTTTGCAGTGCCCTGCTATTCCTGAGTGCTTCCAACAGCTTTCTGTGGCAGACGTTTCATTACATATAGCATGTAACCACCGATGTCAAGAGTCCAATTAAGTGTTGGGAGAAATGAATCGCAAAATAACAGACTACAAACAGATCTGTGGGTTGGCTTCCAAGGGAAGTCCCTCCCCTTCCCTTGCAGGTTTGTTTTTCCTGCCGTGGTGTTCCCCCCTGCTCTCTTGGCCACCCAAAGGAGGCAGTGCAAGGAGTTGGAACTGCTCCCAGAATGGAGAAGCAAAGCACGGATCAGTTTGTAGATCCAGCTTATGTGCTCAGAGGAAATATCACCCCTTTGGTGCATGCTCTGTGTGGGGCTTTTCTGAAGGTGCAGTTTTCTAACACGAGCAGCATACCTTTCTTATGAGCTGGATTAATTGGACTGAGCTGTACATTGCAATCAAGCATTAAAATTAATGCTTTGCTTGGCATTTCAGTGCTTCATGGACATTCTAATTTTCTATTGCTGGATTAGCTTGGACTTGTTGGGGCCTGACTCAAGCTCAGTAAAAGAGAAGTGAGATAAAGTTGCGTGTGCAAGTGCACACCCTCTGCCAAGCAGTGCCTTTATCCATTTCAGCCCTTGCTGTGGGTGTTGAATGATGGAGATCTGACTGTCCAGGAAAAGGAGCTCACTCCGTTCCCTCTTCAAGCATTTCAGTACTGCAGAACCACCTCTATAAGCAGAACGGCCACTGAGCTGTGCTCCAGCAGCCATGCTGGGGGGCTTTTGGCCTAAACCTTTCTGATGTGACCCTCCACGTCCAGCTGAGCTGAGCTGAGCTGAGCTGAGGAGCAGCAGCCATTGCTGATCAGTGCCTAATGCTCTGCAGCCCTGTGCTAATCAGGCTCATGGCAAAGCAGCCTGCTGCTCACCATCGCTGTTTCTTGCTGTGACACGAATGTGGGATGTACTTCAGCTTCAGTAAGGACTACCAAATAGCTCTGTTTTCTTATTGCTGTGTGTTTGATCACTTCCAGTCTTTGAGCCCTGAGAGAGATGAGGTTATAAGTGCGGGTCAGGCTAAGAGAAGGCTTGAAATGCTGCAGGGCTTTTTGTTTTAATCCCTTCAAGGTTTCCTTCTTTCTTGTGGTTCTGATGTAATGTGAGAAATTAAAACAAAAGACAGCAGCCAGATGGTACATCTCCAGGATCAGACAGATTAGGGTTGGTTTTTTTTGTTTTTTTTAAGGGAAAAGTTTACTAATACTTCTCCTCTAGAGTTTTTGTTTGTGTGGAGCTCAAACCCCTATCATTCTGCTGGCAGGCAAACGATGGAATTACAGCAATCAACAAGTTAAAAAACAAACAGCAGCTTGCTTTCACTGAATATCAAACCAATGCAAATAAGTCTGATTTTCTGCATCACGCCATGTGCTTCCAGAGCAGTAGTCTTGAAGTTGGCTCTTTTCATCCTTACCTCACTCTGTAGGTGCTCTGAGTGATGTTCCTTCCTGCAGTGGGCTCACTTTTACTTGCTAGAAGCACTTCTCGATTTCATTACTTTGGGAGCAGGCTCTGAATGCTGTTGTTTGGGAATGGCTTTGTACAGCCATAGCCAAGTTGGCTTTGTGGTCACACAATATTTTCATGCACTCTGAGTTTCCCTTTTTAGGTTTTCATGGCTTTGATATTTGATTTAGATAGCTGTTCTGATTCAAATTATTGCATTTAAATAGTGTGCTGTGTATATCTGTGATCCCAAGGGAAACTATGGGAACTGTATTATGGAGACTTTGAAATCATAATGTACTCACATGGATTTGGTTTCAGATTTCCTTTGGCAAATGCATTGACATGTTCAGGTGAAACCTTCGTATCACTGAAAAGCAAATGAAACTCGACCACATCCTCAGCGTTCTGTTTGTTTTAAGTGATCTTTCTTTTCTTGATTTTTAGGGGACATCACACAGAAGGGTTATGAGAAGAAGAGAGCAAAGCTCCTGGCTCCGTACGTCCCTCAAACACAAGGTAGGTGCTTCTTGTGGTTGCTGTAATGCTTTTGCATAGCCTTGACATGAAAGGGATCCATGAAATGGCTGTGGAGTGAAGCCCTGACGTTTCATTGTCCGCCTCTGAGCCATTCTGTTTAGATTTGCGTTTCCTTAGCTGTCTAATAATTACACTTGTGCAGTTTGCATGGCTGCCAGGAAGTCATGGGCAGTGCCTTTAGTTCCCTGGTTCATCCAGAGCTCCAGGGATTCCTGCTGGTTCCGCTGTTTGTTGGGGCTTCGTGGGGTGCCATCTGCACCCTGTTGTTACCTCTGTTGTGCCTAAATCACTTCCTGCTCCCTTGTCAGGGCTTTGAATCAGTCATAAAGTGTGAGGTCCTCACAAATCATTCATGAAAATTTACAAACAGATTGACTGCAGAGTTGGTCCATATTGTGCCTTTCTTTCAGCCGTCTTAATTCCCTGGTAGAGAAACATCAGCATTTTAGTTTTGAGTTGGTTTATTTTACTGCTGTAGCTGAACTCACGTACTTTGTTTACGTCTGCTTCTTTTGGAACAGAGATCCTCAGCTATAGGTCTGACTCACAGCACAATAATGATACATAGCTTTAAACTGAAGGACAAGGCTGAAAATATGTCCAGTAATTATTATGGGGTTGCTTACCCAAAATAATTGTGCTTCTGATATGCTTAACCATTCAAAACTAATCCGTCTGGCTCTTAGCAGTGTGGCGAGTGAATGGCTATGATAGGCAGCCGTGACTGGACTTACTGTAATTTACTGAGACTGAGCCACTGCCAAGAAAAGAAAAAAGCAAAGACTAAAAGTGCATTTAATGACAATCAGCACTGCTTCCACCGGGGAAAGTTGGTATGGTTTTTCTGAGGAAATTGCAGCAGTTCAGGCGAGTGCTTGAGCAATACAAAACAGCTCTGCTGCTGTTGTGTGGTTGCACCTGGACTCTGCAGCTCCAAACCACTTGGTGCCTGGGTTGCTGGGTTGCTCCATCCCAGGTGTTTCCCAGCTGCATTTTGTTTGCACATTCAACAAGAGCTGTTGCTGTATCTCCTGCGCGAGACTGGCTGCCCCAGTGTGTACAAAAGCAGTGTATTCTGATGGACTGAAGGTAGCAACTCAAGTTGATTTTCAGTCTTCAGCCTGTTGCAGGCAGCACCCTGAGTGAAGACTCCTCCCTGAACCACGGATGTGATAGGAATCTCTGAGGTCTCAGTGTGCACAATCAGTACCTCAGTATCAAATCTGTTCCTGTTATTTAAGGAAACCCAGAACTAATGCATGTGACTAACCCCTCGTTATGGTCTTTGTAAGTTGGTGTTTGTCAAGCAAGTCTTGCAGTCTCAGTGCAGTGTGTGTACCAGCAGATCTTGAGCCATCCAGGCTCCTCTCCGATGTTCAGGTGCCTTCTTGGCAGATTGGCTTTCATGGAGCCCAGTGGAGGCTGAAGCCCTTCAAACTGTTTTTCATCTGCCTGCAGGATGTGCCCATCACACCCATCACTTGTGCACATTTGGTTTGTTTCAGAAAGTCTTGTTTAATTAAGGGGGGGGGGAGGGGGTAGACAAGACTGTCCGTGGCCCTGCTATTTTAATTGTCATGCTTTGCAAGTCTGCAGAATGAGCCAAAGTTTAGGAAGAGACACGGGTTGATAGGAGGACACCAATTAAGATAGCATTTTGACTGCTGCTCTGGCTCAGCCCTCAGCTCTTTATATATCCTGTAGCCAGATGCCTCTGTGTCTGGGAATCTCCAGTTGTAAAAATGCCGTTGAAGTCATGCGTGAGGGATACAGAATCAGGTCACCCTTTAACGAGCGGAAAATTAATTTAGCTCCCAACAACAAGAGAAAAATGTACTCCTGGCATTTAGCACGTTGCATTTCTCAAAGCTCTTGTATTGTCTCCATTTGGTAGATGTGAAAGGAGATGAAGGAAGGTGGGGTGATGTGCCAGGGCATGTCAGGATTGTAATTTGGGAGATTCTGATTGCTAAACCTGTGCTCCATTCCCATTGCCTCTGGGAACTTGCCTCCTTATTTTTGAGTTAAGGCAACAATGTTGATTACCTAAAGATACGTGTTTTGCTGGTGCAACATCCATTTTTGTAAGTGGAACGTACTGAAGCGATGGAGATACCATTCCTGGGTTGTTCCTCCTGCTTCCTGCTGGCTGCTGCACAAAAAGGCTTTGGAGGAGGAATTCTGAGCAGCGTTCCAGGTTCTGCATAGTGAGTAATGCAGCAGATTTCAGTGTCGCTTGTTTCACGTCATGCTACTGACCAACCTTCTCCAAAACCAAATGCCACCCTGCTGTCACCTCCTTGTTAGTGTCTTTCTTCACGAGTTCAGCTGTAGCTAAGTGGAAGCTGCAGGGAGGTGTTGCTTTTGCTGGAATAAAGCTGGTGCTTTGGAGGAACTGTCAGTCGTGAGTGACAACCAAAAAGACGTAACGCAGTGCTGTTTCTTTGTGAAATGCTTGTTGGGTGAATGTTCCGGCACCTGGAGATGGCACAGTAACTCACTGCCTCTTGGAAGGAGCCTTTGCTGTGGGCTGCAGGGAAACTTCTGCCTTGAGGAGCAGCTCCTGCCCGGATCAGTTGCTGCAAACCTGGAAAAGCACTTATGGCTTTTTAGCTCGATCAGGAATTTAGCTCGATGCAGGAATACCTTCTGCCAAAATTAGCAGCCCTTGCACAGAGACTTTTGGCAGAGTACGTTTTCTTGCTATTTAAGATAATTCTGTTCCTCTGCTAATGTGTAAAGGAAATTATATTCATTAGCCCTGACTCACTGTCAGACCTTTCTTTTTAGCTGCTGAAGTTCTGTGGTCTTGCCCCTTTTCCTGTTCTCGTCAAGAAAGAAACAAAACTTTTTAGAATGGCTACGTTTGAGGGGAATATGGAGGGTGTACTGAACAGAGGGCTGAGCAGGGCTGGGTGTGTTTTGTGTCCCAGTGCAAGAGGGAAGGAAGGGTGTTGGAAACTGGGGAAACTGATAACGTTCAAAGCTGGTACAGTTTATTCTCTGAATTTTTGTAGCTAATGTCTGTTTTGTTCCTTTGTTCATTTTTGTTATTCATGGATAGGTGGAAACATTACGGCTTTGTTATTTTAGTCCTTAATTTCTTCGGAAATGAAGTGTTTCTGCTGTGCTTTGTGCATGGGCTGCCATGCGTGTCCTGGCCCATAACCCGACACAACTCCACTTTCCATTTTTCCTCCTCTTTTTTCCTTTTTCTTTTTTTTTTTTCCCTCTTTCAGCACTGCATTATTTCACACAGGAGCTGAAGTGAAATGGTAATAATCAGTGATAGAACAGCTTTGCCTAAACCTGCACATCACGCACACGCGCTGCAGCTTAGTGCTGTTGGAAGAGTTTCACCCTCTTACAAGATCTGACTTGCAGCTGCTACACATGAGGAATCATTCCTGCTGAAGTCTGAGGGCTGTCACAGTTACAAATAAAGCTTAGCACTTGGCTCTTGGAAAGCAATTTGTCCATCTTTGAAATCATTTCCAGGACTAAATCAATGGGAGATGTGCTTTCTCCCATCATCTCTCACACGGGGCAGTGCTGAGATCCATCCCAGTCTCTGAAATCTTCACAACGTGATGAGTTCTCAGCACAGGGAGAGAGCAGGAATGGTTCTGGGAGTGCTGCTCAGGGTTTGCAAACCTCAGCTCTTTGTGTTTGTTATTTACACGGTTTGTATTTGGAAAGCTGTGGTATAAGGAACATCCCATACAAATGCTGTGCAGAGCTGTATGCAAAACAGCAGAATAACAGGTTTGCTGCAGCTTGTCAGATGAATGAGCCCTTCTGCCCTTGTTGTTCACGTGAATGTTTCTCCTTGCTGATCATATGTGGTGCTTTTACTGATTCTTTTAGTCTGAAAATATTTTTATTATAAAAATTGCCAAAATCACCGATCTTCCGCCTTCAGCAAACTGCCAGGATCAGCAAACATCCAGTTCTGCTAAAAAAAACCAGTGCCAATTAAAATTCATCGCATCCTTCAGGAACAAACCTCCAATTACTTCTCTCATCCCTGCAGTTTGCACTGGGAGCACTGGGCCATCACCTCTCACTGCAGGGCTCAGCTCACCTGTGTCACTTTCTTATCAGTACACGTGATCTGCCGCAGCTGCACGCATCGCTCCTGATGTGTGCTCACATGCTTTATTGGGCTCCTGTGACGTCTTGTTAAGTCACTTCAAGATGTTCAAACGAGGCACTTGGTGGCTGCGTTGCTCACGGACAACGGCGGTCCCAGCGCAGAGGGAGTGTTGTGTTTGCCTGGCAGTGCCCTGCGGAGTGGATGAGGTGGTTCTGCAAGGCTTAGAAGAAAGAACTGAATATGAATTCAGTAATTTATTACAAATAGTGCTAAATGTGCTGCTGACATCTAGTGGGTGCTCAACTTTGTAAGTGCTTAAGCATCAGAAAGAGTGACGCTTCTCTTTGTTGTCTGTGAAGTTGTGTTGTCTTTGGATCAAAATAAAACTTTCCTTTATGATGAGGGTAAGTGTGGCCCAATCTGGGGGCGGTTCTCTACTGCTGCTTGTATCCTAGGTGAGCTCACTTTGGTATTCAGAGAGATAATTGACTTCATTTGGATCACACACAGTCTGTGCCGATGCAAATTTAACATGCTTGGTGCTATGCAAAACATAAGGAGGCTGTCTGATGAATTAGGATTTAGGATCAGGATATATTAAGCTGTCAGTTTAAAAACTTTGGCTTACTGATGTTGCTTCAAGTTTTGGATGAATTATGCTGGAAAAAAAAAACAGCTTTCAATGTAACAAATTAATATTCTGCTCTTTGTTGGAAGGTGCAGGTGATGGCTGAAGGATTCTGCAGCAAGTTGGGTGTGATTTGCTGGTATTATAAGTACCCTGAACTGGAGGTGCTTGCTTGAAGTTGTTTATGTAAAACCACACACTAAGAAAGTGGTGTAACTGGAATTGGAACCCAGCATTTGTGGTTTCCTCTTCATTTCTCTAATCCTTCGGTAGTTTGTGAGAATTCATAAGCAGTGCATATTTAGATGACACAATTGCTCTTTTCTTGCGTGACTTCAGGTGACAACCTCAGCGTAATTGCAGCTCCATGACCTTTGGTTTTAGTCTTCAAGAAATTCCCACTGAGGCACGGATGCTAAAATTAAAATTCAGTAGCAACCATTGCTGACGTGCCTTGGTGAATTATGTAAAGCAGTAATTTCTTATCAGATTGTCTCTTCAGCTCACTGTATTCATGGGAAAAACAAACTTTTTTGTGGTGTTAAAGCCATTCACTTCTTGGCACATGTTGGAAGTTGCCCCTGCGCTGGTTTGGTTACGTGAGCAGCAAAGGCTCTTGCCACTGCTGGTGCATTACTGGTTTTCCTGTCAGTAAGGCCTGCTGATCAATGCAGTGCTGGGTATCAAACAGCTTCTGAACAGATTTTTCTACGTATTTTTGCAACTGAGGCTTATCTTGTGGTGCATTACTGCATCAGTCAGAGCCCTTTCCTCACCATGCCTTTAACAGCAGTGCCAAAAAGTGTTGTAACTGAGTATGATCTCTAAAAACTTGCACCTGTAACTGTACCACCAATCACACTGCTTATTCTGAACTGTCTTCCCAGGGGTTGATCCAGCTCTACAGAAGGAATCCAGAACTCAGACACCCACTCCATCTGCAGCTCCAGCCCCAGCTCCCTCCTCATCCTCATCCAAATTTCACCGCGCCCGCTCAGGGGGAGCCAGAGATGAACGCTACAGATCTGGTAAGGGCAGATCCCGATCACCTGGGGTTCTTGCCAATGAAGGCTAATGGTCCTCTGTCCAAAAACCCTGCCTTGGTTCTCTGTGAAGGAACATCAGACTTGTGGGACTGTAGCAGCTGAAGCGCAGAGTAGAAGATACCAAATAACTCTTTGCCTTCTTGATTTTCTGGCTTGAATGCGGCTCTTCAATACCAGTTGTTCACAGAACGAAAAGCCTATTTTAACTGTGTCTGTTGGCAACCAGGTTTGGTGAAGTGGCTGATAATAATTCGTTTGTGGAGTTGATGACTGCTGTGCACATCCACTCTAGGAAGGCTCCTCATGAGATGGCAATATGTAGTTGTTTGGGAAGGTGCAGTAAAACGGGGGTTGCGTGTGTGTAGAAGGCAAGCAGTAGTTGAGCATATGTAAGCCTTGTGTGTTTTTTCTCCTCTACTGTTGCAAAATTGAGCACGTTAACTTCCATTTTGCAGATATCCACACGGAAGCAGTTCAAGCAGCACTGGCAAAACACAAAGAACAGAAAATGGCCCTCCCCATGCCCACAAAAAGGCGATCTACGTTTGTTCAGTCTCCAGCTGATGCCTGCACTCCCCCAGGTTAGGTTCTCACAGTGTGACTGTCTGTGTGGATGTCAAGGTATGCGTTTGTAACAGTTTCCAAAATAAGAAGTTATGCGTTTGTAACAGTTTCCAAAATAAGAAGTTGCAGTTTTCAAAATAGGCAAGATCTTCTGCAGGTTTGTGGGTGGCTGTTACTCCTGTAGGGCTCTTGCTACCTTTGAGAAGCTGTTTTCATGGAGCTGCTGTTGGGACAGAGAAAATGAATCCTCTTCTGGGAGCTTTTAAAGAATCAATTGGCAGGAACTGAGCAGGCCTTCTGTACTGAGGCTTCTTTTGCTTCCTCCACACCTATTTCAGTGAAAACCCTCATAATTAGAAGTTCACATGAAACCACACTGTTAGGCCACTTCACTCATAACTGTTCTTTTACCTCCTTTTATCTTTGTTTCTTTTGGGTGGTGGTGCCTTTTCTGGGTGTCTGTCCAGGTCTCAGCTTTATACTAGCTTGTCCAGTACAACAACAAATTCTGAGCTGTGGACAGCACACAAATAAAGGTTAGCATTCACTTAGCATCAGCTGGAATCGGTCTTTTCCTCCAGCAGATAAGCACTGTGAAGAACAGGTAAGTGTTTGTACATAGCACTGGACAGCTTAACGTGTCAAGTAATGAGTGTTTTATTCATGGTAGATTATTATTTTGCAACTTTAGGACTATAAGATATCTGTTTGCATGGAAATGCAGGATGTGGTTCCTTTTGTGTTTTTTCTCCCCCTCTCCCCCCCTTTTTTGTTTTGTTTTGTTTTCTGCCATTGAAAGGGACCCATTTAGAATACCAGACAAAAGCATTTTCTGCATGTGGCCTTGGCACATTTGTTTCCCAGTGCCTGCATTCTGCTTTGTTGCTGTGAATTTTCACTTTTGACACAGATACTGAGCCCTCACTTTCCATTTCAGAATTACCAGGGTCAGGCAATGCAGCATCTGATAACAGAATATGAATGGAAAAGTAATGAGACAGAATAAAACACGGAGAACCCACAAGAAGAATACTTGCCTGTGTTGTATCTTTTACATGCAGTAAGCAAGGGCAAAAGCACCAGGAGTAAATATATTCACATTGGATATGTCTGCTGCTTTAACTTTGTTTTGGCCTATTGAACTTTGTTTGACACAGCCTGTGAAAAAAGATCTTCATATTACGTGCCTGTGCCGTTGATATGTGACTTGCAAGGAGAGCATGTTCAGTGCAATGTGCTTTTCCCTAAGCAGCTGGAGTTTCTTTTCTGCTTCCACACAGACACGTCTTCCGCATCCGAGGATGAGGGGTCACTAAGGCGTCAAGCTGCTCTTTCTGCTGCATTGCATCAGAGCTTACAGAATGCTGAGTCTTGGATCAACCGATCTATTCAGGGGTCATCCACATCTTCATCAGCATCCTCTACACTTTCCCATGGAGAAGGCAAAGGGACCAGTGGGTCACTAGCTGATGTATTTGCCAATACTCGAATAGGTAGGAGATGGGTACGAACAGAAAATCTGCTTCAAGTTCAGACTGTATGTATAAAGCTGGAGTTGTCCGTTGTGTAAGGGGAATTTGGAACAAGAGTTCAGTTCTGGTGAAACTTGATAGGATCACAATTTTTTTTTCCCCTGTAGGAGTTTCAAAATACTGAGTTGGTGGCAAAAAGGGGAAGTGGGGAGTAGGTTACTGAAGTAGGAGAGGTTCTGTGGTGTGATGAGGGCACTGACAGTGGGCATGACTTTGGTTCTGTACACAGCATCGCTTACGTCTACAGCTAGTTGAAGGTACTGCCGTGCACAAAGCTGCCACGTGCAAATAACATTTGACATCTGTGCCCTCATGACAGGATGTAGGCAGTGTCTTTGCCTACTGAGTGGGGGAAATGCTATATTTTAACATTCACCGAATGGTTTACTATTGGTGTTGTATCAAAAGAAAAACAAACAAGCAAACAGAAAAAGAACCCCACAAACAACAGAGCAGCCAAATAGGAGAACAACTGAACGTGTCATTCAGAGAAAATGGCTGCAGTGAAGTGAAGATGTAGCATAGATCTTTCCTGACCAGTCTGAGAAATAATCAGCGTCGTGGTATTGAGAAGATGGAGCAAAAACCTACGGATCTGGATACCCCAGGCTCAGTTTTTTGAGGCTCTGAGGTGCTCCTTGCTGCTGATGCTTCTGTATGAAATTGCAGTTTGTTTTTGCTCTGTGTATGTTTCTTTTTTATCTGCTGTTAAGGATACTACTGCATCTTAGGAGATGTCTGTATGTTGTGTGCTCTCTGCTTTTGCTTAACTGGTTTGGGGCAAGCAGTGCCTAGAAGTGCTGGTGTTTTTGTTTCTCTTTTGTTTCCCCTGTGTTATTTTTCGTTTGTTTGTTTCTTTGCTGCAATGCAAGTTGTCTTCTGAAATGGCAGACTGGGGGAGTTGCCTGTAAAATGTAGTCAAAGTAGGGAATCTGTTTATGAGGCGCAGAGGCTCTTCTTAGTTGGGGGATGCAGAAAGCCACATTAACTTCTGTAATGAATTAAGGTAATCTAGCTTTTTATCTATAGAATAACTGCTGTCTGATGTAATTAGAAGTTTATGCAGAATAGCATTGGGTTTTTTTGCTGCACTGATGCCACAGTTATCCTATGGTAACACCTAATTCAAAAGAATGGGAATTCTGAAATACACAACTTGGTGCAGCTCTATGGAGAGAAAGATAAAAAAGCCATGGAAATATTTGAAGTTGTATAAAATTTGAGTCCCTCCCAGTGAGCTAAGAAGTTCAGCACACGAGAAATATTCCTTGCCACCATATCTCCAAAGGTATGCAGTTCTTTCTTAGAGAGAGGAGCAGAGAGAATCAGTTGCAGAAACCTTGCTGAATTCCTTCAGACTGTATCTTTGTAAGCTCGTGCAGTTTTTATTTGTTTCTATTCCCCTTCAGAAGCAACAGTTGCTACTTCCATTAAGCTAGAAAAGAACATTTGAGCCCTATCAGATAATTGAGCCTCTGGTGTTGTATAAAGAAATCCCATGTAAGCAAAAACTGCTTACTGAAGAAGTTGATGAGTTACTGAAATATGCAGTTATTGCAATTCTGAAGCTTACAAACTCATGTGAAAAGCAGAACAGTGTCTTGCAACTTAAAGCAAAAGACAGACCCAGCTCACAGCTCACAGGCTTGCACTGTGCAGCCACTGAGCTGGAAGAAATGTTTGCTGATGTGCTGTAGTCAATAGACTCCTACTTGTTTGGTTTTAGAGAGCTTTACTGGCCAAAACAAAAGTTACATAGTAGAGTTCTAGCAAGAGAGGTGATGCAGGTTTTTGTTCTGGGGTTCTGAATATTTCAGACATCACTTGGATTTCAAACTTTTTTAACAGTACTGAATATCAAGAGATAAGCTTGATTTTGAAGGTTAGTGACCAAAACCAAATTACCTAAATATTTTACCAAACAGCCTTCCTGACTGGATAAAGCCACTCAACTTGTGCCTTTGTTTTCTGGAATAGATAACATATGCTTTCCAGAGTTGCTTAATATTTAGGAAGCAACATGTTTAGCGTTATTAAGAGACCTTATAAATAAAAACCATTGAATTATTTTTAAGCTGGTTGGTAGCAGGTAATTAATGCTTTGCTTTTTCCATCTGATATCTGATAATAAGTCCATCTGTGAATAAGAGGTATATGTTAACTGTCACCTCAATTATCTCTCTCTCTTTTTTTTTTTAATTTTTAGAAAATTTCTCAGTTCCCCCAGATGTCACAGCAACTACCTCCTCTTCCTCCACGCGCCCTGCAGCAATTGACCTTCCTCCTTCAGGGATCGTGAAGGGCATGCACAAGGGATCCAATCGGTCCAGTCTGATGGACACTGCCGATGGTATGGAACCTTTCAGCCACACAGATATCAGAATGGCCTTAAAGAAGGGCTTGAGTTGGGAGAACAAAACATGTGATTACATTTGTCCCCTTTAAGCATTTCACAAGTTGGAAATGGTTATGTGCTATAGTGGTCACCTACTTTTAACTGAACTGGAGAAAATTATAGCAGAAATAGCAGACTTTTTTTCTAGGGTAAATGCTAGCTAAGGTTATTGTCCTGCAGGCCTGAGAATGACAGGTAAGATGAATGAAAGCACGTAACTTTTAGCTCTAATTAAGATCTCATGGTGCTGATAATATTCACTGTAAGCTGTTTGGCATAAACCTTTGTGTGGAGGGGTGGCATTAATGTCTCTGGTCTCGTTGTGCCCCCCCTCTGCTGGTGATTCTTCCACTGCAGTTGATCAGTACTGTGTGCAGGTGCAGATCTATAGCCAATGGTTTACACTGAGTGCAGCTTGTCAGAGGAAATCAGGGAGATCAGATTTCAGAAAGGAGTAAAAATGCCTTAAAAAGTTTTTATTCCTAGCATTTCCTCACCACTGGGTTAATTATAATTGATATTACACTTATTAATGTCATCCTGCTTGGCACAACTTTTAATAATGGAACAATAGTTTAATGAGTGGACACATCAAGAGAAGTATCCTGCAGTGGAAGAAGGTAGGTCGTGTACATTTATAGAGGTGATGCACACTTTTATTAGACAAATTCTTTCCCTTCAGGTGTTCCTGTGAGTAGTAGAGTCTCCACAAAGATTCAACAGTTGTTGAACACCTTGAAAAGGCCTAAGAGGCCACCTCTGAAAGAATTCTTTGTGGACGACTTTGAAGAAATTGTGGAAGGTAATAGCTCTCAATGTTTTTGTGAATCACTTTTGATGCACACGGTCCTGTATTTATTTATGCCTTTGGTTTTGATGTTGATTCAGATGGATATACTATTTGCAGCTGGCAGTATGTTCATGAAGTGTCTGGTTAAAAGAAAAAATGAAATAACACACTGTACTGCTGAGTTTTGTGGGGCCTCCTCCTTGCTAACTTCTTAGAATAACTAAGTGTACTAACAAAAATTAATTAAATGCTTAAAAACTCTTTCTCTGCTTAGGCTTCTTCACTTAGATTTCAAAATTAATTGTCTTTACTGGTTATTTCATTACAACCTTATTTTCTAAGCTTTTCTTTTATCTAATTCTATGTTACCTTCCTCACTATTGTACTGAATACTTTTTAATAGCATTTTAGGAGAAGGAGAGGTATTTTGCTTTGTGCAGGACTTTCTAGAGACTGAAGTGTCACGGGGTGGTTAAACCTTAGAAGCTATAAGGAAAAGGCATTTGTTCTCTACGTGTCTTGTGGAGTTAACTGCTCCAGAACAAATAGTGCAAGATGTATTGGAAACATTGTTGAATTTCCTTCAGTTCCACAGCCTGACCCAAATCAGCCCAAGCCAGAAGGACGCCAGATGACGCCTGTGAAAGGAGAACCACTGGGAGTTGTTTGTAACTGGCCCCCTGCCTTAGAAGCAGCACTGCAGCGCTGGGGAACCACGCAAGCTAAATGCCCCTGTCTGACAGCACTGGATGTTACAGGGAAACCAGTTTATACCCTCACATACGGTGAGTTGAGCCCTGGCTTCCATTGCTGAATTATTCTGTAGAAGCAGATGGAACACAGGATCGTTGGTGTTAGTCTGGTTGCAAATATTTTCCTGTTTTATGGAGCTTTGTAGACAAAGCAGCATAAGTGAAACAGAGGAGGTGACTGTGGATGGTTAAAGCAGTCAGGAATTGAAGTATTTTCTTGTATGCTGAGTTGATTTAGAGTTGTGCAAGTCTCTCTCCTTTGTGTTGTAGGCAAATTGTGGAGCAGAAGTCTCAAGCTGGCCTACACACTGCTTAACAAACTGGGGACCAAAAATGAACCTGTGTTAAAACCTGGAGATAGGGTAATGAGTTTGGGTTTTCCCTTTGAAGCACAAAGAGGGTTTTGGGGTCTGTAAATTACTCCTCCTGGCTCATCCTTAAGCAACATTTTGGCTCTGGACCTTGCAGTACATCTAAGGGAGAGCACTGCAGCTGGGAGAAGTACAGAGTTTTAGAACTCTGTTTTGACTGTCTTCATATTTATGTGGAATATGGGAATGCTGATGTGATTGCTTGACGAGTAAGTGCATGTACAGTTATGTAGAACAGTGCTTGAAGAAACCCTGGGAAAATTGCTCTCTTAGAATAAAAAATAACAAAGTCTTCTGACTTTTAGTCACTACAGATCTGAACTTTGTATTTTTTTTCCCTCGTATTTCAACTAACAAAACATTTTTGTGAATTGTAGGTAGCCCTTGTGTATCCAAACAATGACCCAGTCATGTTCATGGTGGCATTTTACGGCTGTCTCCTAGCAGAAGTGATACCAGTGCCTATAGAGGTACCTCTTACCAGAAAGGTAACGTTGATGGAACTTAGAGGAGTAGTAGGCAGATGTGGGATGAAAATCACGTCAGACCATCAACCTCTGAAAGTGTTTCACAACACAAAACAGCTGCCTCAGCCATTCTGTATTAACACAACGTGTGAGACCGTTACGAACATGCAGTAGGAGTTTAAAAACATGGAAAAATATATTGACCAGAGAGCTGTGCTGAACAGCTGCAAATGGTCCATTTGCCTCAATGCTGTAGTTTGGACAACAGTAGCACTGACCACTATTATTGCAAATAATTCCTTTGGTACAGATAATGTTGTGTATCTGCTTTCTAACTGATGTGATGGGGTCTCGTTTCAAGCCGTGCTTCACATCTCTGAATTTTTTGATCTTTGCTGGAGGTTGAAGACGTGAAGTATTTTGTGAATAATTGACAAAAACATTTTCTTTACCTTTACCACAACTTATACTATGTTGCCATATTACTGTATATCAAAAACTGTCTAAAAGTAAAGAATTTAGTAACAGGAAACCAAGAATAACGACAAATTTCCAGAGCGTTACCAGTCTTTAGAATTTGGTAAGGGAAAAGCTGACTAATCTTTGAACAGGAATGACTCTTTCCCCCTCTTCCTCTCTTTCCTCAGGATGCTGGTGGTCAGCAGATTGGTTTTCTTCTGGGAAGCTGTGGTATTGCTTTGGCCCTCACCACTGAAGTCTGTCTGAAAGGGCTTCCAAAAACCCAAAATGGAGAAATTGTTCAGTTTAAAGGTTAGATCGGTTATGTAGTCACTTTTGATGGTACTTTTGCCATAGCAGAACTGTTTGAAATTAGTTGTCAGAAGTCTGAATGCATTTTTCAGGGCTTCAAGTGAACAACTTTCCCAACAGCATCTCTTATTGTTGTGGGCTTTGTGCATGTGGCATAGATTGATTGATGTATCTAACAGAACGACTGTGTTGATCTGGGAGTACAAGTCATGGTTTGTCCTCGTATCCCTTCGGTGACGTTTGGCAGATACAAAAGCAGTTTTATTAATGATGGAACAATCTATGTTTAGGAATACTGCAGGGATCTTTCCTGAGTAGAGGAAGTGCCTTGCTGCCCACTGAACTCCCTGATGAGAAATGCCTTCTGGCTACCAGCTTGGATTGGATTGTTACTGTGTTTGCATAACTAAACTTGGATAAATGATGTGTTTTTGTGTATTCTTGTGCAGTATATATCTGTCACTAAATAAACTGTTATTAATGCTCCACTTTAATTTTGGCTCTAGGTTGGCCTAGATTGAAATGGGTTGTGACAGATTCAAAATACCTCTCCAAATCTCCTAAGGACTGGCAGCCCAACATCTCAGCTGCAGGAACTGAGCCAGCATATATTGAGGTAAGGAGTGAATGGGGAATAGAAAGTAGTTTCTGTGAGCTGAATTTAATGTTCTAATCGTCAGAGAGAATAATTTCACTTCACTGTCTTAAACTTCTCAGTTTCTGTTCACTGAAACAAATCTCACTGCATACGACCTGCAGTGAAGTGTGTATTTTAGTTGTGAATATTTTTTGTGGCCTTTGAGCACTGCTCAAAATGAATTGGAAAACACTTTTCCTGTTCCAGAAAGCTGGTAGTTGAGTCAGCCAAGCTGAGAAGTGTACTTCCTGTACCCGATAACACAGATTTCTGGAACTACTTAAGCCAACAGCATTTTGAATTTTCTGTTCTTATTAGCAGAGTTTATTTTCATTCGTAGGAGGCCCCAGTAAGGCATCTCCGAGGAATTGCAGTGATTTAAGTAGTAACAGTAATTTGGCTATTCTAAATTTACAAATTGATTTTTCAGTTCACTTATGGACACAGGAGATGTTCTGAGGAGCAGTAGTAGTGAAATAAGCGTGAATACGTTAAATTGCTGTCTTCATCTCTGGACCTAATCTGAATCTAATCTGAACGTTTGATACCTGAATCACTGTTTTTTCTGTGGTGAACCTTGTTTGTACTTTCCTACAGGAAATAATTATTTTTTTGTGTACCTCTCTGGAGCTTTAGAGGAACAAAATTTTATTTAAGATGGACTCTTTTATTTTCCTTCATGTGGGGAGCCCAGAGTCACACCATGACCTTTTTTTCCTTCTGTAGTACAAGACCAGCAAAGAGGGCAGTGTTATGGGTGTCACAGTGTCTCGGATTGCAATGCTGTCTCACTGCCAAGCTTTGTCTCAGGCCTGCAACTATTCTGAAGGTAGGTGAAGTCATAGAAACATCAAAGAAGTGCTGAGGGGAGAGAGAGGGAAGCAAATCTGTACATCCATTGACTGCAGTGTTATTTTTAGAGCTGTATGTCATAGTACTTAAAAATGCAGAGTATGTCTTTTGAAAGCCATCACTTCATCACTTTTAAATTCCACTGCTTCTGGGAGTCTGCGCTTGAATGATATTCTCTACTCTCTTCTGCTGCTGCTCATGCATAAAGTGGTTAAGGCCCTTTCTGTTCTACTGATGTCCATTAAATGCTGGAATGTGGTTTTCTTACAACTTTCTGGGATGTACTTCTTCTATTAAATTGATGTTTGGTTGCCTTCTTTTGCATAACAAGCAATTCTGAGTAGTAGAATGTATAATCAGACAAACAAGGCTCTGTACTTGCTTGTTGCACGTCTTGGAGCAGATCTGACAGTGTGAAATGACAGATCTGAATGTATGCAGATTTGAGCATGAATAACAGCTGTCCAGGCACATCTTACTTCTAAACGACAGCTTTCTCTTTCCAGGTGAAACAATAGTGAATGTTTTGGATTTTAAGAAGGACGCAGGGTTGTGGCACGGCATTCTCACGGTGAGTTGAGCCTGTGAAGACTTTCTAGATCATTCCATAACTTTGTAACTGACATTTGAGGAGGTGGTTTAGGGACCATTGGCTATTAAGTCACTCATACCTTTCCCTCTCCAGAGAATTGTCCATCTGGCAGAAAGCGTGGAAGCATCATCAGTAAACTTATGTGGCTTTGTAGTATGGAGAGGGTTTGGGGGCTGAGGGTGACTTCTGCTTTGTAATAGGTTTTGTGAGCATTTCTTAAAAGTCCTTTTTCTGCTTTTCAGAATGTAATGAACAAATTACATACTATCAGCGTGCCCTATTCTGTGATGAAAACCTGCCCACTGTCATGGGTGCAGAGAGTTCATACTCACAAAGGTAACTGTATGTTCCACAACTTAAGCTTGAAGATTTCAGAATACATGAGTGAAGAGCATTGAAATCTAAAATGTTTTGGAGCCTCTCTTTTTGCTCTTCAGTGACAAATCAAACAGACCAAGTCTCTAATTTATTAGTTTCAAAACGTGCACAAAGTCTTAATCAGCAAACTGCAGAGAACTTCACAACCTGTGTGCTTGAAATCAGTGCTTATGAGACAAAGAAAATAATTGAGCACAGAGAGACCCGTTGATCCCAAATCGTTAGCGAGGGTGTTCAGGTGGTGGTAATGATTCTGCCATCTTGGAGAAGGGGCTGCAGCAGCTCAGGTGGTGGGAGGTGGCCTGCATGTAACAGCAGATGCTGTTCTTTGTTAGGGTTTGCTGTCACTACAGGCTCAATCACCTTAGAGTTTTCTCATCTGTAGTGTTAGAGTGTATGCTCATATGAAAATGACTCATGGAAAGCTTTCATTTATTCTGATACCTCTTTTTTGTGTTGGATTGCAGCAAAAGTTGCTTTAGTGAAGTGTCGAGACTTGCACTGGGCCATGATGGCCCATCGAGACCAAAGAGATGTCAGTTTGAGTTCTCTACGCATGCTGATTGTAACTGATGGTGCAAATCCCTGTGAGTATGCCCATACTGCTGTTCTCCAGAGAGATTTCTCAGCAACTTATTACCACGTGCTCAAATCTAACTCCTTTTGTAGATACTTGAAGACATTTGTTAGGTAACACCAGAGCAGTGGTGTATGGCAGCTGCTGAGTCATGGTCTGAACCACTGACTGAGCACCTGGGGTGAAGACCCAGACAGATGTGAGAGCACTGGTGAAGTGAAGGCAGTTCACCTGTGAACTGGAGAGGGTGGAGCCTGGCTCCACCTCTCTTAGACCTCACGTATGGCTAGCTAAGAGGCATGAAAAAGTATTTGTCTAGGTCATACCACCTGGAGGGGGTGGCTGGAATACTGTTAGACCAATTTTTGATTGCAACCACTGCGTGGAGACAGAGCCTATGTATGTCTGTGTACTGTTGGAAGTTTGGAAAGTATTTGCATTCTTGTTTTGTACTATTAATGTGTTGGGTTTTTTTTTTTATTTGTTAAAAACAAGCACCCTAAACCACTTTGGAGCAGAAAAACAGACTTGGTGTATCACAAGCCCTGTTCAGTAGACACTGATATCTTACAAGATGTCACCTACAGTTTTTAGTAGTGATACTGTATGTATTCTCTGCTAATAAACTGTTCAGGATTCTGCTAATTAGCTGTCTAGGCAGTTTTGGAGACTTTAAGTGTGTGTGTATATATATATATATATATATATATATATATATAAAAAAGATTATAGTTGAATATTTCTTTCTTTCCAGGGTCTGTTTCCTCATGCGATGCCTTCCTGAGCTTGTTTCAGAGTCATGGACTTAAACCAGAGGCAATTTGTCCATGTGCCACATCTCCAGAAGCGATGACTATTGCAATACGGAGGTAATGGCTGTTCAGCACTGCAGTTTATTTGCTAGAGTAAGTGATGCTGGCTAAGGCTTGTTCACACATCTCTTGGTCATAGTTGACTTCAGCATGTAATAAGCTCCACTGACATTTACTGTGTGTACTCAGGGTATTCGAGTAGCTAAATGGTTCAGCATTTCTCCTAAGGTGAGTGTTTTTTTTTTCTGTCTAAGATGGGCAATAGCTCAAGAGGACCTTTAAAAAGTCTGCACTGCTTTCTTCTGTCTTGATTTATGAAGCTGGTAGGGTGTTTTTTGAATCTGAGTTGAAAATTAATATGACATTAGACAGCCACTTTCATAGTCTGTTTCTGTCCATTGCTGCCCTCTATAAATCAGTAGCACTGTAATCACCTGTGAGCTGGCATTTAACACAGGTTAAATTAAAGACCTGGAAGAAGAGCTGTGATTCACGTGATGTGTTTCATTTGCCCAAGCATAAGTTTTCTTACTTAGAGATTGATGCCTGGTTCTCACCAGAGGACATCTCTGCTGCCATTTTACAGTTTTAAATTTGCTATGCAAAAAACAGACACCGAAGTGTGCATTCTTCAGTTGTGCTCTGATATCTTATGTGTGATTTGGCGTATTGACTTCTGTGTCTTTCAAAGGCCTGGGGTTCCTGGGGCACCTCTGCCTGGAAGAGCCATACTGTCCATGAATGGGTTGAGTTTTGGTGTGATTCGTGTCAACACTGAAGACAAAAACTCTGCACTGACTGTTCAGGATGTTGGGCACGTGATGCCAGGAGGTAAGAGTACATGGGAGTCCCTCCTAAGGATGTCTGCGAATGCTCTGGAACATGTTGGAAAAAGAATCACTCTGTTTAATTGGTCCTAGGAATGATGTGTATAGTGAAACCCGATGGACCACCTCAGCTGTGTAAAACAGATGAGATTGGAGAGATCTGTGTTAGCTCCAGAGCAGGAGGAATGATGTATTATGGGCTGGCAGGGCTGACAAAGAATACGTTTGAGGTATGTAGAACAGAGAGTATATTTCTTTCCTGATTTCCTCTGCAAGAACAAATCTTGGATGTTCTCTTGTTTTTTTTAACTTATGTGTTAATGTTGGTTTTTGAAGAGAAACCCAGAAAAACTCATTACGGTTAAATATTTTCTATGCTTCCCCTTCATGAGGATGCCTCACAATGCTAAAATGATTGCAGCAGGGATTTCCTCCTTATTGTTACACTCACATACAATACAACTCTTGATACTGAATCATGGGAGCGTGTTTTTTCTAGCCTCAGGCAAATCCACTTTGCCTCCAACGTCCTCCCTTCTGTTGCAGGTTATTCCTCTGAACTCGGCTGGCTCTCCCGTGGGTGATGTGCCATTTGTCCGTTCCGGCTTGCTGGGCTTTGTTGGACCTGTATGTAACATAGCTTCTGAGCTTTTGTTAGCTTGTGCTAATGGCCTAGAATGTTTAAAAGAGCATTTGTGTTTGGAAATGTCTGTATGTGGTTGCTTGCTGCGAGTGACAAGGTAGTTGAGAGAGAATTCTGTTGATCTAGCTACTGAAACCAGTAAGAGTTGCAGAATATGCAAATCCTGGAATTTGTATCTGCTTTTTATATATATGTACGTATGTATGTCACTAACTGGTACCTTTCTTATCTTTCAGGGCAGTTTGGTGTTTGTGGTTGGAAAAATGGATGGATTGCTGACAGTCAGTGGGCGGAGACACAATGCTGATGACATTGTCGCAACTGGGTTGGCAGTAGAGTCAATAAAAACAGTTTACAGAGGAAGGTTAGTAAATTAAAACTCACCCCTCCCCATAAACTTCTCCACGTAATATAATGAAATGGGATCTTCAGTATAATCTCCCACTTTCCTTCAGTAACTGGTTTGTTTTGATAAGTCAGTTAAGGTAAACATGTTTTTGGCTTAGCCATTAATCAGCCTGGTGCTGTTCTGCTGTCTTACTTTTTTTTCTCTCTCTATT
>JAPSGF010000130.1:382146-485155 GCA_035772895.1 Perdix hodgsoniae
TCAGCCTGGTGCTGTTCTGCTGTCTTACTTTTTTTTCTCTCTCTATTTGCCCCCATGGATTTGGTTTCTTTGTGAGGATTTTTTTTTTTAGAGAGAGAGAGAGAAATCTTCTATCTTCTTTTGGTCGCCTGTTGCCGAGGCATACAATCAGAGTTCCTGCTAACGTAGCTCTTCTGTTGTCCTTAGGATTGCTGTATTCTCAGTATCTGTCTTCTACGATGAGAGGATTGTGGTGGTGGCAGAGCAGAGGCCAGATGCATCTGAGGAGGACAGTTTTCAATGGATGAGTCGAGTACTGCAGGTAAGCCCAATGACAAAGGTGGACAGGGGGAGTTTGTGCAGTTTTTCAGTGTGTGTGCAGATCAGAGGCCATCAGCATGACCTAGATGGAGAGAGCATGATCTTGTGATCCCTCTTGGCACAAAGTAGTTTTACAAGGTTGCAAGCTGGGTACATCTGCTGTGTACAAGCTGTTCTGTTGTGTCCTGAAGGTCCTGGGAAAGTGGCTGCAACACAGAATAAGCTCTGACAAATTTATCAGCATTGTGCTAGCACAGTGGCTGTATAGAGAAACACAATTGCCTCTCAACTCTGCAAAGCAGATCTAGTGCTCAAATGCAGTAATTCTGCTACTGTATTAGATCTTGCTAGTGTTCAAAGCCAGGTTTTAAAGTTGCCCTTATCTTTAAGACACATTTTCAGCAGAGAGACAGTAAACAGAAAATAGTTAAAACAGCTGAACAAGCATAGTCCTGAGAAAGTAGAACAAATGGCAAATGCTTTCTTTGAGAGCTGCATGCAGGAATGTGGTGAGGTATGCAAACTAGGCAGAGAAATCAGGGAAGTACCTGGTAACCTGAATAATGTATTAGTTGCCTGAGTGCTGAGGCAGACAAAAAAAGAACAGAGTGATGATACAGTGGAGAGACAGATGGATAAAATCCTAGGATCAAAATCATGTGATTTTGATCACAAGCAACTGTGTATATTTTGAGATTTTAGTCATGAAAAGTTTAAAAATGAACTTCTGGTGAATGGATTGGATTAGGGATGCAAGCAAGCACTTAACTCTTAACACTGTGTAAGAGTAACTAATGTTATGCAGGTGAAATTTAATGACAGTGACTGCCCTGCTCCTTCAGTTCCTTAGAGATGGAGGGTTTTGTTTTGTGGCATGGCAGGGAAGCCTGTAAAGCTACACCATCTCCAGTAATACCAAAAATTCAAGTGACCTTCTTTCCTTTCTTTAGGCAATTGACAGCATTCACCAAGTGGGTGTATATTGCCTTGCTCTTGTGCCAGCTAATACATTGCCAAAAACTCCCCTGGGAGGGATCCATATCTCTCAAACTAAACAGCACTTTCTGGAGGGCTCTCTGCATCCATGCAACATCCTCATGTGTCCGCACACGTGTGTGACGAACTTGCCAAAACCCAGGCAGAAACAACCAGGTAACGTGAGTCCCTTTTGTTTAATGTTGGTAAACTGAAGCTCACTACTTCAGATACAGAAAGCTGTATGATGCCTGTGACACTGAGTGTCCTGCTTGCTAGAAACAGGGACTTGTGTTGCTGTCCATGGCTAGTTTGTTTGATGCCTTTCTTGGCACGTGGCACTCAGGAGTTTTGATTCCTACCTCTGAGCTCACTGAGATTATCTCTGCCAGTGAGTAGGAGACAAGCCCTACCTTCTGAACTGTATTATCAAGATTTTCATTGCCAGCTCCTAATCGTTTATATTACAAGTCCTGATTGCAGTGCAGACCTCAATCCTCCTTTACAAAGCAGCAGCTTTTCTCCTTGTGTTAAGTCTGATTTTTGGGTAGAGAAAACTTAGTCTGCCTCATGTATGACCAAAGAAAAAGTCACTTTGTTATAAGTTGCTACAAGGCCTCCAGAGCTGTCAGCTTTTGCTTGTTTTAAACATGTCTCTGCTGCAGGTAATACTGAAAGATGCCCTTCATAGCATGTGAGTGTGTTCTAATTCTATGTGGCTTTTAACCAACAGGTGTTGGCCCTGCCTCTGTGATGGTGGGGAACCTGGTTGCTGGGAAGCGTATTGCTCAAGCCTCTGGAAGAGATCTTGGTCAAATAGAAGACAATGATTTAGTTAAAAAGGTAAATCAGTGTTTGTTACAACTGGAGTATGCAAGAAGAGTTTACCCTACAGTTGAATGCAAGGCAGCAAAGTGAGACAAACATAGTATTGCCTAAGTAGATGAACTAGTATTTAGTTACTGCCTCTTTGTTTTAGCACCAGTTCCTGACAGAGGTGTTACAGTGGAGAGCTCATACAACTCCTGACCACGCGCTCTTCCTCTTATTAAATGCCAAGGTACAGTCACTTTTGTTGTTTTTTGCTTTTAAGGTTCACAGCATGTTATTCAGCTCAAGTTTGAGACTGTTTAACATCTTTGCCCACTGCAGTGTCCTCTATTTAGCTTCTTTGTCAGATGTTGCCCTAGGATTTCTAACTTAAAATTGCACCTTTTGAACCAGCAGGTCACTTGTCATCTTAATGCCCACAGTGGTTTGATGCTTCATTTTAAAACTGAGCATGTTTGTAGGTCCCACTGGTTCCTGTATCATTTAATGATGTATCCCTGTTGAGTATATTCTGGCAAGGTTCTGGTGCAAGAAGACTTGAACTGACTCCTGGAAGGTAGAATTTTCTAGAACAGATCTAACTCTATTTCTGTCTTTTCCGAATTGTAGTGGATAAACAGCTCAGCGAGCATCAACAGCAATAGGTATTGATAACTAGTAGCTATAGACTAATGCTAGTGAGCAAGGTTGTTGGGTTGTTCTATTTTTTTGGTTTGGTTCCAGCAGCTGTCTTACTGACACGTGTTGTGCTTGGTGGAAACCAGTGTCAGAGGCTGTGGTTAGAACACAACTGTTTCTTTTCAAGGGAACTGCTGTGTGTACAGCCACCTGCCTTCAGTTGCACAAAAAAGCTGAGAGAATTGCATCAGTGCTCTGTGACAAAGGACATCTCAATGCAGGAGACAATGTGGTGCTTCTTTATCCTCCTGGTAAGCAAGCTTTAAAAAGGACTGCATCCCACCATGGAAATGCAGTATGGTGTTTCTTTGAAATTTCATTGAGATCTGGAAGTTCAGGGGGGATCATTGAAACACCAATACATCAGGGACTGCATGACTTCCTGATCTAGTTTTGACTCCATGGAGGGCTGTCCTCATGTCTTGCAGTTGCAGTATCACAACTCCAGCATTGATTCTTTAGTTTTGGAAGAGCGGATTTGTACCTTCTCACTCCTGGAGAGATGCTCTCAGCTCTAGGGATCTTACTGTCTCCTGATGTTTAGGATAGAAACTTTTTTTTGTGGTTATCAAAGAACTTATGGTATGATGACACTCACTGTAAGATCACTAGAAGTGTGTGACTGCACTGCATGTGCTGGAGAAATGCATTATGTGCCCTAACAGAGACCTCTTGGCTCCTGGTCTGTTCAGATCATCTTTGTCTGAAGTCATGTTGACAATTAGCAGCTCTTTATCCAGGGAAAGCTGTGAGAAATGGCGGGGTGGGTTTTGATACAGACCCATCTGTACCCAGACCTTCAGCTCTGTTAGCTGCCTCTTATACAGCAGTAGGTTGGGAACAGTGGGAAGTATGCTCTGTTTGCTCACACCTTTATCACTTGGCGTGTGTACAATGCTCACTGCTGATGAGAAGTGCTGTGTACTTCCACTGCCAGAGACCCTATTTTGAACTGACTGACTTTTGAGTCATTCAGCACCGGGATATCCTTTTCCTGAAAAATGGATATGGTTTGCTGTGGTCAGTGTTCTCTGCTTTCCCAGTTCCCTATCCCAAGCTTCCTTAGCTTCCTTGCCATGCTGGCCTAACAGTTTGGTCTGCTTGTGTTGGACACCTCTGCTGTGGGAGTGTACCTTTTTCTAATGAAAATTTTAACTGATGCTCAAAGAAAAAGCCCTCGGGGGAAAGGCTGGTGTCACCAAGGTGCTGTACACTACAGCCTGTCGTGTCCTTGCAGGCATTGAGCTAATCACCGCGTTCTATGGCTGTTTGTATGCTGGCTGCATCCCAGTGACCGTGAGACCACCTCATGCTCAGAGCCTCACTGCTACTCTGCCCACTGTGCGAATGATCGTGGAAGTGAGTAATGGGGCCCTAGCGTGGCTGAAGCACTCTTGTTTCAGCCTCTCCCATGTGAATAGTTAACACAGTCAGTGGCAATGTTCTAATTCACAAGATGCAAGAGAGAACCACCTCTCCTATGGAACAGTTGTTTCTGAGCTATACTAATGTGATGGTACTACCTAAAAAACTAGAGTGCAAATCCTGCTGTTGGTTATTTCCCAAATCAGTAATCTAGACAGGATATCTCCACGTTATAAACACAGAGAAGAAGTTAGATTTGGGCTGTTGAATAATTTACTTGTTCTAAAGGTTCTGCCCTGGTTGCTTGCCTTTTAATCTGATTTTGGGGTTTTAATGAAGGAAGTGTTGGAAAAGCCACAGCAATTAATGCGAGTCTACCAGGAGGGAGGTGGCTGCAGGTGAAAAAATATATTCTGTGAATATGAACTCTTGCAATGAATAGTGTCTGAGGGAGTTGCTTTTGTCTTTATTAGCAATTGTTTATCTTTTTAGGTCAGCAAAGCTGCCTGTATTCTCACAACTCAGACCTTGATGAGACTACTGAAATCCAGAGAGGCAGCTGCTGCTGTAGATGTGAAAACCTGGCCGACCATCATTGATACAGGTATGGACTGTGGACTTTTTCAAGTTCTGTGGAGGGGTTCCATTGACTTCCAAAGGGAGAGGCTGTTCCCCATTCCAGATGTTAACCAGATGGCTTATAAGGTTTTGTTAGAATGTTTAGAAAAAATGATGAAAGATAGGAGCCAGATCTTTGTTTGCTCATCTCTTTTCTCCGTTTGTTGAACTACTGATGGAACATAATTTTCATGGAAAGCCACACTGCAGATAACAGTAATTCCTTGATGACAACGTTTCGTGCTATGATTGACTTGCCTGGCCTCCTGTCTGGCACTGTGCAGTGACTCAGAGGGCAGAATATGTTCCTGGATTGATTGTGTCTCCTAATACCTGGTCACGCTTCATCCCTTGGCCCTGGAGTTTAAGAAAATTTAAGAAAAATTAAGATCATGTATTTAAAATGTTTGGTTTCCACACAGAAGAGAATGAATAACACTTTCCAGGGGCATTTTTGCAAGACTCTTTTTGTATTATGTGTGTCGTCTTTGTAAAATATTTTAATCAAAAGATTTGGTCCACCTCAGTCTTCTGAAAACTGCTCTTCTTTTAAACACTAATTTAGTAATAAAAAATTAAACATGTTTGTTTCTTTCTTGCACAGATGACTTGCCCAGGAAGCGGCTCTCTCAGATCTATAAACCACCTACGTCTGAAATGTTAGCATATCTAGATTTTAGTGTTTCCACAACAGGCATGCTTACAGGAGTGAAGGTACAGTAAAATGCTTTTAGAAGACAAAATTTTTGGTGTCTTGTCTTTGGCTGATAATCCAGACCAGCTCTCCTGCTTACCTCCACCAAAACTGGCTTTGTAGCTTAAATAAAGGCCATACTTTTCTGTGAGTAAAGCTGTAAATTCTGAGCATGCAATGCAGCGTGACTTCAGACTGAAGAATCAGCTCTGCTGTACAGAAAGAGAGGTCTCTACAGCGGGCATCAGGAATTCTGCTGCCTCCCACCAGAGAGCAGGCTGACAGGAGAGCAGTGGGTGTGAGGAGCACAGCTGTGTGCTTTTCCTTCCCCCCCCAACACTAAGAGCAAAATAGGAATGCAATTGACAGAAGATAACATGAAACTGAAAAATGAAAGCCTGAGTGTGTCATTAACAATCAGCTCTGTTTGGAGTCTGAGAAGCCCAAAGCCTTTCAGCAGTAGCTGTTGTCACAGTTTCTGGCTCGTGTGGTTCTGCACTGCTCTGCATCTGCTGTGGGAGATAAGGGAAGAAGAAATAGTGTTTCTTGAGAAATGCATCAAGGCATTTGTCGTTCTTACCTGCCTGCCTTTGCTGAAATCTCACATCACAGTAGGATTTCATCCAGTTTCTCTGTCTTTGGTATTGCAGATGTCCCACGCAGCAGTGAGTGGTCTCTGCAGGGCCATCAAGCTTCAGTGTGAGCTCTACTCCTCACGGCAGATTGCGATTTGTCTTGACCCCTACTGTGGACTAGGGTTTGTGCTCTGGTGCCTTTGCAGGTAGGATCCCTGAGGGAGAAAAGGGTAAAGGTTAACTCTTGGGAGATTTTAAATGGGAAATAGCAGTCCACATCTGTAATGAGGCATATATTTTGGCACTACAAAATAACTAACTTGTAGTAAGAGGAGAATTTGTCTTAAACTGACAATAATACGTTCCCTTTTCCTGCAGGTTAGCAAGTTGTTATTCCCTGTTCATCATGCATATTTGTGCTGCCAAATATTACTGGCTGCAAAATGCTTCTCTTCCTTTCTTCCTTGATTATATGTTGCAGCAAGGGAATTTCCTTTCTGTAAATTGTGTGATTGAGCTGATTCTCTTTCTTTGCTTTCAGTGTGTGCACATAAATTGTTGTTCTTGTAAAGTAAGTTGTATTTATAATACATTGTTGGTACAGAATGTGGGCATTAGGGCTATCATCAGTTTGCCTCAGATCAGAGTCCCACAGCTTGCTTTTGGTCTGTGAGGAATGTAAGACGAAATGAAAATATAGTAAATATTAATTTAAAGATTGCTACCTGCTACACAAAAATATTCTTCTCTTTGATGTTTTTCACAGCGTGTATTCTGGACACCAGTCAATTTTAATTCCTCCTATGGAGCTGGAATCCAATCTTTCTCTCTGGTTATCTACTGTCAGCCAGCATAAAATAAGGGACACTTTCTGTTCCTACTCAGTCATGGAACTGTGCACAAAGGGACTTGGAAACCAAGTTGAAACGTTAAAGGTGAGAAATGTTTCTTGACTATTACACTACATAAATTAACGAAAGTGCTGTAGCAAGTGAAGTGACACGGTTGTTAAAGACAACAGCATAATGATGCACAAGCCCACTGCCCACAGCTTGCTTAGAAAGCAGATGCAACAAAAGAACGTTGGGAGCCCCAGGAAATTAAAAGGATTGAAATGGAATAAGGTGTATGTATTGCAGTGTAGGTGGCACATTGCCAAGGAGTGTCAGAGACTGCTGGGCAAGCCCTGAAGAGAGGATGCCAGTAGCAAAATGCTCTGCAGAGGAGTTGCTTATATAACAGTCTGCAGTGAAGGCTCAGATCAGTGCATGATGTAAAGCACACACATTAAGTGCTTGGCTAAATAAAGGTGTTTTCTCCTGGGGGATGAGAGGAAGGAAAAAACAGCTGCATAAAAGGCTTGAAGTGTTTTCTGCTTGGGGTTTACTGAAATAATTTGTGTGCTCCATCTTAGAAGGTTAAGAATCAGTCTTGTTCTGTTGGTGGCATAGAGACCCTCTGCCTTGTGGTGTGTCACCAGTTAACAGAGCAACGTATGGGTTTGAACTGCTAATGCTGTTCAGTGCATTCATGATATGGTCTAGAAGTAATACTGGATTAATGGATTCTGGTCTTGGTTTGGTTAAAGGCTCAGTGCAACCTCCGTAAATGACTCCACATTCTCACTTGGTTTGGTTTCCATCTGTATAAATAGGGAATAAAAGGTGTAATCTTAGCTGACAAGCTCTGCAGAAGCACATGGTGCTACATTCTGTAGCAGAGGAAGGAGCAGTGCTGATGATCTTGTTCTACCAAGGTTTTTAGGCTCTGGTCAGACATTTTACAGTAACAAATAGGAGCTGAAAAAAGGACATTGAGCACAAGAAGTCACTTTGTCAGGGGGATTAGATCTCGGTGCAGCGTGGCAGAGGTCTGTGCACTCATTTGCCCACTCTTTTCTAGGCACGAGGAATTAATCTGTCCTGTGTCCGGACATGTGTGGTTGTTGCAGAGGAACGACCACGAGTTTCTCTCACTCATTCATTCTCAAAACTCTTCAAAGACATTGGCCTGTCATCTCGTGCTGTAAGCACCACCTTTGGATCAAGAGTCAACGTTGCTATCTGTTTACAGGTAATAAGAATGCTTTTAGGGCCTGTGTGGTCACTGCCATCAGGTTTCCACATTACCAATTGAGAATACAATGCAAACTTCCTAATCTGCATGTGATTCTCCACTGTGAGCATAGCCCCACATCTGCCTTGCAGAGAACAGCTAGCACAAGATTTAAGTGGCTTCTTCTGTTTTCAGCTGCCAGGTTCCATCACAAATACCCAAAGCAACTGAAATGACCTTTATTTAACCTGTGACTCCAGTTGCCCCAGAGCTGATAGCTCAGAGCACTTAGGCTGTCTCTGTAGCAGTTTCCCTGCTCAAGATGCATCCTGCACTGGTGTTATGCTCAGTAAACACGGGATACTTCTCTCTGTGCTGACATGCTTCCCTGAGTGCAACTGCAAAGATGGGAAAATGTGGATGTGAGGTCTGTTGTCAGCATGAAGCCCCTGGAAATCTTTGAGCTTGGGCACAAGTTGCCTAAAATATATATTTTTTTAATGTTTACTTTTTTAGGGAACCTCTGGGCCTGATCCCACCACAGTGTATGTAGACCTGAAATCCTTGAGACATGACAGGTACAGTAAGTTTGCTTTACAAGTAACTCATCTATAAAATGTTGTAACAGTACTGAGCTACCACTCCTCTCAGTAGGTTTCAGCTCTCTTCTTTCCCTGACTGTGTTTTCTTTAACTTTAGAGTACGTCTAGTGGAAAGGGGAGCTCCACAAAGTCTGCTGCTTTCGGAATCTGGGAAGGTAATGTCATGTTTCTCCCCTGTCCCTCGTGATGCTGACGTGTAGCTGGGAGTGGTGGTCTTGTGTCACAGCATGAGGAGTGTTGTGGTTACACTGCTCCTCTGAAAGGTGACTTTGATTTATACTGGAGTAGAATGCCTTACCCATGTGGCTCTTCAGCCAGGAAATACTTCTGTTCTGATAGTGCTTCATCGTACTTGCCCTAGCATGTTTTACACATTAGTGATTTCCATGGGTGAAACCATGGTTTTGTGGAAGCAAATGAACAGCCTTGGTGCTTTAGTTGTGTGTGAAGATAATTCACAAACTGATTTGCATATTCCTTCGTATGATCTTTAGATTTTACCTGGAGTCAAAGTGGTTATTGTTAATCCTGAGACAAAAGGGCCTCTTGGAGATTCTCATCTTGGAGAGGTAAGCACAGATGTTACTTTTTGGGTAGCTTTTCCTGCTGTCTGCTTCTTGATCTGTATTTTCTCTTTGATTATCTAAGTTGATGGTAAGCAATACCTGTGGGCCTCTTTAAGTTGAATTACTGCTGGAGCTTTACTGCTCGTATGACTGGCTTCCAAATAATCTAATTCATATTTTGCTCTGCTTATCTCAGTAACACAACAATATATTCAGTCTGTGTTGAAATTATAAAAATCCACAGGTTTACCATATCCTTATTTTAATGTTACTAGCAGAGGATATCTGC
Source organism: Perdix hodgsoniae (assembly GCA_035772895.1). Classification (NCBI taxonomy): domain Eukaryota; kingdom Metazoa; phylum Chordata; class Aves; order Galliformes; family Phasianidae; genus Perdix; species Perdix hodgsoniae. The sequence goes on from JAPSGF010000130.1 coordinate 391,695, forward strand.
AAGATCCATTTTGAGGATGCTTGGCAGTTTGAGCTAAACGTAAAACGTTTTTGGACCTGGAAGGCCCTAGCTATGTTCATACCTAACAAGACCCTCCTTGTTAGTTTATTATTTGCTTTATTTAAACGCTGAAAAGATGCCCTTTTGTTGTAAGTTGCGGATCTGTTTTTCCACTTCTGCAGATTTGGGTGAACAGCCCCCACACAGCCAGTGGCTACTACACCATCTACGACAACGAAACCCTTCAAGCCGATCATTTCAACACTCGTCTGAGCTTTGGGGATGCAGCTCAGACACTTTGGGCTCGGACTGGGTACCTTGGTTTTGTGCGTCGGACAGAACTTACAGCTGCCAGTGGAGGTAGGGTAGAAATGAGTCTTTGTCTTTCAAATGAAGAGTTTACTCCCATACAGTGCAATGGATAAGTTCTCATCAATGTTTCTGCATAAAGGAGACAGTTGGCTTCTATCCAAATCCCATTAACTGTCTGCCTCTTCCTGTTTTTGTAGTGTGCATACATTTCATTTCTGATTTCTCCTCTCTAGAGCGCCATGATGCACTGTATGTTGTTGGAGCACTGGATGAAACTCTGGAACTGAGGGGACTGCGTTACCACCCAATTGATATCGAGACATCTGTATCTCGGACACACAGGAGCATTGCTGAATGGTAAAACAGCAGTGAAAAATGAATTCCTAACATAAATGGAACGTAGCAGTGTTTGTGTAAGGATACAGGATTTAATAAGGGGAAAAAAAAAAACACATAAACACGGAACATAGACAAAGTCAGATACTTTTTTTTTGTGCATTACCATCAGCAAGTTGTGTGATCTTGATATGCATCTCCTTTCCCATCCGTAGATAAGAGTACTGGGCTGACTGACTGTGAATCTTGCCTCACAAGCCTTAATTCAAAATAGAAATTACAATTTCCAGTTCTGTGATTATATTTATGTCAGTGAAGTCAGCAATTAATTCATTTGTCAAATTGATTTGTGTCTGAACTGATGTTTGACACAGTGACACTGGGTATTGTTGGAGTTATGCTACTTGGCAGTGCAATGCACATCAGGTGGTAAATGCATCTACACATCAAAAATTAGAAACTCTGCATTTCTGTATTTGTGAAAATAACTAGGTTTTCTATTTGCTTGTTCTCTGTAACTTTCAGTGCTGTATTCACATGGACCAACTTGCTCGTGGTCGTTGTGGAGCTGTGTGGCTGTGAACAGGAGGCCCTGGATTTAGTTCCTCTGGTTACAAACGTGGTCCTGGAAGAACATTATCTCATTGTGGGAGTGGTGGTGGTAGTTGATCCCGGAGTTATTCCTATCAATTCCAGGGGGGAGAAACAACGGATGCATCTCCGTGACAGTTTCCTGGCTGACCAGTTAGACCCCATATATGTTGCTTATAACATGTAGTGTGTGGGGGAGCGATGCTCAGAAACTTTATGGGTCCACCAAACGACAAAGGGTGGCCGTAGAAATGAAGCTGGTGAAAATTACTAATACTTGATCTAAAGTTTGAGATTGCTGCCATATTCCCTTCATCTCATCCTGTGATATTAAGATCACATTAACTACCAGTGGAAAAAAGGAAATGTGGTAGACAATGGAAAACATTTGTAACGGTTTACTGAAATATTAGCTTTATAGCAAATGCAAAGTTGACAAGCATGTGAGCTACAAAATTCCTAAGGCCTTTACAGTAGTGTTACTTTTTTCATCTGTTGTACATATTTGTATTTTTATCTAATACTGTTTTAGGATTCTCTAAGGGGAGGGTTTATTTAGTTAAGATAATAAACTATTAAGAGGAGGGTCATTGGAGTTCTGCAGTTCCCTACTATATAATGTATTTTGCATCTGTACTGTAGCTATCCATTCTGTGGGATCACACAACTTATTTAAAATTGTGCCATGACCAAATCAATAACTTACGGAATCTAAGAGTTACTTATTCAGATAGATATTTCTTGAATTTAAAAAAGAATTTTGCCTATATTTTAAATATGTAAATATTATTATACATAATTCACTTAGGTAGAAAATTAACTTGGGTAATGATGACAGCTGAAGGTAGAAATTAAGGACAAGTAACTTTTGTGGTCCTTAGCATAATTACATTTGGTTAGACAGCTAATGTGAGATGCGAAGATCTCACACAAGTTTTCTTCTTTCAGTATGTAGTCTTTTATTGCTGGCCAGAAGCGTGTCGTAGCACATAGAAACCCATGATTTAAAGGCACATCTTCCTAAATGAGGCTGAGATATTTAAAGAGTTGCATTGAGTCTGGTAGAAATCGCAGTGCTAAGTCCAAAGTGCTTGACTGAAACGATGCACCAGAGTTACAGTCTGCCTCCACTCTGAAACCTCACGTTTAGAGGAGGAAAAAAATCCTATGGATGAACACATGGTTAAATTCACTGTTTGTGCAGTTCAGTCATTATTCCAGCCAATTCCCTTGAGGGTGTAGCGAGAATCACAGTAGATGAGCTCTGCTGTAAGCTGGGAGATGGTGACCCAGATTCCTTCCAAACGTTCCCTGGAAGCAATTTGATATTTCTGGGGTTTTGGCTGAGAGCAGTTCTGCTACTACAGAAAGAGGCACAGAAATGCAACAGCGGTTCTGGTAAATGCATCGCTAACATTAATATCCCAACCTTCAGAGTGCTGTGTTAGCTTTCACACTGGTCAACATAAAGAAGCAGAAGCTGTAGAGCAGCAGGTCCAGGTTCTCCCTGCTGCCAGGGAGCAACTGCACGCTGGGCTGAAGGGAGAGATGGCATTTAAGCTCTGACTCAGAATGATCTTTTATTCAAGTAATCCTGAATAATATTCTAAATTCCTATGGGTGTTAAGGAAATACGATTTTGGAAGCAATGAGAGTTGATACCAGATATTGCAGCAGGGTTTTTTGAGTCAAATACGGTATACAGTGTAAATAAACTTGTTATTAAAATGCTCCTCATTACCTCGTCCCAAATTTGTAGGTGGTTTTTAAAAGGTTTATAGGATGAGCTCTGAAGATCCTGTGGCAGTTATCAGCACAGAACCTGGCGGATCTGTAAGCAAATCACAGTTTGGTTCTTGAACAACTCCTGATGCATTCTGTTAGCTCTGAGGACAGGAGTTCTGCAACGTAGATGGGAAGTTCTTGAATATTTTTGGAAAATATTCAGTGCTGAAATAGAAACTGCAAGATTCTGCGGCGCATCTCGAGTTGAATTGTTTGCAAATGCTTCAGTTTATAAGCATGTGTCAGTTTATTTTTCCTTACCTGCCCCTGTAATGAGACAGCATTGCAGACGAAAGCTCTGTGGTGTTGTGCTGCTGCGTGGATGTGACAGGTTTTCTGCTGCTGTTGTCCAGTTCCTTACAACATGCATCCTAAAATACCTTCACACGAGTTGTGTATGTTTAGTTTTAACAAACTGGCCACAGCGTAAGGACAGCAACAGGTGTAACTGTGACTAATACAGTTGGTACTGCAGCTGCTTATTTCTAGTGTGAAGTGCACTGACGTTGTTCTTTTTCAGCCAATGAAGTGGGAGAATCTCCTTCTTTTGCTGTGTACCACTTTCTTTTTGATTTTTCTTGCTCAGCAAAGCAAACTGCAGTGCAGCTTCACTTTCTTGTTGCATATTTCAGGAAAAAAGCAACAAAGGGCCTCTTTTTTTTACTGAGATTAAAGCTTTGGGGAAGTTGTTTCAACAAACCCCTTGTTTGCTTGCAGAAATGGATTTCAAGTTCAGATCTAGTGTTTTATTTTACTTGCCTTTTTTCTTTTCAGAAACAAAAAGTGGATGTATTAATCTGATCAGAGATTCTCAGTACATGGCAAATTGACTTTGTGAAATGGAATTTTTTTGAATGGCATCTGACTGTTCTTTTTTTTTTCCTTTGGTCTTTATATGGAGAAATGTTTGATAGTTTCTCAAATTTTGGGCTTTTGTCTCACTGTATGCTCTTAATCTTTATCTCCTGGTATATTACATTTCTCTGAGAACTAAATTTACAGTCCTGTCCTTAGAACGAGAGAACATTCTACTCTTGATTGCCAGTAAGTGACATACCAGGCTGGCTGGGTTTGATTTCATTGAATGCTTTTGTCCATGTTTGGCGCAGTGAAAAGCAGTGTATCGGAGAGGAAGAAGTATGGAGCTGTGAACCTGGAAACCCTGATTTCTAACTCCAGCTCTGCTAATGACTTGCCACAAGGCCTTCAACAGGTCATTTCACTCCTTCAGTTTCTTCATCTGTAGATGAGGATATTACCTAATCCTTACAACATCCCTGTGAGGTAACTAACTGTACAGCACTAAGTGCTAAGTATTTTTCATTGCTAGCCTCTTTGAGGTCAGGGTCAGTTTGTTCTTCCAAACTGATAAATGATTATTTGATTGTCTTGGGAGGGCTGTCAAGAGATGTGACCATTTCACTTTCAAATGCTTGCTTGGTGTCTTTCCACATGAGAACTGAGACATTTAACTTCACTAAACTTGCAGGGCCACTGAAGGTTCTGATGTCACGTGTTCAGGTTCAGAGTTGGGTTCTGTTCCATAACTGCTGAATCAAGTGTTGAGTCCCAAGAAGCAGACTTCCCATGCTTGTTTGGCTTTGCAGCTTATCCAGTTGCAGAGGACAAATAATTTCCTCTTGCCATCTGTCAGATTCCGAGCTACCAGCTGCAGTGAAACTTAAACTAGGAATTTTTACCAGTTGGAACTAAAGTATTTTGTATGTCTTATTGTTTATGAATACTCCCTAAGCAAAATGTGTTGGATACAGGTAATTTCGAGTCCTGTTTTGTTAACATTTGCACTGCATCTCTGGTTTAAATAAATGTAATTAAGATGTGTCATACTAACTGTCCTAAAAAGGTTGTAAAAATGATCAATTCTAGCCCTAAATGCAATTTTTCTTTAATTTCTGTCAACCTATTTACCATTGTCAAATTCAGACTACAGCATTATGTAATTATGTAAAAAGTTTTTATTTATTTAAAATTAGATTAGATATACATTTTTAAATTTAACATCTGGCTGGACAGTGTTCCATTAACGCATTGATTGTGTTTCCTTTGTCTTGTGTTAATAAATATTGATGCCTGATTGCTCGTTTAGTTCTTTATCTGCCGTTTCCCCGAAGGATTTTGTGAAGAACCAAGATTGTTTAGCACTTGTGCCCATGAAAGGGAGAACTTGTGTTTTTGCTTACGATATTTCACATAACATAAACACACGAGACCTGAGCCTGTGAATAGCTGAGCTCCCTGCACTCCCGTGGCAATTCCCATCAGGATTTGGGGGTTTCTCTTCACTGGAAGAACGAAGCAATTGTGTAAGGCTCCATAGTGAGCTGGTAAGATGTGTCCTGGTGGGATGTGGGATTGAACACTAGAATCTTTGCTGTCAAAAACTAACAGTGGAATTTTTTTAATCAAGATTTACTTAACATCTACGAGTGTTTTAAGACACAGCTTATTACCAGTGAGGATGTAATTATGAGCATCTAACAGCAGTTACCATTGCTGTATGTGCCTGTTAGTGTTTACGTGGCTCTGGGTAAGAATACACAAACACATTATTTACTGTACATGCCAATTTTACAGTGGTTTCTCCTGTACACATTTCATTTTCAGTAAATCTATATTAATATTGGGAAACCTCTAAAGGAAAATGAAAGGAAAAAAAAAATCTTAGAATTGTTCAATTAATGAAGCTGAAATAGCCAGTAAATCTTTTCATAAATGTTAGATTTGAGTGATCAGTTTTCTCAGGTGTCTGAAGATTCTTGTTTTGGTTGCCACAGCTGTGGCTCAGGCATGTTAAGAGGTACCTTTATCTCCAGTACAACCTACAGGTGTCGGTAAAACATTGCGTCGTCCTCAGGAAGAGGAATCCTGAGAAGGCCAAGCTTTTGCTGTGGAGAGCATTACAACCTTCTCTGTGCCCACATCAACTCCTGTCTGGGGGTTTGGTTGACTTCTGTGGGTGTTTCTGATGGGGTGCATCGTAGCAAAGCGGTGGCGCTTACAGGGAAACTGAAGGTTGGAGCCTGGCCCCAGCACCCTGATCCTGGGAGCAGGGAATTCCTGGGCGTTCTCCTGGCCTTCAGTGATATCTGTGATATCGGCTGTGATCTCTGGCACCCATCTGATGAGCAGCTTCTCTACAACGCTTTCATAACCTCACCAAAGTTTTGATCAGAAACCTTTTAAAGCTGCTTTTTACGCTTGGTGCTGGGACAGCAGTTAGAAACACTGAAAATCACCGGAGGGACTTCCAGGGGCGATTAGGAAATGGAATTTCCTTTATGTTCTGTGAGAATTACTGTGAAAAGCCATTGCTACCCCACAGCCCCTTGATGACAATGTGAGCAGCAGAGGGAAAACCCTAAAATCACCCCGGGGTGCTCAAAATCCTCCCTGCTCGTAGACGTTTGACCTTCATTAAGGCTAAAATCCCGAAAAAATACTGAAAATCCTTTTCAGTAATAGAACTGTTTTTAAATCAGCCAGAAATTACAAGGCAAAGGTCTGCGTTCTACAATACGTCCTTCTAACGGGCCTTTTGCTGTGGTGAGAGCCAGCGCCGCTGCTCTTTTGTGCTTTATTTTACCGCTGAATTTGTACGGTTGAAAATAAACGAAAGGTTTTATTCGTTTTCGCGAGGCCAACGCCGCCCCGACGATCTGTGGAGAAAAAGGCCGCGCCCGGCCCTGCGCGCACCACCTCCGCCGCCTTCCCGCCCTCGGGCCGCGGCGGCGCTCTGCGTCCTCCTCTCTATGGTTCCCGTCCTCGCGAACCGTCGGATGTGGGCGGTGCCGGAGCGGCGCTCTAGCCCCCGCCTCCGGGGCTCCGCGCTGTGAGAACTCTATGGTGGGGATTTCTAGGCGAGGCCTCCGCGGAGACTCTATGATCGCAGCCCGCCCACCCCGAGCGTCCCGCGCGGGCCCTCCGTGTTTACGATGCCGCCGGCGCCGCTTTCCTGAGGCGGAGACAGGCGCTGCGGCTCTCCCCGCGCGCGGCCACCGGCGAGGCCTGGAGGGCCTCTGAGGTAAGAACGGGCGAAGGAGGCCGCCCCCTCCCCGCCCCGCCCCCGCCGGGCCCGGTGAGGCGCTCCCGCCGCCCTGGGCCTAGGCCGGGCCGGGCCGCGCCGCTCCCCTCATGGCCGGCCGTGGGGTGCGGCCTAGGCCCGCTCCGGGCGCTGAGGCCCCACGGGCGCCGCCTGAGGGCCCGCCCCGCTGCCGGACTCGGGGCCTGAGCTGCTGGGCGGCCTCTCCCCGTGTGGCTCCGCGAGGCGGAGGCGGCGGTCCTGCAGCGCTGAGGCCGGACGCGCCTTTCCGTCCGCTTTGCGCCCCGCAGCCCCCGAGCCGCTTCCAGGTGGCGGTGCGGTGCCGTTTCGTAACCATCTCGGCGTCGTTTTCCCCCTCCGGCGAATCCCGAGGTCCCCACGGGGCCGCTTTGCCCCGTCCGTTCGGAGGCTGCGGGGTTTTGTTTCTCGTGTTCGGAGCGCTGCTGAGGCAGAAACGGGGGGGTGGGATGGATGGAGACACGCGTGGGGAGCCCTGCCGGAGCTGCGAGGAGCCCTCGGTGCGGTGCGGAACGCGCCCGAGGCTGGGAGCTGAGCGGGCAGCCGGTCTGACGCGTGGCTTCTCCTGGCTGAGCGCACGGGATGCGCTGTCCTTCGCCGCTTTCAGTGCTTCCTGGGAAAATGAATTGCAACGCTGTCCGTCTTCTGGGTGAAAAATGCTTTCTTAGGGTGAAGCAGAACAAACGTCTGCAAGGACGGCACGTTTTGAGGCATTAAGGAATCCAAAATTTCAGCTGGTGGTGGAGCAGATTTTCACCAAATGGTTGAAATTGCTTTCTGTGATTATATCCACACGTGTTTGATTATTAACAGAGTCACAGAATGGCCGGGGTTGGAAGGGACCTCGAGGATCACGAAGCTCCAACCCCCTGCCGCATGCAGGGCCACCAACCTCCACATCTCACAGCAGCCCAGGCTGCCCAGGGCCCCATCCAACCTGGCTGCCAACACCTCCAGGGATGGACAGGGCACCCACAGCCTCTCTGGGCAGCTGTTCCAGCCCCTCACCGCTCTCACAGCAAACAACTTCCCCCTGACATCCAGCTCAATCTGCCCTCCTTCAGCTTCAAACCATTTTTCCTTGTCCTGCTGTTATCTGCCCTTACAAAGAGTTGATTCCACACTTAGCATTTGAAGAGAAAACTCAGTCCATTGTTTTTTTGAATTCTGACTTTATAGAGTCTTTAAAGAATCAGTCCCTCTTACAGCATTTCAATACTGAAGTATAATTTAGGCCTTCCACATGTCAGATTTAAGCATGTGGGTTCTGGTGGTCCCACGCTGCAGCTCACAGTGCTTTGCCTTATGCACAACTTTTGTACTCTGTGTTTTCATTTCTCGTTCCCCGGTTGTGCTTTGGGGCTCCATCTGAGGCAATGAATCCAAACTCACATCTGAAGTGGAATTGGAAGTGGAGGCAGTCACTTCTCAGAACTTTTCAACCAAATCCATTCTTTGTAGTGCTGCCGTTGCAGCATCCTTTCACGTAAATTGAAGTGATTGTGAGGTGTAGCTGCACGGAGGTTTTGTTCTGAAAAGCACCAACCTTGCCCATCTAATGATAAAAAGTGGTTTATGTGCAAAGTGCTGCAGGTTCAGGTGCACCCTTCTCTGTCCCCTCAGGGTGGAACTCGCAGTGACAAAACTTTTCCTTCACCCCAAAACTATGCAGCCAGTTCTGATCAATGTATGTTGTGTTGTTGCTGGAGGCAGCTGTAGCTGTGCAGTGAAGGCTGCAGCCCTCCTATCTCGCATCTTCAGCACTTCTCTTCTGAGCTGAGCGCTTCAGGTTGAGGTTTTTCGCTGGAACTGAATTTCTGAGGGCTGAGAGATGGCAATCAGCATTCCAGGTGTTCACTAGAGGCCCTTCCAGTGCCAAGTTCCTGGTTTTCCAGGTGCGTGGGTTGTTGTGGCAGGGCAGAGGCACATCAGGCAGTGCGCAGAGCCCAGCCATGGAAGATACCATCCCATGGAGGGTATAAAATGCAAGAATAACTTTCACCAGGTGAAATTTGTCTGCCAAATCTCTTTTATTTTACCACAATTGATGGATGTTGACAGGACCTTTAGTTGATCTCTGCCGAGCAAGCAGCGTTGCAATGAACTTGAGAAAATGCATTTGTAATGGGAAATATTTTCTTTTCTTTATTCCTGTAAGTACAACTTCACACCTCTCAGAGAAAGATCAGCAAAGGTTTCTGCGTTCTCTCCCCAGTTTGTTTATTTTGAGTGGTTTTCTATCAGTTTCACTGTTTCTTGCAGTCAGTTTTGCTGTTCTTGCGAGTTTTCAAGGGACGGCCAAGCAAAGACAAGCAGTAAAAGAGTGGGGGAAGCGGGGAATGTGGTTTAGCACTACAGAAATGAATGGGTTATTTCTGCAGCACTGGAAATTTATGTTAGTTTTTTGCTGTTGACTGGATTTCAGTTTGACAGTGCCCTGTTTACTGGTGACATTTGGTACGTGTCTCCCTTTGCCAAGGCGCAAAATGCAGATTTTCCTTGGTAAAGCAGCAATGGGTGCAGTTCATTCTGCTCTCTGTTCTTTGTAGCTTTGAGATGTTTGAATGCCTTCACTTCTCTATTTTATCTCCTCAAAAACAAAGCCAGGCAGCCCCTGAGATGCTGAAGTGAGCTCTGCAGCAGCAGCCATGTGAGAAGGGAGTGCATGGGGCTGCTTGGGTGCAGCTCAAGCACTGCTCCCACGGACCCCCTCTGCAGTTCAGCCTTTCTTGTGCTGCTGCAGCTGAAGCAATGGGCGAATTGCTGTGTTACAGCAGTGAGCACAGTGGGAAGCTGGACTGGGTGTTTGAGGGTGTTTGTCCCGCACTGTGCAGGACACAGCTTCCTGTAGCACAAACCATTGCCCTCTCCTCGCTTATCCCTCCATAGAGCCCAAGTTGGAGTCACTTCTTGCCAAGTTCTGCCCCGGGACTCCTCATTGCGTGAACAAACGCTGCTCCTGGTGCGTGCTGACTTTTTACCCTCTGAGTAAACGTCAGGCTGAGAGAGCTGTGGTTTATCTCAGTAGGGAAAAATCAATGACTCACATTTCCACAGAAAGAAATGTAATTTCCAGTCTCATAGCAACTGTCCTCTCAACAGTTTGAAACCTTCTGTGACAAAATGTTTAACGCTCACCGATCATCTCTTACTGCTCCCGGCTGGTCCACCCACTCACCCCACCCAACAGCATGTGTTTTTACATCGCCGTATCCCCCAGCATTGGGAGGGCTTTGCTGTCAGGTCGTGTTGAAGAGTTAAATATAAGATCTTGGAGATGAGAGAAGCGTTACTTGGTTTGTTATACGGAGACCAATTCACTCTCGCGGGGTTTCAAACTCAGCTCTGTGTTCTTTGAATTCCTGATTTGTGTTTATGTACCTTCAGCTGCTGGAAGATGGATTTGGCTGCGAGCTCGGTGAAACATTGGGGAAATCGTTTTATTTAAGAACTGCTTTGTTTAGGTTTTCTTCCCACATCTCGTGATCTGATGGTGCATTTTCACCAAAACTCGGGATATTCAGTAAATGTATTTAACAGCAAAGCTCAGCACTGGGCCTGAGGCGGTGCCGGCGATCAGAACTCAGCGTGTTGGGCCATCACAGACACTGCTTTGTGCTGCTCTGAGGCCTGAGGAGGTGGCGTGCTAATTGAATTAATCAAAAAGGTGCAAATGAGGCTAAAAGCACCACGCTCTGAGACTTTCTGAAGCATCATCGCTTGGGCTCCCACCTCCTGTTCCGAGTTATTGTTAACCAATTTAACTTGTTCCTTCTCTTGTAGCTGATTATGGAAGAGGTGCACAAGAGCAGCAGCAGCTCCGTGCCGCCTTCCCAGCCCTCGGCCGCACAAGGTACAGCACTGCAGGCAGCTCAGCTCTCTCATATTGCTCAACAGGTAAAGCCTGGGCCAAACCTCGGTAAACGTTTGAGGTGGTTAAGAGCCATGGTTTTTTCACACGTGCTACAAACTGTATTAATTCTTGAATTTTAGAAACACTTGGAGAAGGAAAAAACGAGAGAAGTTTGAGAGAAATATACATATTGATGGACAGCACAATTAATAAAAGGGTGTGTATTCAGAAGACCAAAATTAATGTCATGCGAGCGAGATGGGCAGATGCAGCCCAACAGTTGGGTTGGGTGGAATGTGCTCTGACACAGCCAGCAGCCTGACTTGCAGGAGCTGCTCGGTAACGAATCGAGGGCCTGACTTTCATTTTTTTTCAGAAGAAGCATTTGCAGCTCCTTTTGTAGCAATGGCAGTTCTGGGTGCTCAGCACCATGGAAACACTTGGATTTTAGCCCAACATGAATATATTTAATGTGATAAAGCGTATGGAGTTGGAAATTTGACATAGTTTCCTGGAGGTAACATCACATTCAAAGCTCTAACCTGACTTCCTCGTGGTTCAAATGTCTGCATCTGAAGCACCTTTCTCTAGGTAAAGTCTGCTCCCGCTGCCCTGCAGCACTCTTGTGAACCAATGTTTTGCAGCTTGTTCGCTGTGTACTCTATGGAAGTGTTTTAAATTTGATGCAAAACTTGGATAACTGCATGAGTCAAAGACTGCAGAGCTCCAGGAGGCGTCCTGCTGTTGGTCTGCAGTGGGCTGATCTTTGGATCTGGTTTTACATAAGGGTGCCAGTGCAACTTGATATTGTGGTGCACTACAGGTAGTATTAAATGCAAAGTTATCAGTGTGAGTTTTAATGATTCCTTCATCTTGTCACACATTGCAGATTAATGAAACTGGTGGAGAAGTGTGGTGAGGAAACCTGTGCATCTGCATGTGTAACTTGATGAATTTCAAGCACAAAGGCTCGTGCAAAATCCATACAGAAATCCACTGCAGACCTAATAGAATGTGATTTATTTTACAGTCTTTTATACAAGAGCAGCAGCAATAATTAAGTTTTGCCAATTAAGCCTAGATTTCAGCTACAACATTAATTGAAATCGATAGTTGCAAAACATTAAGGAGCAAAATATTTTAAAGAGATGCCATAATTTTTACTTGGAAAAATCTGCTCTTTGCTCTGCTTGCTTGGCCAGAGCTCGTGTTCCTTGTCTCATTTCCTTACTCTCATGGCTGATGCCTTTCATGCCACCCTTCTGCCTTGCCTTTCCAAGTAGATCGTTCAGCTTCTGCTGTGTCTGCTCCTGTCAGCTCTTATCTTGGAAATCTTTGCACAACGGCTTCATTACGTTGCTTAAGAAAGGGCAAGAAGCCCGATGTGCACCCGAGTCGTGCCACCTTCTGCATTGCTTTGGTGCTGTTGGTTTGATCTCAGCCCTGGGACTCATTGATGGTTTCGTCTGGGTTTAGATTTCAGTGCCCCAAACTCCTACTGACTTTGGTGGGAATCAGAGTGCTCGTGTTTCTGCTTAGGAGTCGCCCTTGAGATGGAATCTAACCTTTAGAAAAGGTGAAGGGCTGTGAATGTGGGCCTTTAGCTGGGAACACTGATGGGGAAGTATGGGAGCAGTTGTGCTCTGCTCTCCTCAGCATTGTGGTTCTGAGGAATTCTGCTCTGTTGTCCTTCATTTAGGACAACCTGTATTTAAGTTGCAGCACTTTAATCATTTGCCCATCATGCATATTTGATTTTCTCCCTCACCTGAGGCAAATAAGTAACAGTTTCAGCCTTTTCATATGCAGATATGTACCTGAAAAATGCACATCTTTGAAGGATAACTTTTGGGGCTTAACTTGAAAGAAGCTTCTGCTGATGCATGTTCTCCTCTAGCTTTCCTTCATGTGTTCACGTGTTCTGACTGCCACAGAAGCTGTGCTTTGTTCACAATCTCTGATTTGTTGCAGATGTCTCTGCGAGGTCCTGCTCCTCTGACAGTTGTTCAGCTTCCTGGAGAGCAAGTCCAGGTCCAGGGAGTGATTCAGACAGCGCAGTCCTCTTCTGTAATCCACTCACCCCAGGTGCAAACAGTGCAGGTAACCACAGAGTGTCTGTTGAATAACCAAGAATCCTGTTCTGCATGCACAAGAAGACTTGTAAAGGCTTGTCTGATGCAGCTCAGTCTGCTAAGTATCTGTGAGAGATAGTGAGGGTGCAGTGAATGCATCATTCTTACTGAATATTTAAGGTAGCAGTTATTTGTAGTGCTAAAGTTGTCACTGAAATTAAGCTGTTTGATGTTACCTCCCTTTATAAAAAAAGAAAAGCAGACAAACCAAACCACAGCTTTCTAGCTGATGTTCTTAGCAGACATGCAACCAGCGTGCTTCAGTAACTCAGTAAGGAGAGCATAGAATAACCCAGTGAAGAAAATGTGTCCTTGGAAAAGGCAGACCTGAGTGATGGTGGGGGAGCTGGTGGTTGCTCACCACGTGTGCTATGACTCCATCTCTGTGGTACCCAACTGCTCTGCTTGCTTACTCACTCGCCATGTGATTTTTGCTCAAGCCACTTCAGAGAGCTGCCCTGGGGAGTGACAGCTGAGTCTGTTACAGCTCCATTCAGTTCCTGGCTGCAGAGCCCTCTGGGCAGCAAGGCACTGAAGTTACACTGTGAAATAACTGCAGCAATCCACCAAGTGAGTGGAAGAGCTGTGCTGAAACACTCCTTGGTTACTCATCTTTTTAGCTGTGCTTATCTATTCACGTGACATTCAACTGATAAACTATAAGAAGAAAACCACTGACACTTCTTCAGTTACCATTGTTGCTAGAACTGATAGTGGAAAAGAAAACACATTTCACCTTGCTGAAAACAGCTCAGCACCTGATTTTCTGGGTTGTCTTGAGTCCCCTTCCTGTTATATTCTGACTGCAGGGCCCCCAGTCAAGATACCCTTGTATTTTTGGGTAATTCATGAGCATTGTGGCCTTGTTGCTCAGAGGGAAAAAGGTCATATGTGGGGATTTTTTTTTTTTCAAGTGTTGATAGCTGGTTGTGCTTTTTATCACTGAGGCAGTGGCAGCAGTTAAGTGAGAGAAGCTTTTCTCAGAGCTGTGTGCATTCTTGTTGCTGGCACAGATAAGTACAAATACATGTTTTGTTAGCTTGTATTTAATAAGGAGCTTCAAGGAAAGGAATAACACTTGGCAGCTGGCTGAGAACACAGTGGGACAAGGCTGGAGATAATACTTTGCATATTTACTCCCTGATATGCTTCTGCCTTAAGTATTATTGTCACTTGGTTCTCATCTTCTGGCCACCAAAACATGCTGCTTGTCTCTGCAGAAAACATTTATTTCATGTATTTGTACATAAATGCTGTTCCTGTTTGTGTTCCCTCAGACTCCTCAGACAAATTCATCTGTGGGAGCAGTGTACCTCTGCAGGCCGCATCAGCTGTTTAGGTAGTTGGGTTTGTAAGAGTTTTATTTGTATTTCTTCAGATGGTTTTAGAATTTCTGGTTGGATTAATCCTGCAGTCGTAGAACAATTGGCTTCAGGTGGTGGAAGTTCGTCAGTTTATGATAGGGGAACCTCTTGAGTTTTCTGTTTATAGGGAGTTGATAGGTTTGCATCCTTTGCTTTTACAGTGAAAATGTTCTGTTTGACTGTGAAACAGAACTGCCAGAAATTAGATAGCACCGAGTCTAGAAATCCACCATTTTTTCTTCCTCTGCGTAATCAGCTGCACCGGTGTCATTTTCATGCTGCTGTAACTCGTACAAAACTAACACGTGTGATCTGTTCTGCGTTTCTGTTGTGTAGCACACAGGGTAACCACATGGGATGTGTTTTTTAGGTGTCTTCTTTGTCCGAGAGCGAGGATTCTCAGGACTCATCAGACAGCATAGGCTCTACTCAGAAAGCTCGGGGGATCTTAGCGCGTCGTCCATCTTATCGGTAACTGCTGCACACGCTTTATTTTGTGCTGTTACTTGAATCCAAACGAGCAGCTTCTTCCAACAGCTTTCTCTGTACCATCGGCCCCTGCGTTGTTTTCCTCCTCTTGAAACATGGGTTGGATCTGCTCATGCACTGCACAAGTTGAGGATGCCACGTGAGCTGTCGTTTGCTGCAGGGAAACTTTGACTTAATGGACTGGAGGTTGGCTTGGAGGTGATGTGGCCCAGGGAAAATTGTTTATCAGCTCTAATTTCACTCCGTGATGTCATAAATGCAGGGACCAAGTAAGCAGTCTCACTGTGTGCTGACAGGGCAAAAGATGTTACTTAAAACTTTTCTGAAGTAACTTTCTGCTTGCTTTTCCTCTCTCGTCTATTCAGACATTAGACAGAGCAAACTGGTTTTAACTGGGTATCCAAGGTTTGTTCTTGAGAGAACTGAGTACCAAGTTGTAACTCAGAAAAATCCCTTCCTAGGCCAGCTATAAACCCCTGGAAAAATGTTTGTGGTGGAAACTCTGATGCAGGATTGTACTGAAATGAAGTGATGCAGCTGCAGAACAAGACAGACTTCAGTACGAAGTGTTTTGGCACACTGGAGATTACTGAAGTCTGCTCTGGGTGGTGCAGGTTCTCACTGCAGGTTTACCAGTCCAAGGATTTCAGGCTTTTGGAGGATAGTTACTGAAAACGTGGGATTTGCACTGACCTGCACATACAGATCTTTTATAAATCAGCAACTGTCTTGAATTGCTCTTAACACATGAAATGATTCAGATAATTAGATAAAAAGCCTAGAATTTAAAAAGTACAGAAATGTAATTACAGGAGGAGTTGGACACAGTCACCTCATGCAAAATTCTGGCAATCCTCAAACTCTTTTCTATCAAAAAATCAGCATTCATTTCTGCAATGCAAAATAGGGATAGTAGTTGGCCACTATTACTGCAGTAATTTGTGATCTCTGCCTGCTGTTACAGCTGATAAACTCTTCTTTTTCATAGAAAAATTTTGAAAGATCTCTCTTCTGAAGATACACGGGATAGAAAAGGAGATGAGGAAAGTCCTGGGGTCTCCACTGTTACGTCCATGTCTGTTCCCACACCCATCTACCAGACAAGCACTGGACAGTACAGTATGTTGTACAGAATGTGTGCCGACCTGCATAGATTTCTGCTAAACTTACAGTAAAATACAGATCTGTTTCTTTTACATTTGAGACTAAGATGAAATTCAGAAGGTTTGGTTATTTATCTAATAATTAATAACATTAATACTGTTTCATATCTGAAACTAGACTGGTGTCTAAAGGTTCCAGATAAACTCTGCTTCATCATCTTAATTTTTGCACATCCAGGCAAGGCGTTTAAAGGATGTTTTTATGAAGCACAGAACAGTCTGTTAGATTTAGTCCAAAAGGTGTGATTGGGTACCACTGCATACCTGAGATCTGCACCAAAAGGCTCTTTGTGGGCTGCAGGAGAATGCCTGGAGGACCTCCTGTTCCCCATGTTCCGTGGCCTTGGTGTTCATATTGCTGTTTCTCACTTCTTTTTCCCCTTGGCCCCAGGGATGGGTTCATTAAAAGCCTTTTGAAATGAGCAGTGCTTTTCAGCAGTGGGTTGAGATACAGATTTGCCGACTGGAAGAGATGTACGTTCTGCAGCTTTGTCTGTGTTTCATAATGTACAGTGACAGATATTTTCTTACATGCCCCTTTCTCTTTAAGTTGCCATTGCTGCAAATGGATTGCAGCTGGCCAGTGCTGGTGCTGATGGAGTGCAAGGCCTGCAGACTTTAACCATGACGAATGCTGGCGGGACTCAGCCTGGGACGACAATCCTGCAGTATGCACAGACATCAGATGGCCAGCAGATACTCGTACCCAGCAACCAGGTGGTAGTGCAGAGTGAGTATGGGATGGGTTACAAGGGCTGATCAGCAACACAGGTGTGTTTTGGTAACGCTGCCACGTTTTGACGTGTTATGCTGTGACCACCACAGCTGCATCAGGAGACATGCAGACCTACCACATCCGCACCACGCCGACCACCACGTCCCTGCCCCAGACCGTGGTCATGACATCTCCTGTCACCCTGACATCACAGTCCAGTAAGACAGATGATCCGCAGCTGAAACGAGAGATAAGGCTGATGAAGAACAGGTATGTGAGTACACTTGGGCTGCCTCGGTTGTGCTGAGATCACAGTATGTCAGGGATTGGAAGGGACCTTGAAAAATCATCCAGTCCAGCCCCCCTGCTGGAGCAGAAACACCCAGAGCAGGTCACACAGGAGCGCATCCAAGCAGGTTCTGAATGTCTCCACAGAAGGAGACCCCACGGCCTCTTTGGGCAGCCTGTTCAGTGCTCTGTTACCCTCACCATGAAGCTTTTTTTCATGTTTTTGTGGAACCTCCTATGTTCCAGCTCGCACTCACTGCCCCTTATCATTGGATGTCACTGAGAAGAGCCTGGCTCCATCCTCCTGACACTCACCCTTTACATATTTATAAGCATTAATGAAGTCTCCCATCAGTCCCCTTGAAGCTAAAGAGACCCAACTCCTTCAGCCTTTTCTCGTCAGGGTAGATGTGTCTTCAGAGGACAGGGATCAGTCGTGTAGGCTAACAGTGCTGCCATCAGTGTGGTGTGCTGCAGTGACCAAAAATGGGAAATTTTGATCAAAATATGCCACATGCTCTGTCTGTCCCACACCATCTAAGGAAAGCAGTTTGTTTTTTCCCTGCAGATTGATATGTGTCACGAGGTGCTGCTCCATGTCATGCTTTCCACCTATGGTGGTGCAGCTTTCCATGTGTTTTGTTCATGATTTCAGTTCTCTCCCCGTGTTGGTCAGTATTGTAACGCTGGTAAAAGAGACAAATCTCAGATAAACAACAGTGACTCCTGTTCTGTATTGCAGAGAAGCTGCTCGAGAGTGCCGTAGGAAGAAGAAGGAATACGTGAAATGTCTGGAGAACCGAGTTGCAGTCCTGGAAAACCAGAACAAAACTCTAATTGAAGAGCTAAAAACTTTGAAAGATCTTTACTGTCATAAAAGCGTGTAAGAAAAGGAGGTGAAACTTTGCTGGACTGTCGAAATTTCAGAGGAGAATTTTTTTTTTTTTTTTTTATACTGAATTTTTTAACTAGATGAAAGGTCAAAAGTGAAACTTTTCTACCTAGATTTCACAACCTAAAGACTGTATAGATTTTATTTACAACGTGTTGGTGACAAAGTACAAAAAGGAGACGAGAAAACCTCACCACAATTCCTGCTGGCACAACTGGAAACTTTATATGCAGTCAAGATTGCATCTACAACAAAAGGACATTGGCGTTTTACCAGGCAGGTGATCAGAATTTCTCTGGCAGTTTTTACCTCATGCAATGGGGACAATATTTGGTTTCAATTAAAACGTGGACAGAATGGAATCCTCGCCATAGTTAACATTGTTAGTAACATTTATAACCAGTGTATGTTTTGATTTCTTAACTCTTTCAATCCTTGCTCTTCCTTTCAGTTATCTGTATGTAAATATTTTAATTTGAACCTGTAAGTTGCTATTTACAGGTGCAGGTGATAAGAAGCTAATCCTGTGCTCGAGGCGTAAATTATGTTTCCTCTTTTTCAGCTGACAGTTTTACAGGTTTTTCTTTTCCTTTTTCTTTTTTTTTTTCTTTCTTTTTTTTTTCTTTCCTTCAGTGTTTGCTGTGTTTATCAAATTAGGAAAGGATCTGCAGAAAGCAGTGAGAGGAGCAGCCCTGAAAATGCCTGGGGTGCACGGATTGGTGTTGACTTCAGAGAGCTCAACACATCCAATTGTTTTAAAGCACAGTTTGGTAGAACGAGGAACGGTGCACAGAAGTTTCTGGAGGATGATTTCACAGTGGTTTGTTTTTAGTTGCTGGGCACAATAGGCATCAATAATGGAACAAGAAATGGTGTGCTGATTATCTATACAATTAAATACATGCACTGTTTATTCTGTCTGGAGATTCTACTGTGCTTTGGGACGTAAACCAAATAGAAGTGCGATAAAGCAGAGAACAGAAGAAAATACCAAAGGGTTTCATGAGGTTCTGTGGTTTGTATGCTGAAGGTGGTGCGAAACTTCTGGACTAATTTTGTAAAGTAGGTGATATTTTGCAAAGTAATGGTATCTTTGTAAGAAAAATACTCTATTGAAAACAGGTAGATGGTCGGTATATTTTGTAGCTGAATTGTGATCTTTACAAGTTCCGAAATTAAGTTTATATACGTATTTTGACAGTTTATATATTTCATTTTAGTAAACAAATGGAATATTTTGTGAACCAGATTTTCAAGCATATATTTTTATGGATAGCACAAAGTCAAATGAGATCCTCTTTGGTGTAGGAGATATTTGAATTAATTTTATATGTCTGTAGGCAACTTACAGAAGAAATGGATCCTGGGGAAAAAAATGAATCGGGGCTTTTTTCCCTACAGTTGATACTATCTGCACATTAGATCTGATTGCTCTCACAGATTCTGGTTGGTATCACTTTGATTTGTTTCAGGCAGGCGTTGTGTTTGATGTGACCAGGGCTCTTTCTGGGTTTTAAAATTCACGTGGGCAGCACTGGGAGTCCTCCTCACCCCCAGGGCTCCCCCCAGCCTCAGCTCTTCTGCCATTCTGTGACACAAACGCGTGCGCAGTGCTTCTTGCATGATGAATAAATGCACTATTCTCCATAGTTAGGGTTGAATCCTGCTTCCAGGTCTGTCAGCAGGAATTGCACTATGGGCTACGCTGTGCAAAAGGTGTTAGAGCTACGTGTGTGTGCTGTGCTAGCTCGGACCTGAATGAAGTTAGGAGATGTGCTCATTCCCTGGGTGTGCCCTGCTTTCCCTGCGGTCACTTTTTATTTTACTCATTTTGAACTCATGGGTTTCTGAGCGAGCAGAGCTCTTGCAAGTGATGTGAGAGAGACTGCACTCCACAGTCCCACTGTTAGCAGGCTGTAGAAACATTTCTGTTTCAGGCTTTCTGGATAGAACGTGTCCATCCTTCACGGCACATTTCCTTTAGGCCAGACTGGAGCGTACACTCGTGTTCTCAGTCATGTCAGACACAAAAAGGATGCTTTGGTTGCACATCAGCCATAACGAGCGATGCTGAGAAAGCCATTAGATGAGTAAATTGCTCCTGGGGAGGGCTCTGCACCTCCAAAATTGGACTGTCACTGTCTGCCATCAGTGTGTGTACACTTCAGAGGGACTGATCTGCAGCGCTGGGAGTGGTGTGACAGCTCCCCTGTGCAGCATCCTCATCCTCACTGCGTGCTGTCATTCCTTTACCTTCTTTTGTAATATGGAATCATAATACTAAAAAAAGTCATCACATGTTAAGACTTTACAAAAAATGGTGGCCAATTCTTTCTATATTTCAGCAAGTGGAGCAAATACAGAGTGCTGCCAGGATTCATGTTAGGCAGTTTTGGAAAGAGCAGCTGGATTTTGCATCACGGAGGTATTCACCAGTAACACGGGTTTGCTCTTTAAATAATCACTCATCACAAAGTACTGATTTTGGATTTACTTCAAAGAGAGAGAACAAAATTCCTATCCTGAGAGTGAGAGGTGTAGTACCAAACACTGCTCTGCTGTTTTGTTCCAAACCAACGTATGTGCTTTATATGAACTGTAAATACTTGTCAAAACAATTAGATGGTTGCAGATTTTGACCTTGGTAAATAAAGTCGCCAAAAGATAACTCTGATGTTCCTTATTTCTTGTCCGACTTGTTTTTAATTAACGCAGGACTGCAGCAGCTCTGAATGTCTGTGCTGTGCAGCACGGGGTCAGAAAGCAGTGTGTGATGGTGGAGCAGCACCAGAGGTCTCTTCCCACGTGTGTCCTCCCAGCTGTCCTGCAGTCCTTAGTGGAGAGCTCCTTTGGTCTTTCCGCAGGTATCTGTTTCAGTTCAGCCTCTGGTAACTGAAACCATTGTGTGTTCTGCTGACATTCACCCAGCAGAGGGAGCATCTGTGCCATCCACAGAGCCGAGGTGGGATTTCATAGTCCCCGTGTTTCTGACAGCTGGAAAAGCATAGAAGTAGGGTAGGGAAAAACATTTCCAGCTGGTGCAGTTCCTGTACTCATTTTCATTGTGAGGGTCGAGGTCGTTACCGTTTCTTCTCCTGTCAGTACAGATAGCAAAGGCAGAAAGCAGAAAAGATGGTAACACATTGCACACATTTGGGAGCACTGGTCAGTGTTTCTAATGTGAGATTTCACGCTTTTAGGATGGCTCTCATCAAGCTAAAACTCTCACATTTACAGTCTCCATGCAGGTCCATGGGAGAAGCTTTTCCCAAGAGAAAGCCACCAATTTATCTCAAGGAAATCGTGTTTTGTTGTAAGAATGCCAAGATATTCATGAGACACATTGCAGCATTCCCTTAAGTGAGGGGAGAACACACTGCGTAAGGTGGTGAGATGTTAATTCACTGCTTCCTTCTGACAAACAGACAACTGATAATCACGTTATCATCCTTGTGTTATCACTGTCACATGCCCTAATGAGTTTTAATGTAATGGATTCGTGTAACCTCAGAAAAGATGGGAGGTTATCACAGTTTGAAACCTCACATCCTTAAAAAATACTGCAGGATGTGTGTCTTAACTCTCGTTACCCTGCTGTAGTTCCTACATTTACAAGAAATGACACAACTCCAGATTTTTTTTAAGCCTTGTTTACACACGCAGATCGGATGCACACAAATCCTGTTGCTCCAAGACCTGTTGTGGAACGCGAGCTGAACGGACCGGCCGAGCTGTGCCATGCCGATGCTGCTTTAGGAAGTGTAGAGGAGCACCATCCCTATGGCAGTCAGGGGAAGGGCAGTGCTGGCAGGAGCTGTGGCTGCGCTGCTGTGCTGCAGAAGTTGGGATTTGATCCACCTCCTGTATGGAGCCAATCGGACGTAGATCCCGGGGAATTTGGGATGGCCGCAGCCGAGCCCAAAGCTGGTGATCCCCACCACGTAGTATCTGTTGGCCGTGGGGTGGTGGCACGCCAAAGGCCCTCCACTGTCTCCCTATAAATAAACAAGAACAGAAATTAGTGTCTGTATTCCTCTCCAGGAAACGATTTAGGAGCACCGGTGATGAGTCCGCTTATTTTAAGGAGTTCCTGGGAGCAGCATGGAGCTGCGTAGGGTCAGAAATACGCTCTGACTTTGCATTCTGAGTCCTGTCCACGCAGCTTTGTTCCTGGTGCAGAAGACACAATCTGACAATGTCTGTCTGCAATAACCAGGAAACACAGCGATGAAAACACGGCCTGAATCTGTGCCAAATCCCCTGTTTAGAGAAAAAAGAGCTGAGGGAAGCAGGAAGTCTATCAGACTAATGACACACTTAGGAATGCATTGTTTTTTAATTATAAATGGCTCCGCATCCCAGCTGATGCCTCAATTTTAGCACAGGGCTCCTGACCTGAGAACTGTTGCTTCTGAGAAAGAGATACTGAGCGCTCAGCATTTAAATGCAGCTCTTGCTGCTGAGCGCCGGGTGCTGGTGTTGCCTTTCAAAGGCACAAAACCACGCAGGAGGCATCGTGGTGCACACACTGCACGCACACATTGTGTGCACACGTGTTTCAGTAGTGCGTGATCTCTGTGCCACGATGTGAATGCGTTGACACCTGCATACCACGATGGTGTTCCTTCTGTTGGCTCAGCCTTTCCTACAGCTGAGCTCTTTGTGCACACTTCTGAGATGTGGGGTTTTTGGGGTTGGTTTTTTTTTGGACACGCCGTTTCACTTCTCTTTCCTCTTTTCCAGTCGGATCTATTTTCATTCTAGCATTCGTGCCATTTTAATTAACAATGCTACGAACGGTGGTCACCAGGATGCCCTCCATGGTTTCTGCGAGGGGAGGATTTTACCTGGCAGGAATCAACGCCTCCTGATGGAGAGCCAGCGCAGATCATGTTGGCATTGATCAGACCTCCATATGCATCAGAGCTGTTACAGACACGAGAGGGAATGATTTCCACTTCTGCCTCTTGCAGCACAGACGAAGTTTTGCCTTTAGTGGAAGACAGCAGATAGAAAAGTCAGGCGTTGCTGCTGCTGTGTGTAGCAGTTCTTGCTGTGGTGTCCTGTTCCTGTTCTGTCAACTTAAAGGTACCTGTGTACGTGCTCAGATGTGTGCTAGCATAGAGGTCTGCCTTCCCATGGCACAGCACGGCTCCTTAGCCTTGCTGGAGATGCCACAGGTGCTGTACTAATGATGACATGGCAGCCTTCAGCTCTCCTCCAACTCCCCTCTCTGTGCACGGTGCCAGCTGGGGTTGCAACACCTGCACTCATTGTGGTGAAAGGGAATTTGAAGGAGAGCAGCCACTCCTGAAACCAACTGGGACCTCTGAGCTGAGAGGGCACTTTGTGAGAGCTGTTATTTTTCGAGACAAAAGCTCTTTTAGAAGAGCTCTTTTAGAAGTGCTCTTAAGCGTATCGTGACCCTGAAAGCTGTGTTTCTTTTCCTTTATTTGCATTATCCTCAGCAGAAAGGCCACGCATTGATGCCTTCAGTTACACCTGGGCAGCCTTAATCTGCTCTCAATGGCAAAAGCACTGAGAGCAGATCGCCAGCTGCAGAAGGATGAAACGATGCTATGGGGTGCGAGCACAACCCGAGCGAACGCAGAGAACCCAGAGGACTGAAACATCAGCTGATGGTGTAGCAACAAACGTTTACCTTTTTCTGCTATTCGCCCCCAGCCGCTGATAAAGCACTTTGTTTCGTTGTCAGGGTACAGCTGAGGGTGTGCGGGAGGTAAGCAGATGGGTTGGATGTAATCGCTGTAATGCACAGCAGAATGAAGCTTAAATAACGCGACGTCGTTTTCAAACGTCTCTCTGTTGAATTCGGGGTGCACGGAGATGTGAGTGATGCTTCTTTTTGCTGCATGTCTGCTGTGTTTCCAAAGGTTATCTGTGCCCAGCACAGCTCTCCAATAATACGGGTCCCTAAGGGAGAACGCAGTCAGCATGAGTTTGCAAAAACTTCTGTGTACATTTTGCAACTGTGTTAACAGCTACGGAGTTGGGATGGGCAAAATGCAGCTTTGGGTGCAGTTAAAGAACCTCTTCTGAAAAGGTTTGCGCTCACGTTGTCAAAGAAAAGGAGTTGTGTTGAATTTGTTGCTTATTTAAGCAGGAAAAAAGAAATGGGAATGGAATGGGGGAAAAACAATGGAGCACTACGGAGTTGTTGTGTTTCTCAGCTGAGTATTGCAACATTTTCTTTTTGTGGTGCGCTTTGCTCGTTTAGAAAGGTCAGTTAAAGTGAAGCTTTGCTTCACTTATTTAGAAAGGTCTGTTGAAAAACCAAAAGGTCGTGCGGAAAAAAAAAATAGGCAAAGCGAAAAGAAAGCCCCCAGCCCAACAGAGATGTAACCTGGGACCCAAAGGACTGAGCCGAGCAGCGCGTTCCCAAGATTCAGTGCCACCCGTGGGGCTGCAGATGGGCTCTGCATCAGCAGAGCTCTGCCCACCCCACGTCCCATTCATTGGCGCCCGCAGTAACGACCCGCAGATCCGCCACACCTTCCCTGTACACAACAGAGCAGCTGTCAGCACTGATACCCACATCCGTCCCGCTGTGCAGTGACCGGCGGTGAGCACCAAGTTCTCACTGACCAAAGCTCCGCCGCACACGTGGGCAAATCCCACCCCCACGAGGTGCACCTGGAGGCTGACGGCCCATGGCCACGCTCCCAGCGCGGCTTCGTGGCCGCCCACAATCCTGGATCCTGAGCTGCCCTCCATGAGCGGCCGCCGTCCGCACTCTGCAGAACAGAATGAAGTTGGCTGTGGGGCTCAAGTGCAGCCTTTGGTGCATTGGCTGCAGTGTTTGCTGGTGGTGCTGGTGGTGTTTTTTCCATCTGCTGTGTTACTTGCTGTGTTGTTTTTTTTTTAATGTTTGAAGTTGGAGTGCTGATTCTGGAGAGAAAATGTGGGTGTTTGATTCCGCATGAAGCGCATTTTACCCGGTTGCAGGCGTATTTCTTGCCTTCAGGCTCACTGTGCGCATCAGTGGCCGTGTCCCAGCCACTGCAGCTTTGTGAATTCATCTGATTTGGGGACAGACAAAGTTTTTGCGTGGAGTTTTGTGCGGAAGCTGCGCAGCAGTGAGCCCAGCCCCCCCTCCCACCACCTCCCACGGCTCCCCCAAACCTCCCACTGGCCACTTCCATCCCATCAATACCAACAAGGACCTCCCAGGACATCCACGGTGCCACCGCAGCAGGCGTGGTGATGGCCAGGACCCACAGCAGCAGCACTGAGGAGGTGAGCAGCTGGGGCCGCATCCTCCTTCAGGGGCACAAGATGGCGGCAGGGCCACCAACGGCCACCAACAGCTTCTGATGACCACCAGCGGGGCTGAGGTACCCATAGGACACCTTAAAGAAATCCCTGTGTTAAGCACAAGGCTTTTCACGGTCTGCTGGTGAGCTGTGTTATAACCAAGGGCCACGCGAGGGCAGGCAGGCAGCCAAGCAAAGAGAGCAGCAATGGGCGTTACCCTCCCAGCGTTCTTTCTTTGCAAATAAATAACTCTCTGTTGAGCAAAGATTGTGTGTCAGAGGTTCTGTGTTGGTTTGATAAGGCCAGAGAGCCTTCAAAGTGCAGGGAGAGGGACGTGAATGCCAGTGGTGCTCTCAGCATGGGCCTGGGACCTCAGTGGGGAGCGGGGGGCACTTGGGGTGCAGGTGGAAGGGTTCATGTCTTTGCTTTGTCTGTCAAGCTTTGCTGTTCTGCTGTTTTTTTTGGTGTGGGGGTCCCACCCTGCCCATGTATTTGGGGACAGTATTGTTGGTAGGTGGGTGGTTGGGCCAGATACCTTCCAGGTCTTTTCCAAACTTCCTGGTTCTCTTGGCTCTATATGGCCCCAAAGCCTTTACTTCACACCCAGCAAAGTGCTTCTAGCTTAAAAACATTCACAAAACTGACCCTCCTCCTCCATTTCACATCTGAATCAAACATTTATTAAGGTCTTCAGCCACGCTGCCTACGTTCATTGGCCAGGATTAGTTGATGCTCTTTGTGCTCTGCGACCGTGCCCAGGAGTTGGGAGGTGAGCAGCACGAAGTGCTCCCTGTCATTTCACGGCGTACCCAATGATGTGCGGCTTAATGGGAGTCCAGGGCAGCGGCACGCTGATGTGCTGCAGCTTCAGCTCCGAGAAATTGGCCTCTTCCAGATCCTTCCATATCTCCCTGGTCAGGCAGCAGCCGTCAAACACGAGTTTCCACGTCGGGTGGCAAACCTGCTGCCAGAACAGCTTCCAGCTGGAAGGGCTGGCGGCCACGTGCTCCAAGAAACAGAAAACGCCTCCCTGGGGGTTGAACACAGCTCAGTGCCACAGGAACACACACCGCCCTGCCCACTGCTCAGCGCCCATCACCCCCAGCTCCCTCACCCCACCGCATTCCTCCTCCCCTCTCTTTGCTTTTCTGATGTCGATTGGAATTAATATCAGCACAGGCTCAAAGTGCATATTTCAGAAGCTTGAAGGATGCCCCTATTTGGTCCCTCCTTGATTGCAGCAATAGTCTGTTGCCTTTTTGTTTGCACTACTGTTGCTAATGTGCTGTTCTGTTTCAATGCAGACTGAGAGGAACGTGAAAGCCCCAATAAAACTCATTGGATTTTTGCAGCCCAAGGTGTTGGCTTGCAAATAGCATTTTAATGGCTGAAGTCCTATTGCAAAACAAAACAAAACAAAAACAGAACAACAACAACAAAAACAACAAAATCCAAACATTAACCCAGCTTTCCCTTTTTATTTTTTGACTGTATGTTTCCATTGCTTTGCACCACCCAGCAGTGCAGAGTGCCTCTAACTCTTATCTTAGAAACCGGGTCTGGGTTGTAGTCTCAAAAACAAAAACTTCCTTTTTTTTTTCCTTTCTTCTTTTTTTTCCCCTTTTTCCTTTCTTTTTCCTCTTTTTCCTTTCTTTTCCTTTTTCCTTTTTTTCCTTTTCCCTCTCCTTTTCCCTTTCCTTTTCCCTCTTCTTCTTTTTCCTTTTTCCTCTTTTTCCCTTTTCCTCTCTTTTTTTTCCCCCTGGCGCACTGCCTCTGCAAGAGCTGCTTACAGCAATAACCAAAAACTTCTCCAAGCACTCACCGGTCTGAGCACACGCTGCACTTCCTTCAGGGTTTTGCTCACACTCTGCACTGAGCAGAGGACCAAAGTGCAGACAACAGCATCCATGGAGCCATTGGGCACCTGGTGCAGGTCCTCCCCGGCCGCCGTGAGGAAGCGCTCGTAGTGGAGGTGCTGATTCTTGCTCATGCTCCTGGAAAGGCCCTGCTGGAAGTTGGGGTTCACATCACTGCAGGTGACTTTGCAGCCCGGAGGGTAGAACTGGAAGTTGGCTCCGCATCCTGTGCCGATCTCCAGCAGCTTCAGCTCTCCTGACGGTCCGGTGAAGTCGGGCAGATTTCGGAATAATTCCTGCTTCTGCTTCTTGGTTTTCCTGTTGTGCATCACAAGCAGCTTCTCTAAGAAGAAAGGGAAAAAGATCTTCTTGCAGAACGGCTCCCATATGCCCAGGAAGGACAGCAGGTAGATGGGCATGGCCAGCAGCGCCAGGCAGGCGCGGAGGAAGAGGATGGTGAGCTCCATCGTGGGCAGGGAGTCCAAATGGAGCAAAACTGGTTCTGCTGAGTGTCACAGCCCCCCAGGCTCAGAGCTGCACCGAAACGTCCCCAGCTCGCTGCCTTGTGGGCCCAGCAGCGGAATTTGAAGTCCTCTCACACACAGCGAAGGGAAAACCAGAACTGCGTAACCAAAGTTACAGCTGCGTCCCAGCTCCGGAGCTGCCAGCAACGTTAAGTAACCCCGGCCAGTTGGGCAGCACAACCTCGTGCTTCGGTGCTGGCAAAGTGTCAGCAAGTGCCCAAATGTGGAGTCTGCAGTTTCAGGTTACATCTCTCGAAGCAGAGCAGCGCTGTGTTTGTGAGCAGAAGGAAGTCGGCTCGAGTTCTGGGTTGGTTGTAGGCATTTATTTGGGAGTTTGATGAATACTGCGGCTGAAGCACACTTATTTGTCATTTCCTGCCCCACTGCAGATGGGATCAACCCGCCTGCTGCCTGAACTGAGCTCTCACAACAGCAGTTTTCAGTATTTGGGCACCAAAAATTCTTCACTGCACAAACAGGGGCACCATTGCAGGGAATGGTTTTGCTTTTCTTGTTACCTTTGATGGGAGTCGTGGACCAGGGAGGAAGCAGCTTATTAAGTCATTAATCACTGCACAAAGTGTGCAGCTCGGTTTTAGTGACTTTATCAGCTCCAGTCAACAACTAATAACCTATTTGATACTAATTGCATTCTGTCAAACTTTTCCAGCGTCGCAATCAGCAGCACTGGGCGCAGTGTGGATGAACTGCTGGCTTCTATTTGCTTTGGTTCAGGTGACCCAAAGGCAGGGAAAGGACTGCAGGTCCCGAATTCCATCCGTTCCATTGCAAACCACGAGAGAGAACTTTGTTTTCGTGCCGGCAGCCCTGCTGTCCGATGAGTTCCCTCCTCCCTCTAGCGGCAATACAGCAAAACCCAAATCCAGCACAGGGCTCTGTCACCGTCAGAGCGCTTTGTGAATAACCTCTGTCGCTTTGCCTTCACGCCTCGTGGTATCCCAGCAATGGGAAGTCCTTTGGGTGTTTGTTCTGTGTTGATGGATCGAGTCAACCAACACCAATCTTCTCCCAAGGTGAGGGGAAGTCCGTCCTTCTGGCTGCATAGGCTGCTGGCTTGGGTTCCCTCTGAGCTGACAGCATTGGCATCATGTGGCAGGTAAGAACCAGGCAGAGAACTGCTGCATTCCCCCAGATAAACTGGATTCCCATCAGGGAGGACTTGTGCTGCCATTGGGGAATGAATGGGAAGACAGAAATCAAAATACTTGCACTGATGCTGTATCTATTATGTATGGGAACATCAGAGGTTGGGTGTTACTCCCTGCCATTAGGAAATCATTAGCTCTCTGCACTTGCTTGCACTTGCATTTCCTGTTCCCTTTCTTCCATTTCTCCCTTCTTGCCTCCCTAGGGTGCACAATCCTCCTTTATTTAAGATGTTTTCTCTCTTTTTTCCTGGCCTTTTGTGCAAAAGCTCTGAGAGCTCTACCCAGAAAGCCAGTCCCACAGAAGGAGAGCATTATTTGCTCTGAATGAGCAAATTCAGAATGAATTCAGAAACCTGAATGCTCCCTCAGGTTTCCACGCTTCTCTTCTGCAACTCAACCTCCTTTCCTAGAAGCCACACATGCAAGGTTTGTATTTGCTTTGGGCTTTGTCGTCTCTATGGCTGCCTCCCCTTTGGTTTTCACTGAAGGAGGTGGTTATTATGGGATGACTACAAGTTTACTGGGCCCGCAGATTGTCTCAGGTTGTCGAATAGGACTCGATTCTGCTTGTAGGCTTTGTGGTTGTTGTAGGTTGGTGCAACCCTTGCCATGGTATACAAGAAAACTTTCTTACTGAAGGAGTCCCCTAAGGCCCACCCCACAAATGCATGTGGGGTGGGATGAGGAGCTGGATGCAGCTCTGGAGAAGGGCACTGAGCACCACCCATACGGAGCTGTGCATGCAGTGTGTGTGCAAGGAGCCACGCGTGCAATGCGAGTGCACCGAGCTGTGCATGCAGTGGGTTTGCACTGAGCTCTGCATGCAGCCGGTGTGCACGGAGCCCTGGAGCTGTTTCCTGGTGCCAGATTCCCCCTGAACCGGATGTGTCTGTCTGTCTGGCCGCACTCCAGAATCTGCCTTAAAGCAACAGAGCTGCAGTCTTACAAAACTGCCCGGAAGGGGCTGGGAAAGCAAACCCTACCGAGCATTCCTGCTTCCCACAGCCAACATTGGAGGTGTGCCTGTGAACGTCCAAGTCTCCTGGAATGCTTTCCCTGCGTATTAAGGACCACAATGAAAGGCAGAAAGCACAGATCTGCTCTGAGCTTGGTCAGGGGAAGCAACCACCCCAACCCTCAAGTGTGCTTTGCCTGTCAGCTCTGTGCACCGCTGTCTCCTGGTGCTCTCTGACAGCAGCACACCTCTCCCCAGAGCTTGCAGGTTTGGGATACTGGCTCATCTCACTAATAGAACGCCATGCTTGTGCAACACCAGGATTGCACCCAGGGTGCAGTGAATCCTCCTCGACGGTTGCAATCTCTTTGGCTGTCTGCATCTAACAAGCTGTTTAAATGACAGTCATCCCAACCAGATGACAACATCCCAACCAAACTTTGTCCAGCTGCACTGCTCCAAGCAGTGGTCAGCTGGGCACAGCCACACCGTGTGCTTTGCAGGGGTTTCTCCATGACACGTCCCCGTCCACAGCTTAGGAACGGAGCGTGCATTTCAGAAGTCACTGCACAAAATGGGAAGGGAGAAGTGAGGCTGTTGTGACGAAATAAAGAAAAGAGGATCTTTATCAAGCATGCGCTGATTTGCACCAAACAGCCACGTGCTGCTTAAAAGAGACAGCACAGTGCCAGGTGGTGTCTGCTCAGATTGGGAATTACGGTTATCCTGGTGGCGTTGCATGAGTTTGGGTGGTTTTGTTCTCTCTGAACCCAAAGGAGGGTTTTATGTCTGTTGTTTGCTTTGCTGGCCTGCTGACAGGCAAGCAGCACCATTCGTGGAGTTGTTATGGCTATCTGCTTTTCAAGGCAGCGGTATTTTGGGAATAATCCTGAACTCTGTGTGTTCCCTTTCAGCCTGGTTTGGGCCAATGCTTCGGGTAGAGCCGATGGTCGATCAGAGCCGGGCAGACCTGATGGGCAGAGCCAGCAGAAGGATGAGCAGAGCACTGCCCAGAATGCGTAACTGCATGGGGGTTGGGCTGAACCTCCTGCCCTGGGCTCAGGGGGGTCTGTAAGAGGCTCTGCTGGGACCCCCTGTGTCAGTCAGGAGCTTCTTTTGTTGTTTTTGTGATCACTGATCGCCCTCTGAAGGCACTGCCCTACATATTCCTTCTGGTGGCGTGCTTAAGGACGTCTCACACAGAGTATAATTACACCCCTGGGGCTCCAGAACGTCCTCAAAGAAAGTATTTCTGGGGGCCCCCAGCGCCTGCTGTCCCCCACCTGGGGGCACCGATCCCATCTCCGCGTCTGGGAGATGCCCTCTTCTTTCGGAGCCATTTGTAACCAGCAGATTGTTTCATCACCTCGTTTCCTCAGTTTTATTTCCACTTATTTTGCATCTGTTTGGGAATTCAGACCGTGAGGGAGAACCTCAGCACTGCAAGGAGGTGCGGTTGGAACCCAAACCGTCCCGAAATCGGCAGCCCTGCATAAACACAGATTGGATGTGCGCGTTGTGATGGGTTACGGATGGGGAGATGGGCATTTACGAGGCTCTGCCTGCCCTGGTGTCACACTGGGGCGGTCCCATAAAAGCCAGCAATGTAAAGTGAGGGCAGATTCAGCTCCTGTGCGGTAACCAAAGTGAGGTGAATGCGTCCTGCAGCGCGGTGCTGCATCCCGTTGCCTTGTCAGCTCAGCACACCGCTCCTGGAGCGCCGCTCAGAGGGCAGAGATCTGCAGTTTTATGGAGAGGACACTTCCACAAGGTGGATTTCTCCTAAAGCAGCAGCCCGACCCGGCGCTCCAGGCTGTGCTTTTTGCAACGCAGACGCAGCCCTGTGGAGAACAGGAACGACGTAGTGATAAAAACTGATGCTAAAGTTCCATTTGTAGGTACCCATGGCGGTTGGTCACTGGACTGAGCCTTCCCTCGGCCATTGCTTGGTGGTTGTACTGGGAGGCCACGCACTGGGAGCAGCGAGCTGGCCACTGAAGCAAGCAGCATTAACGTGCAGTACATCACAGTGCAAACGGGGGTTTTCAGCGGAAACTCCGTCTTCCCCCAGGTCAGCTAACGGAGACTGGGAAGAGTAAATGGAATTTTAGGTGCCACATTCTGCACACAGCTCTCTCCGTTCAGGTCTTGTGCCTCCAAAATCATCTGTCTTTGACTGATAGAAGATGTTTCTCCCCTAAAACTCTGCTCTGATTACACCAACACGTTTCTCCTCAAAGTGACAGCGAGCAAATCCAGTCCTGTGCTGAGTGTGTGTTGCAGCAACACAGAGGAGCAGAGGTGTCCGGCCCTCAACCAGCTTCAGCTTTGCCTCTGCTTCCATTGCCTTTCCTCATTTCTCTATTTTCCTCCAAACAATAACTCTCTTCACATCCCAACGCTGCCAGGCGAGACGCAGCGCTGCCCATAGCAGCAGTCCCCTCTTAACCCAATGGATCCCAAACAACTCCAGCCCTGGAGCCAGCTTCCATGCGTGCACCCCCAAGCAGCTGATGGCTGTGCAGGTCCAGGACTGAGGTCACGGAGCAGTTCTTGTTGACACGTCAGTGATGGGCACGGCTGCTTGAGGTCCTCAAGATTTGCCTTATCAAGAAGAACATGAGAAGGTGTTGGTTGGTTGGTTGGTTGGTTGGTTGGACGGTGCAAAGTTTTCCTCTTCCTCTCGTTGCCACCACCTTTCACCCACTGAACTCCATCCCGCGTTGGGAGGGACCCCCCCGGGCGCTGAGCCCAACGCCGCACGTGGCACGCACTCTGTTGCTGGACTTTTTGCACTTATTTCTGAGTAGATCCGCACGGAGGGCGGGTCAGCTCGAAGCAGAACATTGGGCTGAACGGAGCCCAGCTGCAGCAGGAACGGCGGCCGCGTTTCATTCGTCCCCAGCGGCGTTCGGGGCCGGTTGGGTACTCGCACGTTTGGGGTTTTATTTTCCACCGGAACGGCGACGACGCGGAGCGACTCCGACAGTCCCAGAGCGGGGAGCGATGCCGAGCGCCGTTCCTTGGCCGAAAGGGAGGCCGGTTTCCAAACTCCCCGCACCAACCGCTCTCTTCCAGCACCGCACCCCGCGGTAAGCACCTCCCGGTCCCCCCCGGAGCCCCCTCCCTGCAGCGCGGGGCCCGGAAGGGGGGGGGGAGGAAGAGGAGAAGGAGGGGGAGGG
This sequence comes from Perdix hodgsoniae, assembly GCA_035772895.1. Lineage (NCBI taxonomy): Eukaryota > Metazoa > Chordata > Aves > Galliformes > Phasianidae > Perdix > Perdix hodgsoniae. The sequence continues at coordinate 424,654 of JAPSGF010000130.1, forward strand.
GGGGGGGGGGGGGGGAAGGAAGGAAGCTCGGATGCTCGGAAGCTCCCGGGCGGACTCCGGGATTTTTGCCACGCTCCCTCCGCGGCCGTCGACGCTGCAAAGAGCCGAGCGCGCATCGCCGGGGGGGGGGGGGGGGGTTACGGAGAGCATCGCCTGTATTTTATTTAATGTTTTCATTTTATTTTATTTCTTGTGAACGATCATGGTTTCGTACCTCTCGGTGCCCCACCGGCAGCACGCTCTCTACCTGCCATCCCCCCTCCCCCCGACACACGCACGCATGCTGGGTGGGGGCTTTGCCGCAGAGCGATTCTCCAGCTGCTCCCCCCCGCTTTCTTGCGGGGAGATCCCTCAGGAGGGGGGTCCTGGGGGTCGCCCCCTCCCCGTCTCCCTCCCTCCGTCTCCCCCTGTTCGTATGGGGGAAGTGCCCGAGGGGCGGGGGGTTCCCTTCTGCAGCCGTCGCTGTGCCCCCGTTGGCAGCGGGGGGGACTGCGGGGTGCCCCGATCCCTGCCGTGCCCACCCAGCACCGCGTCCGGCGCTTTCCCCCACCCCAGGACAGCCGCTGCCCCATCCTCTCCCAGCTCTGCCCTATGGGGAGGGGGCACCGCCACTCCCCTCCCCCCCTCCTCAGCCTCAGTCCCGGCCTTTGGGAGGGGGTGGCCTCAGGCCGGAGCGGTGGGAACCCCCTTATGGCCTCCCTCCTCCGTCCCTCGGTTTGGGGCCCTTCTCCCAGGCCCCAAATTCTGGGCCGTGCTCTTTGTCTGCATTGTGGGGAGGGAGAGACTGAGGATAATTGGAGTTGTTCTCAGGATCCCTTCCCCCTCAGCCCTAGCTGCAGAGCTGTACATCCCTCCTCCACCCTCCCTGTTCTCCTCTCGTTCAGCATCCCGAGGCTCCCGCTGACAGGGGAGGGGGAGAAGTTGGAGGATGGAGTTTTGTGGGGAGATGCATGGGGTGGCTTTGAGGTTCCAGCCTGACCTAAATGTTGGCATTGTGCTTTGTGCTTTTACTTTCCTCCACCGTACAGATTTGGGGCAGACTTTTCCTTCCCAATGAAAGCAAACTGCACATTCTCAGGCTTTTTTCTATGAAAAATCTGTGTGTCTTCTTCCCCTCCCCACCCCCTTTTTTTTCTGGTGCAAATTCTGCCCAGCTGATGTGGGGGTGGGGAAGCTGGAAGGGATCTTCCACGGCTGCAGATGATCTGAGGTGAAGCCTAAAAGTCTGATGGAAGGGGAGTGTGTGCCAGGGGAGACACAGTGGGGCTGTAAGGGGCCAGGGCTTAATTTTGGAGAGAGATCCCAGCTGTGGTAGGTTAACCCACTGCTTGTTTCTATGTGTGCTGTTTTGCAGGTGATTGGCATGTGATCGTTTGGGAGTTTCACAAGTGGGGTCTCATTAAGGGGTGCTGGTTGTATTTCTGCTGTGTGTTGGTGTGTAATCTGGTCTTTGTAACACTGCAGCATTCCACCCCCAACGGGAACCCATGACCTGTATGTCCTCATTTCACACTGGGAAGGATTAAATTAGTAGGAGCGAGGGTGTTCTAGGAGCCTGATTGCCCCCTCCCAGTTGTATCTTTAGCAGCAAAAAGGGAGGAAGCGTTCCATCAATTGTTTTCTTGCTGTTGCTGGCTGACAGTCCGTTTCAGTACTGCTTTGGAGGGAGGGAGACTGCCAGTATCCTTGCGTAGGACTGCTTATTTATCCGTGCCACATGACGGATGCTCGTCTGAAAAGAGATCGAGATCCAAGAGAGGCGGTGTGCACGACGGTGCCCGCCGGGGTCCGCTGCCCCGTCCCGTCGTGGTGCTGAACGGACAGCTCCCGGCGATGGGCTCGGCACCCGGCGATGGGCTCGGCTACGGGCGCGGCTCCCGGCCCGGCGTCCAGCGCCGCGGGGCAGTGCCGGGGGAACGTCCGCTGGCTGTCGCGGGGGTACTTATGTAAAGTTCCCGTGGCTGCTAAGGGTGTGCAAACGTCCTCCGGTAGGAAGTGACACGAGAGCAGTGAATGGCATGGAGCTGTGTCGGGGGAGGGTCCAAATGGGTGTTAGAAACACTTCTTTGCCAGAAGGTGGTGGGCATGGCCCCAAGCTGCCAGAACTCAAGGAGAGTTTGGACTGCGCCCTCAAACATCAGGCTTAGATTTTTGAGCGGTCCTGCATGGAGCAAGGGGTTAGACTTGAGGATCCCTGTGGGTCGCTTCCAACTTGGGGCATTCTGTGGTTCCACTATAGTGTATTTTAGAGTAATAGACAAGTTGCTAGCGCTCATAGGCACATGCTGTAGAGGCAGTTATCCATACAAGCAAAATATGAGGCCTGTCAGAGCTCAGCTAGGTGTGGTTTCCACCAGCTGTGTGTTTAGATAGTCCACGTACTTAGCTTGTGTGATGTTTAAATAAAATGATTGGCAATGTGACTGAAGGGCTACTTGATCCTTTCTTCCATTACAACACTTCTACAGAGTCATTCATGCTGAGTGCTAGGGCCTGCATCTGTTACAAATAATTTAACTGGTTATATAAGCTCGTATGTATGGCTTATATCCAGATCACGGTACAGATAATGTAACTTTCTCCAGTGAGCAATACTAATTACATGACTATTTTGTGAACAGTTGTAACGCTAGGTTTTTAATAAACAAAAGAAGGAAGAGTGATTGCATGTTGCAAGAAATTGAGCATGAGCGTGTTTTCTTATATGCAGTTAAAAGGAGATGAAATAAAATAGAAACAACATCAGTATTGAATGAAATTGAAGTAGCTCAACTATCTGAAATATGTTACCACCTTTCCTCTGTTGGTTATTATGTCAGTATTCACTTGTGGGTTTGTTTGATTGGTTTGGTTAGTGTGCATTTACATTAAAATGAACAGCTATGGCCTAATATATTTGTTGATTCTGAATATTTTTCAATGACTCGAGAAGCAGTTGGCTCCAGCAGCCATATGTGACTCCTGGGGCATACAGTGTTCATGTGGTCACAGGATTTCCATTCACTATTGATCGCCTTCCAGCTGAAGCGGCTGCAGCTGTCACTGAAATAAACAAATAGACAGAGATCGATAATTCATCGTTGTGCTTGGAGGAATGGTTTGGATTAAAGATGATGTGGTAAAATAACAGAACAGAAGTTTCAGCACTGAGAACAAGCGTGGGAAAAATAATCTAAGAAACCACAGAAAGGAAACTGCATGGCATGGCTCATGTTGCTGGTAGTGCTGCGGAGAGCCCGTCCTCGTTTGGTGACTGGTTTGCATCCTGTGTGGTTCAGTGACTAAATCTGTTTCCTCTCTTGCTTGGACTGTGCTGGTGATCTCAATCCAGCTGACCATAGAAAGATGAATGTGCTGCAGAAAAGGAAATGTGCTTGTTGTCTTTGATGGCAGTTGCACCAAAGAATGGTCAGAAAGTCCATTCCTTGGGCTCTCCACTTATGCCCTGTTATTCTCGTTCAGTGCAGAGTGGACGGTCACAGCTTTAGCGATTTAAGTGCAGCTGATGTGATGCGTGGGCTCTTCAGTGTGAGAGAAATTCACCTGGATGGGAAATGCTGTAGAGCCGTAAGGCTGAGCGGCACACGCGCTGTGCCAATGACGTTCTGGCCGTAGCAGGAGGTGAACTTTGTATTGCCTTCCTAGCGGGATGGCCGTGTTATCAGAGCCAGGAACAGCTGATGGCTGTAGCAAGTGATAATAAGGAAAGGTGAAGACATAAGGAACTGCCAGGCCTGCATGGGTTGTATTCCAGAATGCCGTAGAAATTTTGTGATCTATGTTGTATAAGGGCAGAGGACTGGACAAGGGTCTGTTTATTCTCCTTCCTTCCGTGTTTGCCCATCTTTTACTATTTTTAATTGTACTCTTTGAGCTCTCCGCAGCCTTAAGCAGATTCCTCTGAAATTGTTGTAAAAAAAATAAGTTACCTTTCTGCTGTTTTGTGGGTCACTTATAGGCTGGATGGATTGTGAGAGGAATCAGATTTTGCTCTTCTGAGCAGCTGAGACTTCACAATTACACAATGGCTATTTTGAACAATTCTCTCTTCAGATGTTGGGCTTTGGGAAGGGGAAGCCAAAGTGCTGTGTGTGAGCTGGCATAGCTTGCCCTGATCCCCAGATTCCTCAGTGAGGTTGGTGATAAATGCAAGTCAGCTTTGAGTAGCGTCTAACAGAGGGAACTGGTTCTTCTATTTTTAGTTCCCGTAACTCACTAGGAGACAATAAAGAAGTCATAACCCTCCTGATAGGCACCGAAAAACCCACAGTACTCGATCTGTTTTTCCAGAAGTGCTTCTTTAAATGCTAGGACCAGCATTTCTTCAGACATTTTTTTCTGTAGCGTTTGGTGCTGCTGCACTTCTCTTCCCTCCCTCTGTTTCCGTTCCTTTTTGACCTTTAGATGTGTTTGCATTCAGCTTCAGTTCAGTCGCTGTTCCAAGAGCATCACCTCTCTCCTGCCCTGTCTGGAGTCCACCCTCAAGCACAGCTTAGAATCAAGCACATGGGAAACCCCTGCAACGTTCAACAAAGGGTGGGGAGAGCCGCCAGCAGCTTGGTGATAAATACTGCTCGATAGTGAAAGCATTCCTTTTTTCCTTCCACCTTACAGCATCAAGCATCACATGATGCCTTTCCAAGGGAGAGGCTTCCTCCCGCATCGCAGCCGGTTGTGCTGCCTTTCATTGATAAAATTGGCCTGCTCCAGGCTCTCGGAATCCACTGCAGATGGAAGAGATCTGCGAGTCCCTTGGAAGACTGTTTGCAGCCATGTGTTTTTCTCATGCATACGTGGTTTGGTTTGGGGTTTTTCAGGCCCTGGTGCAGAAGAATTTCAGAGGGTTTTGCATCAGCACGGTGCTTTCCTTTCTGCCCCAGCACTGCGTGTTCAGTTCCAATCCACGTGCGTCTATGTGGGTTACATAAAACCTCCTGTGGAAGGACTCGCTCTCTGGGGGGATGGAAGTCGGACTGCAAATGACTGAGTCTTGCAAATTAATAAGTGAAGAAATGTCTTAAAGCGAAGATACTGCCTCAAAAGCGTTTTTTTAATTTCTTTTGACAATTAGCTTGAATAATTTATTAGAGTATTTCATAATGTACCAGTAAACGGACTGCTGGGAACATTTATAAAAAATAATTGTCTTCATAATTGGGCACCACAGTGCAGCATTTTCTTTTCTGGTGTAAAATCTTTGGTCTATGAAGCACGTGCTGTTCTGAGCACTGAGCTCCAGGTGCACGGGGCGAATTTTGGGACGTGCAGTGATGTGATTCCGTTCCCAAAGCAGCCACCCAGCACTCAGTGCAGCACTCATCTCTGTGTCACAGTTTCCCATGGGTTGGGCGTTCCAAGTGCTTCTCCTGTTGGACGTTGAAGAATCAATGGGAAGAATGTGTTTTGCCAAAACAAACTCTGCTGAGCTGGTGGCACGGCTGTGTGCTTTGAGTATGTGATGGTGAGTGTGGAAAATGTGGTGGGAATGCGTAGCTAGAGGCATTTCAATGTATTGATCCGTGTGATTTTTGTAACAACATCGAGTCCCTGAAGGATCCTGGTGGTTCTGTCGCTGCGCGCTGAGTAAAGGCGAGGATCAGATGTTGACTCGTCATTGTGAGGATACAAAACACGACACCGTCAACTCTGAAAATGGGTATTTGGGTCTGATTTAAGGAACTGAATGAGCATTCCATTCCCATCCTTTCAGTTTACATCCCGGTTTTGTCCGTTCTCTTAGCATGGGGTGATTTCCTGGGGAAACAAACGAAATCGGGGTAGGCAGAACTTCCCAAGGAATGGGAATGCTGAACTGCTGGTGTGTAGTGAGATCAAGGAACAAATCCCAACAACAAAGCAACAAAGGCAACCAAAGCAGAAGAGATTGCAGCCGCCCAGAATGAGCACAAATAGCACAGGGTGAACTTTGTAGCCTAGTTTATCCGAATAACATTGGAGTGTCTCGTGATTTATTAATGGGTAGAACCCCTTCCGAGGACGGGAAGTATTTGCAGCGGTCCCCTGGGGATGGGGAGAGTTGTGATGTTCTTGGCCAAGATGTGAAGCAACGTTGGACTGGAGAGACTTTGGGGTTTGCTTTACGGAAAGGAGAATTTTCCATGTCAAATACTGAGGGACTCAAGGAGTGAGAGACGTTTACTGTCACTCTCATCTTACAGGAGGAGTCTGCTTTGGTATACCGTTTTTTTTTTTGGTCATTGTTTTTAACTTTAAATGACCACTTATCGTATCATCGTATTATTTTCTTGCTTCCATTCACTGGTTGTGTCATTGCACATGCAGATCAGACATTCATTTGTGCCTTCATTTTTTTTTTTTTTTCCTTCTTCCCAATTTTTATGCTCCCGTGTCCCTGAGCTACTTTGGTTTCTAAATTCGGGCCTTGCATATTTATCTGTGCCATTCAATTAGACCACATCCCCAATGCTGCTGTATAGTTTCACAGTATGTGGGAAATTTGGTAATTAAATGCATGCAAATGCTGCGAGAATAGAATAAATTAATTTTTTCTCCTTAAAATCAGTGGGATATTTTGTGATGCTTCCAGCGATAACACAACCAAGATGCTGGCGTTTCTTCCTTCTTCTTGCCTTGCAAGAGTTTGCAAAAAATCGCATTTACTCCAGAAATATCTGGTCAAATTTAAATGAAAAGAATCCCAGCCCCAGCTGCACCGTGTGCTTCCATGAGGAGTAAGATCTGTACTTCAGTTTTTCGGATCTACAAACAAACTCTAGTTGGAAACGCTGCTTGTCGAAATTCTGCACGTGTGGGGCAGCTTTAGGTTGGCACGCAACGTACAAGAAACATGCAGATGGCATTGTCATGGCTGGAGTGAAGCTGTTGCAAGGAATAACCTGCAGTCACATGCAAGGACCCTTTGCTGCAGCGGTTCTCGTTATTGGGAATACCCCAGGTACTGCATTAGAGGTTGGGTGGGATCTCCAGGTGTTTTAACAAAGAGAACTTCACTATTTCAAAGCTGTGTTTATTTGTGAAGCCTGTTGAGGTTCTTAGCAAGCTGTGATTCTCAGTTTTGGGATATGCGTGCCATTGCTGAGGCTGGGCGATGTGTCCCAGCCCATCCACAGGGACAGGAGCGTGGCTCCACCTTGGTGCTCTCTGCGTTCCGCCTTTAATTCAGAATGCTCTTTCAGACCGAGGTGTGAAGAGGCCATTGGTGGCCAACTTTGTGCTGAAATAGCTGAATTTTAATGGCTCGGTTCTGTAGTGAAGTTTTCCTGGAATTTGAAAGTGTTTTTTCTATCGGAGGTGCAGGAGCTTTGATGCATGTTTTGATGCAGCGTGTTCGTTAGAATAAAAGGCCGTGCTACTGGTGGCCTTTTCTCTCCTTTGTTAGGGGCCCGAATCCCACCCAGTGTTTGGGCTTTTCCTGTGCCACGTGCTGGTGTTTCAGTGCTGCTCTACATCCCCTGGCTGCTTTGCATGTGAGTTCCTCCTCGAAGGCAGCAGCCCGCTGTTCCTGCAGCACTGCAGTGTGTTGCATCAGTGCAGGCTCTCCGTGACTCCTCGGCTCTCGTGGCCTCTTCCCGTTGTGTGAAGAGCCCAAGGTGGGAGCACCGTCAGAATTGCAACGCGTTCTCCTTGCTGGGTCCTCAGCAAAAGCTTGGCAAAAGGTGCAGAGCTGCAGAGGGTTTGTAGGCGGGCTGCTTTCAGATGAACGTCCCAGCAGCTTTTCTCTCTTGCAGGAGGAGAAAGCAAGGTGTTCTCTGTAGGGACAGTGTGAAGCCCTGTGCGATGTCCGTGCTGTTTTACAGGCTGGAAGCTCTGTGAGCCCATCCTCAGCTGCCTTCCCTTCTCTCTGTGCTCTGTGCCATGGAGAGGAACTCACTCGTGTTGCACCTGAAAGAGGACTCTGTATTTAACCCACATTGTATGGAAGTTTAGTTTTCAGCAATTAATATTGTACTTGACGTAAGCCTTTATTTCATCCTTAGGCCTGAAATTCATAGAAAACCTGAAAAGTTATATGCAAATAGACATGTAAAATAGATTTTCTATATGAGTGATGCCCAAGGTCCTGAAGCTGAATAACGAGAGCTCCCTGGCTCATCTATCCCAATAACTTCAGGAACGAAATCTTCCAGAAAACCTCTCCTAATCTGTGATAACGTGGGACGGGGCAGGGAGGACCATTTTTTGTCAAAGCCATGGAGTTGTAGTTTTGGTTGAAAGAGCCTCAGCTCTGCGCCTGTTGGCTGCTGGGCTCTCAGAGGAGCCTGACCCCAAGGTGTTCCTCTTGGTGTGCTGGGAGGGGTGCTTTGCTGAAGGCCTTGTTAGCAGGAAGGTGGTAACGCCTGGCCCCTTCCAACGTGATGGAGCACCTCATCCTGACCCTGGAACAGAGCCAAGTTGGATTTTGTGTCTAATAATCCGTTTGCTAGAGGGCATTGGCTAGTAATGAGTAGAAAGCAATGGTCCCAGCTCTGAGATCACCCTGTAGGTTGCATGGGGATGGAAACCCTGCTGTGCTTGCTGAGCACCTGCAGACCTTTGGGTCCTTGCTGAGCACCTGCAAACCTTTGGGTCCTTGTTCTTTCTTGTCCTGTTTTTTTGCCACCGCTGACTGATCTACCTGTGCTCTTTGTCCCATGCAGAGCTGACCTGTCCGGGCTGCAACATCACTAAAGAAGCTGCTGCAGGATGAAAAGATGGCAGCACGGCTGCTCGCACCACCAGGCCCTGATAGTTTTAAACCTTTCACTCCGGAGTCTCTGGCTAACATTGAGAAACGCATTGCAGAAGAAAAAAAGAAGAAGCGTCCAAAGCAAGACAGCAGCCATCGCGACGACGATGAAGACAGCAAACCAAAACCAAACAGTGACCTTGAGGCGGGGAAGAATTTGCCTTTCATCTATGGGGACATCCCTAAAGGCCTGGTTGCTGTACCACTGGAGGACTTTGACCCTTATTATATGACCCAGAAAGTGAGTCTGCAAGAAAGAAGTCACTAAACCGCCTCTCTCGTAGGAGGTTGCAGGTTTGGGTATGGTTTAAATAGAAGACCAAGGAATGGAGTCTTTGGATGGGGCTTTTTTGTTATTGTTATCTGTCATTTTCTTTTCTTGAATGTCAACAGTGTTTCTCTTGTGCTTCATGCACCTTTGGAGCACTCACTGCATCCAGCTAAGATAGAGATGATCAGTCTGTAAGCACCTGCTAGGATAGAAACAGCAGAACGAGGTCTGGAAACTAAAAATAGGCAAAATTGTGCTAATGTGCCAGTTTTAACCGTGAGGGCAATGAGAAGAATATAACTGAGGGGGAATGGTAAATGTTTCAAGTGCAGAAATCATTTTGAAGTTGATCATAACGAAACTGTGGTATATCAAATTGTGACCAAAAAAAAAAAAAAAAGTGAGATAACTTGTTTAAATTGCTTTCATTCTCAGAATTTTTCTTTTATTTTTTTAACTGTCTGTGGAATTAAGGTGATATGGCAGGAGACATTTGATGGTGCTGAAATGTGTTAAGAAATGACGTGGTGTCATTGAGGGAAGTGGTGAGTAAGCAAATGCTATTGGAAACGGAGGGGGGAATTTCCTGGTGAAGGAAGAGTGGAGGTTGGGTGACTTAAAACTGAGCTTCTTCTCTGCTCTTCGATTGCACTGCTTTCTTTGACAGAGATTTAGTTTGAATAAGCTGAGATAATATCGAGAAAGAAAGGTGGCGTGCGCGACAACTGCACATGAGACAGCTTTGTGCAAAACTTGGATAGTATGGCTGTCATAAAATCAGTAAGCTGGCAAGGGTAGCCAAATCTGCCATGACTTTGTGTAGGAGCAGACACTTCTTGCCGTGCTCGAAGGCGATCCTGCGACTCACTGGGCAACGTTCACATGAAGTCAACTGAATTTGGCCGCTGAAGTTTAAGAATAATTAATTCTCCTCTAGGTTTGCACTTTAGTGCTCGTTTGTTTTGTTAGCGGTGCTAAGAGAACAGGTACCAAAGTAGGATGGTTTGTGTAAATTGAAAGTGAGTTATATTGGTGTTCAGGTGGACGTTTGACTTGAGGAGATGTATTGACAACTGGTGTTGGTAGGAAGGAAGCTTATGCTATCCCTCAGAAATATTTTCTCTTTATTAAGCAAATATTTTCTCATTATTAAACAAATCTGTTGTTGCCTGGCTTTGGTGTGGGCAGGCTGTGAAACACACGGAGCTGAGAGTGGTTCCCAGGATCTCTGGCTGTGGCTGGCCACTTGCACCCCGCCACGTTGGGAACTGGGAAATGTCACCGCAAATCCAACAAGGAATGGTTTGTAGATGTGCGTTGGAGGATCAGGCAGTATTCCTTCTAGCTAGAACAGGAAAGCATTGCTCAGCGGGTAGTAAGTAACGCCTGGAGCATTGGGCAAAGGCTTGGTTGTCTTTGGTTCCACCAGAACTCGGAGATGGGTTGAGCACAGTTGGCCCGCGTGCTTTCTTGGTCGTCAGATTTGCCTCCGAACACAGTGCTCTTGATAAATCTCCCAGTTTTAGGAAAACTAAGGCACATTCCCAATTCCAGAGACATCTGCCGTGCCTCCAGAAGAACCACGCCTTTCTGCATGGAGGTGCTCACAAGGTTTCTGCTCGCCGCGGAGCCGCTGCAGATGGAGGGAAGGTTCTGGAGGATGGAGCAAACCCACCTCCTCCCTGTTGCTCTGCAAAAAAAGAGCCTCGCTCGCCCCACAAACTCCAGATTAACATTTTGCTGGCTTTCTTTTGCATCCGCTTCAGGATGACAAGAATTTAGGTACGTGTTCCTTCTCTGCTGCTTCAAATAGTCGGTGACTTCCCACAAGGAATTTTTTAGGGCCATTAAAAAAGGCCCTTCTCTGAATCATCAGGAATTGTGAATCTGCCTGAATCATGGGAAGTTTTCCAAGAGTTTTTTTTTTTTTTTCCTCATCTCTAGCATTTGCCAGAAAGGTTTGCATCATAGGTCTTTTCTTTTAAAGCAAGATGTACGGCATGCATAGGAACAAATCAGCTGGTTACTTTTCCTTGCAGTAGGACATGGTGATCTTGGTTTAGCTAAAGAAACTGAAGCTGCATTGTAACTGGCAAGCCAAACTTCCCAGTGTTTTTGTCTGAGCTGCTTTGTTTTCCTCTGCTCAGTTTCTTTGCTTTGCACAGTGGGAGCAATGACTCCTGGTAGGATCAGGAAAATCCATTTGCTCCCAGGTACCCATTTATGGAGCTAAGGTATCTCCTTTTGGTCTTTGTGTAACTGCCAGAGAGAAATTCTTCCATGGGCCTTTGTTTTGCCAAATAATAATCACCTCCCAATTCCTGGTGTGAAGCACGTGGTAGAAGCACGACTTGCCCATGATGTCTGGTGAGGAACATTTGGAAAAAAATCAGTTAAAATGCAAAAACTCACACATGAACTTCCTTGCTTAAATGTGCAAACGAAATTCAGAGAACACAGCAACGTGAGCATCCATGGCAGTGAAATCAAACCAGCTGATTGCCATGAAGCGCCAAGGTGGAGTTTGTGCATTTTCCTATTGCCAGCTCAGTTCAAACACCTTCTGCCCTTGCAAGTCTTGGGCATTTCCTGTGAGGGGTTTGGGTGCCCTTGGGTGGAAGATATTTGTAGAAGTATCTGTGATCTCCTGCAGCGGGAAGAAGAACTTGTCACTTAATTGCATCATCTTTCTTGTGCTCTTTAGCCACTGGGCAGAATGGGGAGAAATGAGAGATTCCCCAATTCATTGTGTACCATAGAGCTGAGCATTTTTCAGTGCTTGCTTCTGCAAGAGTTAAGGGTCACTGTCCTCCTTTATTTCTTCAAACTTATTTCTCATTTTTTATGTTTTCCCATTTTTTTTAGACCTCTCTTACTTTCTCTTCAATTTACAGGTTGGCTGTCATTCCTTCTAAACAGTTTCCTGCCTCTTCCTTTCCACACAATGTGGCTTTGGCCAGACTGTGGCCTCTCTCCTTCACTGTCTTCCATCCATTTCGCTTGGTGAATATCTTTCCTGCTTGCTGCAGAGCAAGGTGAGGGGTTCAGATGCTTCTGCGGTTGTTCCATTTAGGACGCAGTAGAAGGTCCTGCAAGTGATTGGTTTGGTTTCAGTGGAAAAATCAACCTTAGATTTGTAGAAAACTGTTTTCCCATTAGAGTGGGATTGTCAGAGGTCACCTATATCTTGCAGATGGACACCTGAGGATCCTGCTCACGGGTACGTGCCAATGGAGTGACTTGCAACTTCATCAAGTCACATGCATCGTTTGGAAACAGGCCCTCCAGCTCAGAATGTCACCTTGAGGGTGTGGAACTGGGAAAATTACAGGGATGAGAGCAGGCAGCATGGGAGAGGCATTTGTGTAGAGCGTGCTTCGAGAGCCTCCATTTAGGGCTTCTCTATGGCCCTATGAAGGAATGCCGTTACTGAGCTTCATGAGCATCTCAAGGAAGGAACAGAGGGAAGAAGTAAAAGGTTGGGGGCATCTCGAAAATCAGGCTTTTAATTTCATTTCCAAAAGCCTTTTCCAGGACTTGGTGCCTAGCGGCGTTTTTCTCCGCTCCATCTCTCCAGTAGGCTTAAAAGGAGCAGGAATGGGAGGTGAGAGAATCTCAGCTGTGATGGGTGGAAGGCAGCAGCATCCCTTCTGCTTCTGAGATGGAATGAGTTTTATTATGTAGACAGACTGTGGTGCTCTTAAATTTCAGTATCTCTAGATGTTACGTGTTGAGCGCTGCTTATTTTCTTCAATGCATCTTTTTGGAAATGTTTTATTTGATAAATTTCAAAAAGATGTCATGTATTTTTCCTGCATTGGGTTTCAAACAAGAGGTTAAAATGGGCAGAACGTGGCAGACAATTCTTTTTCCCTACTCTATAAAGAATTTTTCCTCATTTTTGTAGGGATAGAAAAATGTTTTCTGTATCAGAAAGCACAATTTGATGAGCCAAAAGCAGACTTAAATATGAATGTAAAATATTATTCAATTCTTTGTGCACACGTACGTATATATATATAATATTCTTCCAACATTCAGGGTGCTGGAGTTCCCTGTAAATCCATCCTGGAAATAGTTGTGTTAGAGGAACTTGCTCAGATTGCTTTCAGAACGTCTCTGCTCTCTTCTGCTTCGCGTTGGGAGTAAGGCAGTCATCATGTTACCACTGCAGGAATGTGCTTCCATATGTTCATGTGCTGTTCATAAAGCTGTTTTCTTCTTCAGCCTTCTGCCCACTCCTCCTCACTTTTCAGCCATTACAGAAGTGCTTAATGTAAAACCAGCATGAAGCAGGGTTAGCCTAAATCTTTGTATATCTGGAGTTCTTTTTGCCGTCACTCTATCACTTCCATCATACTCTCCAGCATAGCTTCTTTCAGGCACTACTTTGCAAATAATTTTAGAGACAACTTGACTTTTGTGATATTACTTCTCTTATACAAGAAATGTTTTCAGCTTTTTAGAACGAATGTTAAGAAAACCAATGTGTCCATCCAGTTGGATGTCCAACCAATTGCATTTATGACCATTGTGTCCAAGCAGCTGGATGTCCAACCGATGGGATTTCCAGCCAGTGTTAAGAAAGCTGAATTGGGCAGAATCTTTTTACAACTCTTTAACATCAAACAAAGACTATTGGAAGTTCAGCCAGGCTCTGTCTCTTAAAAGAAGACTGCAAAATGCCTTTTTCCAGGTATCGCCTTTCTCTTGAGTTTTATGCTTTGCCTCAGCAGATCTTAAAAGAGCTTAAGGATGTTCTTGGACCCAAACCAGAGAATGTTTTAAGAGCAAGCAGCCATTTTGAAATTGACTTTTAATATGTCAGCAGCATACAGAAGAACGAAGACAAGATTTTAAATTGCCAAATGCGTTTTGGCTTTTGTGCCCATCGTTCTATTTAGAAGGCCAAGTGGAGATTTACCCAGGATTTTACAAGGTACACCTGGGAGATCTTGGAAGCACCGGAATCGATGAGCAGACTGGAATGCACCAGGCTACTGAAAGGCCCAGTTTTGATGAGCTCTGTAAGCAGTAAGTCCAATGAGCATTACAGCGTAAAGAGAGAAATCTGGCCAGAGCATGGAAGAGAAAACACAGAACGGCCTCATGGAAGGTCGTGCAACAGGAGATGGACCAAGCTGGCAAGCAGAATGTGGAGTTCGTGTGTGGTGGGCGGTCGCTGGTCCCTGGACAGCTTGTGTTACCAACAGGGTGTGCCAGATTTCTGTCTCGTTCCTCGTGGGATGGCTTTTGCAAACGTGTGTGACCCTCAGCACGGAGCTGCTTGCGTCTGCTTCCCGTTGAGCCTGGCTTGCTCTTCCAGCTCAGCGCTGAGTCTTGGCAGGGCTCACATCCGCGGTGCAGCATGCATCGCTCTCCAGGCGAGGAGTGGATCTGCTTTGGGCTTGCAGGTCGGAGTGCTGCTGCACACGGATGCCCCTGCGTAGAACGGAGGCAGAATGGAGGTCGCCCATCTCACACGACCATTGCACGGCCATTTTCAGGATTTGCTGTCTTTGCCCGCAGGATTTTCGGCGCAGTCACACTGGAGATTGCGTTCCCTTAAAAGCTAGCAGTGTTGGGAGCGATTGCTGTGCTAGGGCTGCAAGTGGAGCCTGCGAGCGTGTGGTCAACATCCCATCTGAATCTGGGGATGGGAGGAGATTTAAGGTTAAGCACTGGGTGAGCCGTGATGAGTTTGCTGTGTTGGGGAAGGAGAGAGAGCTGGGTCTTAAAGCTGAGATGCCCTTGAGCACCCTGTAGTCAGCAGCGTTGAAAAGCTTCTGGCCTTTTATAATATTCTTACGTGTCAAGGTAATCTGTTCATTAATTCTTCATGCTGCAATTTAAGAGCTCTCCAAAGTTGTCTTTAAAGAGCTCTTTGTTGGGAGGTGCATTAGTGGTTGTGCTAACTAATACTTCTCACTTAGCATTGAACCACAATCTGATTTTCATTTCCTTCTCAAATAATTCACTGCTCAACGGCCTAATTGACCCAAATGAGCTGAAACGTGTCGTTTCCCTTACGAGGAGGGAGATGACAAATCTCTGAAGATCGATGCTCCTGGGGGAGCGCAACGGCCGCGTGGGCAGAGAGCCCCCATGGGTTCCCCTCTGCAGGGCATTGGGAGCCCAGATTCATTAGTTTTCACTAATGGCCACTAATTAACAGCAGTAAGAGCACGTGGCTTGTGCTCTCCTGGCAGGTAAGGTTTGGTAGTGGTTAGCAAGGTGTGGGAAGGAGGCACAGCCCCACAAGGATGGGTTCGTGCACGAGGCTGTAGCTTGAGAGCTGGGTTCAGCTGCTGCTTCTGCAATGAAATTTGTGATCCTTGGGTGCCTTGGACCTTGGTTCTTATTTATTGGACAGGGACAGTGCTTCTGCCCTGTGGGATGGAGGTGTCTGTTCCTGGATGGGAGATGTTGCTTCTGCTGTCTGTAATGTCTAGCAGAATGGATGGCTTGGAGTAGAAGTATTCGTGGTGTGCTGGTGGGTTTATTTCACCCTAATGGGAACTTCTTACAGGAGATTACCATTTAAAAACTCAGAAAATGCAGGCTTTTCTTTACCATAAAAGTTGTTGGTCTTTTCTTTGTGCTGTTCATGCTTTGATTTTCATGCATTAACTCTTTCTCTCTCTCTCTCTTTTTCTTTCTTTCTTCCTTTCTTTCTTTCTCTCTCTACAGACCTTTGTAGTACTAAACAGAGGGAAAACACTCTTCCGATTTAGTGCCACACCTGCCTTGTACATTTTAAGTCCTTTTAATCTGTTTAGAAGAATAGCTATTAAAATTTTGATACATTCATATCCTTTTTACTACTGTGGTATTTTTGTCTTTATTGGTTAAAAGATCTTTTGCCTATTGTCTTATTGCTCAATTCAATCATTATTTATTAACTACACTTCTAGCGGAGTTGGGTTTGTTGTGAATGAAGAAGCACAGCCTTTTAGTCAAATCCAATCAAGTAAATGTTTAATTTATGTGTTCCTTTCTAAATTCTGCCTTTCTGTGTCCACTCCACCATCAATATGTGGATATTGATACGTTGGGTGTGGTGGCCATGGGTTGACTATTGGACTGGATGACCCTAAGAGGCCTTTTCTGACATTGGTGACTCTACCAATGGTAGAGTGGGTGTTCTGGGGGTGGGTTGGGGTTGGACTTGATCTTAGAGCTCTTTTCCAACCTTAATGACTCTGTGATCCTAAGCATTGGAGCAGACAGCTGTGAGACTGTGCTCTGCATGAAGAGCAGTTGAGTTTTAACTAGCTGCTGGAATGGTTAAATAGAATTAATATTTGGTGAAGGAGCCAAAGACTCTTCACATGCAATTAGATACCAACTAATTTCCTGCTCCTTTGACAACTCTTAAACCTCCTTCTAATGGGAAAGCTCATCCAAAATATTCTGCTGCTGGGCTCCAACTGCTCTGAAACATCACCTGCATGTGCTAATAGGAGAGGAGGCACAGAGCAGCACTGGATGGTATGCACTGCTGTGTTTGGTGGTTTATTTTCAGAAGGTGGCAGTAAAACCCATCTATGAGAGCACCTTCATTAGTTGCTTCAGGGCTTTCTCCTCACTGGACTCAGGCACCACAGGAAGAAAAGGTTTTTCCATATCCTATTGCTTCCATCTCCACTAGGGAGCTGAGGCTGGGAATGGCACTTTGGGCTCTGTGCTACTCAAGACTTTTCTTCCCGTCTGGGGGAATCTATCAGCAGATTGTAGTTTTTGATGACACTGAACACACAGAATCATTTGGGAGCACGTTTTTATTAAGGCATGTGATCTTTGCATTGCTAAGACATACCAGAAAGCAGAAAACAGAGAGACACAAAAGCACTATTTGTACATATTCCCCCATTCTTATCTCCCATGACTGCAGGAAGCAGTCTTGGCTCGTGTAGCACAGGGAATAGAATGGAAATGGTTGTTGGGCTGTATTGTTGTGCAGAGGTCTTTGGGAGCTGGGAGCTGATGTGAAGAGCCACCCCAGTGTGCCTTTGATCCTTGACTTTGTTCCACAGTATTTAGCATGATCATTATGTGCACTATTTTGACCAACTGTGTATTCATGACTTTTAGTAACCCACCTGAATGGTCGAAGAATGTGGAGTAAGTAATATTTCTTCTATTTTTATACAGAATGTAGCTTTTCTTCTCTTCAGAAACCTGTTCTTGCTTGTATTTCAGTTGGCTTGAATGCAAGTTGCCTTTCTATCCGATTTGTTTAGACAGAAGCGTTTGTAATTCACCTGTTAGCATGCCTAGCATTACATGCCTGCAAACTTCTCAGCGCAGCTCTCTTTGTTCCTTCCAACAGGTATACATTCACTGGCATTTATACATTTGAATCACTTGTGAAAATTATTGCGAGAGGTTTCTGTATAGATGGCTTTACTTTCCTACGAGACCCATGGAACTGGCTAGATTTCAGTGTGATCATGATGGCGTAAGTGGCATTTTCAGATTATTTCAGCTATTTGTGGCACGTGGGAGGGAACAAGACCTCAGGAGCAGGGTGGGTGTGTATGAAAAGGAACAAATAGAGGGGAGCTTAAGCGAACCCTTAGGTTATTATTTTTTCCAATAGAAAGCCTGACACGGAGGCATAGATCTCAATTGCAACTCCACAGATGTAGCAGTGATGCTGCTGTAAAAAATTATTAAAAAAAAGCAATTTTCTAAAGCTTGCCTTTGTTAGTACAAGATTTTACAGTAGTATCTAGCATCTAGATGAGCTCATGTGCCAGAGCAGCAGCATCTTCTGTTGGGTGTAGGATTAAGAGCCAAGCATCTTGACATTCTGGTCTCTACCACCCCTTCCCCTTTGGGCTTGCATGCTGGAATTGTTGCAGGTTGAGCAATTTCTGATGAAGATGCAGCGTCAGGAAAAGGAGACGCCTTTTTTTTTCCCCTTCCTCCTCCTCTTCTTTTGTGCTGGATCAGCTTCCATTGGGCTCACAGTGAGGAGTTCACGTGGACGCCTGAACTCACAGCTGGACCTGGGGCTGTGAGCTGGCAGTCGTTGGTGGAAGATAGATGTATTTTTTCCCTTTTTCTATGTTTTGAAGTATGAAGCATGTGCATGTTTGGGCTCCCATAGTCAGTGGTGGCCAGTGAAGACTGGAGGACCGCGCAGAAGGCTCAGGAGCCCAGTTCTCAAGGGATGGGAGCAGTTGAGTTCGATCAGAGTGAAATACTGTAATTGTTTGAACTACCTGGCCTTGGTTGGGCTGCATTCAAGCTCTGAGCCACAGCTTTTCCTGAGCTCGCTGTGTGTTGAGTGGAGTTGCAAAGAGTTGGACATTGCACACAAAAGTTGGAGAACCCGTAACTCACCGCCATTTTGCTTTTGCTTTAAGATGGGCAGGGATCTGCTGTGTGCAGAGTAAACCTTTGTGAGCCACGCTCCCAGTAGATGAGATTCACTGTTAATTGGTCACTCGCTTTGTTTCTTAATAAATTAACAAGTAACAGCGTGCCAGCTTTAAAAGGCCCAAGGCACGGATATTAAATCTGCCCAAACTGGAGCTGACCTAACTATGGAATAACCCTAACTAGGGCCCTAGTCTAGTTGGGTTGCCTTGCTTTAGGAGAGTCTGGTCCTGGAAACCAAAGAAAATAAGATAAAATTCTTGAAATAAATTGCTCCTGCAGCAGGAGAAATCTTGAATACAGCACGTTTTCATGCTTTTTGGTGCCCTCCTCCTCACCAGACAGCACAGCAGAGAGGGATGCGATCGGACTCCGTAGCCCTGCACTAAGCCTCTTACCCTCTGTGTGCCTCAGGTTTATCCCTCTGTAAAATGGGGATAATCCCACCTACCTGTGGCTCGCAGGTAAAGCAGAGCGGATTAGAATGGAGCAAGCGAAGCAGAAGGTGGTGATGCTCTGTTGAGACTCAGAGGAAAGCAAGGCAAATATCCCTGAACTCACTGAACAGAGGTGATGTCACTAAGACTCCTGGCACATTTGGCCGTGGGGCTGCATTTCCCTTCTCCTGTAGGGTTAGCCTCACATTTTCATGTCCCATGTAGTCAAGAATGCAATGTCCATCCATGCAGCTGGCCCAAGAATTCTGCATTCCCTTCTTCTGTAGGGTTGGCCTCCCGTTTTCATGCCCTCCGTAGTCAAGCATTCAGTGCCCATCCATGCAGCTGGCCCAACCTGAAGAGTCTTAAACTGGATTTTCCCTTTAGAGTTCTCTGTCTGCTTTTAAACGTGGATTCTGAAGGGTTTTAAATGACGAGCTGTTTCCTACAAACAGCCAGCTGTGTTGCAGGGTGACCCCAACGGTGCCATTAACTCTGGTTTAATTCTGCAGGTATATAACAGAGTTTGTAAACCTAGGCAATGTTTCAGCTCTGCGCACTTTCAGGGTTCTGAGAGCTTTGAAAACTATTTCTGTAATTCCAGGTAAGGCGTCCTGCGGTTGGTGTTAGCTGTTGGGTACAGGGCCCCTGTGAGTGATGTATTGCTCTGTCTGTAGTGGTTGTTTTTCTTTTTTTTTTTTTTTTGGTTTTTGGTTTTTTCTTTTTTTTTTCTCTCTCTTTTTTTTTTTTTTTCGGCGTGTGTATTGTCATTGTGTTTTTTTTGTGTGTGACCTCCCTCATTGCAGATATGTCACAGAGTTTGTGGACCTGGGGAATGTCTCAGCATTGAGAACTTTCAGAGTTCTCCGAGCTTTGAAAACTATCTCTGTAATTCCAGGTGAGAACCGTTAAGCATTAAAGGCTGGTCTTGCTGTACCTCTTTGATATTCCCCCCTCGTCCTGCATTGCTTATTTCTCAGAAGTGGCACTGGGATATCTTTGATGGGTTTGCAGTCTGTATGGATGGGATGGTTGGAAATTGAGGCTCCTGGGCCATTGGATGAGCAGCCTGCTGTTCCATTCGTCTCCGTCCCTGTGTACACGTGTGGCTCTCCAATCTCTGAAATGAAAGCCAGACTGAAAGTAGAGTCCAGAATGAGTCAAGGATGAGTTTGGAATGAGTTGCTGCTCTCTCCTGCTCTGGGCTGCCCTGTGGCCCAAACTTCTGCGTGAGCTTTCATGAAGCCCCAGGTCCTAATTCCCAACATTGCCCATTTTGCATGGCACCCCCAGAGCAGGGCTGTCCCTTACAGGGATGCTTCTGGACTTAGGGTGCCAAAGAATGAGCACTGCCCTTTACTGCAGGAGACCGTGGAGCATCAGGGACTGAGAGCATGATCAGAAGTGAGAAACTCCCCTGTCCCCGTACAGAAAGCACTTGGGACACGTGCAGAACCTTGTGCAGGTGGTTCCTCAGGAGCGCCCCTCATTCTAAGGTCAAGCTTAAGACTCGGTTCATTGAAGCAGCTGTGATTTTTTCCAGCTTTTGGGTGCTCGAGCTGTCTCACCTTCAGGAACCACGTGATACGTTTTGCTGTTCTATTTCTTCATGTTATTCTCCTGATGCATTAACTGAGAATGGATGTTTTCCTTACTCAGGGTACGCTCTCATCTACATTTACCAGAAAGTGAACTATGGATTTGTAGGGGCCCATCACTTTGTCCCCATTCCAGACTGCTAAACCCATCAGATGTACGTGGCTGTTGTGCATGATGGTCTCAAGTGACACCCGCTTTCCTTGCACTGAATGAGAGAATGCCAGAATAATGTCCTTCCCTCCCTTAATGTCTGGCAGTGCACACACAGAGAGCAAAAGGTATTTTGGTAATTGCTGTTAGCAGTGCACTGGGCAGACCTGGAGTGCAGCTGCAGTTCTATCAGCTGCCACAGGTATTGACTGCATTGCTTGAACAGAAGCATCGCTGTTGGAATAAATTCTGCCTGTATTTTGCTTTAGTAATCGTAGAAAAATGAAGGTGCTGCAACTTTAATGAGCTGGTTGCTATATGTGCAGCAGCATGCCTTGCCTTCCTATGGAAAGGAGGAGAACAATTTTGTATCATTCCTTCCACGCTGCTCAAAACCAGTGGAATTTTCCCATTATTTCAGATGGCAGCAAAGGACGAAGGGATCCAAGCTCTCAGTTCAGTGCAGCCACACTTTTCCTGCAGCCAGCTGAGGGACTCCTGGCTGAGCGTTGGGTGCTCTGCATTTATCCATGGCCACGACTCACTGTTGGCCAAACTTGGGTTGGTTGTGTGGGTTAGGCTCTGGGATGGAGTTGCCCCAGTTGTGGTTCTGCAGCATGGACCCAGTGCACAAACCTTGCTCCTATTTTGGTTTTATGACTGGCAATATATGAGGAATGTGAAGCATTTGCGTAATTAAGCTTTCCGGTGACTTAATGTGAAATTAGGTTTATCAAATCCAAGAGCAGAGGTGAATACATTCAACATGAAGGGGTTCCCTTTCTGCTTCACTCTGTAAAGGAAAAGGAATTTTAACATTGTGCCTAACGAGGAATTGATCTCATTGTCATGAGAAGTGCTAATTGTCTTCCATCAGCAATCGGAATCATCCTCGTGATGCTTTATGGACGAGATAAAAGTGGGAAACCCCACCAGGGTTATCCATGCCACTGGATAAAGTTGAAGCAGGTGGAGGCCCTGCGTGGAAATACAGAAGTGTCAAAATACTGCATTCACGTTGTGGCTCCTTAGACCACATCAACCCACGGTGGTTTGTTATTGGCACTTGGGTTATTGCTAATTTATTTTTCCAGTGCCATCAGCTGCCAGCCTGACACATCCCACGTGAAATCACACCCAAAACGAGGCTCAGAGCCGCAGCGAGAGAGCAGCATGCGAAACAGAAACACAACTGTTGGGGGAAGTGGCTGCATGTGCAGGGCAGAGCAGTGGGGCGATGGGGTGAGCATGCAGACAGTGTTGTGATGGGCATCGGTCTGCCAGAACGAACAGCAAACAGCCTGCTTGGTGTTTGAGTCGGGCTTTGGCACTGACTTAAAAGGTCTGAAGGAAACAAAAGACAATGTGAAAAAACTATTCCTCCATAAAAAATCCCTCTTTACTTACTTCAGACTCTTTCTGTTCCTGATATGGATCCAAACCTCTGTTGGTACACCGGGGTTTATTGCAGGATGCTCAGTGTGGCCCTAACCCTAGCCCTGCATTAATGGATCTGCTTCTTTTTTACCCCTTTTTTTTCCCCTATTTTACTCTGCACTCTCTACTCTACGCTCTGCTTTTATTTCTGTGCTGGGTCCTTATGCAGCCTGTTGATTACCAGGATGTTTTGGCTCCATCACCAGAACTAAGTCTTGAAATAAGACTGAAACGATTTCTTGAACTTGAAAGTACTTCTGCTGATTGAATCTTTAAATTATCCAGAAGAATAACGTCTCCTTTAGTGCTTGCATCATTGGTACAAACATGAAAGCACTGGGAGATGGGGGTAGGGCAGAGGTGTTGGGGCATGGATGCTTTGGGAAGGTAAAAATGGGCCAAATTTGGGTAAAGGGAGCACAGTGCAGAACACACAACTTTTAAGTGCCTTTTCATAGAATGAGTTGAAGTACAGGAGGAACAAATTCTGGGTGTATGTTATTGGTGTGGGACAAGAAAAAAGACTTTACAATGGTTTTTAAGCAATGGGCAGTGCTCGGCCTGGGGCAGCACCCCCTCTCAGATCTCTGTTCTGCATTTCAGCATTTCCAGCTGACTTTGACTTGGGTTGTTCCTTTTTCATGTCTGTTCTTGCTGCCCTAAGTAGGAGCGTTCCTGAAGCACCTTACGGCTTTGCGCACAGAGGCAGTTTGTTAAATACAGCTGCTGAGCTTTGTGAAGTGGGTGGTTGACTTAGGAATTGCCAAGAAATGGGGAAAAGGGGAATTGCTCCTCAGTCTTTGCTCAAAAATCTGGGAAAAGCTTGTTATTTCCCTCCTTCCTCTCTCCATCCTGCTTCTCCAATCAATTGCAGACTCCAGTTGACCCTACTTGATGTCAGAAATGTTAATTAGTGGGCAGTGTTCCTGCGTCCCGCATCCTTGCTTAAATCTGAATGCTGCATTTTACTCCAGTAAGACAACCAGAGAGTCATGTATGGTTCCTTTTCCAGACCAGATGGTTTAGGAAACAAATGGGATTTTGTCCTCTTGGCTTTTATCGTCGAGCCTTGCTTAATGACCCTGAGAGCTTTGATATCAGAGCCAGCACTGAGTGCAGTCCTGCCCCAGCTGTAACAAAACCCCTTTGATTTCTGTGTTCAGACAAACCCAACCTCCAGCACAATGACTCCAGAGCACAATCCTCATCCCATCCAGCAAACCTCAGATACTCTCAGGGCTGATCTCCGTATTTCTTGCTCTCGTCTTGCTGCTTCACCCCGTAAACTGGTGATCCCACAGCCGGCATGGGGATGGGTCATCCCTCACATGTATTGAAAATCCTAAATGCAGGGACGCTCTGGAGCAGTGCTGGGTTCCCGAAACCCAACCCCTTTATGGCGGTGTTATTTTGCCACCCCATAGCCACGATGAGGTACTGTATATATTTGGGTTTTCAATGACTTTGTGTTCCACAGGAGTGATTTCCAGTCTTGCTCTCCTCTCCGCAGGCCTGAAGACCATTGTGGGTGCCCTGATCCAGTCTGTGAAGAAGCTGTCGGATGTGATGATCCTGACGGTGTTTTGTCTCAGTGTCTTTGCTCTGATTGGGCTGCAGCTGTTCATGGGCAATTTGAGGAACAAGTGTGTGATATGGCCGATAAACGTGAACGAGACGTTCCTGGATAATGGCTCCCGGGGCTTTGACTGGGAGGAATACACCAACAATATGTGTAGGTATTTCTGCAGTGATGCTCCCTGAAACCTTCTCGTTTCACTGAATGCTGCTGCCCAGAATTTCTGACCCGGCTATGATGCGGTCTGGTCTGCCCAACGTTATGCAATGAAAACCCCTTTTGTGGATGTTTCTCCATTTCTATAAACCCGACTTTGTTAAAGGGCTTCAGCTGACCCCTGGGCTGAGGGTCAGCTCCTTCCTTTGGTTCTGCTCAGCTCTGGAGCTGCCGGCACCCATCTGTGCTTTGCAGCATCCCCGTGCCTGTGCTGACGAGGGGGAGATGGATAAACTTACCAGCACTCCAGTAGACAACACTCCGGTTGAGGTTTTTATCATGCTGTAGTATGTTAAATCCTCTACTTCCATATGTGTGGGCATGTAATCTTTTCTTTTTCATCTCCTTCAGCAAATTTTTACATAATTCCTGGTGCCCCTGATCCTTTGCTCTGTGGTAACAGCTCCGATGCAGGGTGAGTGGTTGAGCTTTATTAAGGGGAATGACTAATTACCACTGATGTTCGCTAATGATGACAAAACCTTTGGAATGTTTCCCCTTGCTTTGCTTTGTTGGTTCTGGTGTTACTTGAAACGTGAAATGTAAATGTTTCACATTCCTTAATCTAATTACGAAGCCATTGTTGCTGTCTGTTGCACTGATGTGATGTGAGCTGGCATTTCTCGTGTCATCTCCGGGGGTTGGGACGCCTAATGATGCTGTCTGGTGGCACTATTTCCTTCTGTGTCCAATCAGAGAAAGAAGGGATGGAGGCTCAGAAACAGAAACTTTCCATGTGCCATTGCCCCCAGTTGGTTCTCACTGCTAACGTGCGTGTGATGGATTAACCATTACCCCTTTTTCTGCATCAGTGCCCTGAAATCTCTTCCCTCTTCTCCGCAGTCAATGTCCAGAGGGTTACACGTGCATGAAAGCAGGACGGAACCCAAACTACGGTTACACAAGCTTTGACACTTTCAGCTGGGCTTTCCTGGCTCTGTTTCGCCTTATGACTCAGGATTTTTGGGAAAACTTGTATCAATTAGTAAGTGAACGCTTTGCTTCGGTGTTACACAGCATGGGAATTAGGGGGAAAAGACAAGGGAGACAGTGTCGAGCTTTTTTTGAGTTTTTCCTTGGAACTTTGCTGAAATGTTGTTTGCTTGCTTGCTTTGATTTCATTTTGCTTTGTTTTGAAGGAGTTTAGGCTTTGGGTTTTGCTTTGTACACCCAACTTCTTTTCAGTTTGCGTGCGCTGGATGATCCCTTCAGGGGTCACCCGAAGGTGGGATGAAGGTCACCTTCAGGAGGGATGTCACCTTCTGTGTTCATGGCTGTGAACATGCAGGGTCTTTGTGCTTTGCAGTGGAAGCACGGAGATTTTTTATATTCAGCACCACTGATATCTTAAATATATTCAGAAAATACTGTAATTTACCTAGGAGCATTCAAGTCAAGAGACTTTGGATTGGCTCACATACATGCATTGCTCTGGAAATGGCATTCCCATCTCCTTTCCTCTTCCCTCTGCCATTCTTTTTCCTTCCAGACCTTACGAGCGGCAGGAAAAACCTACATGATCTTCTTCGTCCTGGTGATCTTCGTGGGCTCGTTTTACCTGGTCAATCTGATTCTGGCTGTGGTGGCCATGGCTTATGAAGAGCAGAACCAGGCCACGCTGGAGGAGGCAGAGCAGAAAGAGGCCGAATTTAAGGCCATGTTAGAACAATTGAAAAAGCAGCAGGAGGAGGCACAGGTGAGTGTTGTGATTGTCAGTTCTTTATTTCTTTGCATTTTTTTAATTATCTGTTTCCCTGTGATCACAGTGATGTGTAATAAACAATGCAGCAATGGCATGGTTGACTTTCTGGCACTCTCTTAAAGCTGCAAATGGAGTGTTGTTCATTGAGAAGCTCTGATTTATTTCCCTGTTCTCCTTCAGGCTGCTGCCATGGTCACTTCGGCAGGGACGGTCTCTGAGGATGCTGTGGAAGATGATGGTGGAGGGAGGATGTCTCGGAGCTCATCGGAGATCTCTAAACTGAGTTCCAAGAGTGCCAAGGAGCGCCGTAACCGGAGGAAGAAGCGGAAGGACAAAGAGCTGTCGGAAGGAGAGGAGAAGGGCGACAACGAGAAAGTGTTCAAGTCAGAATCAGAGGATGGTATGAGGAGAAAAGCCTTCAGGCTGCCAGATAACAGGATAGGAAGAAAGTTTTCCATCATGAACCAGGTAGTATTCATTTCCTTCCTTAGCGTTTATGCTTATTTGTAGTCGGGATCATACTCTGCTTAATCCTGTTTAGAACATCAGAAGGATCTGCCCCCCATTGACATGTGCACAGATCAGGAGGTCATTCATGGCCCAGGTTTGCAACCCTGGCATAAATTGCTGCTGAGATTAGTTGTTCTACCCAGATCAAACTTCTTCACCGGTTTAGCTCAGACAAGAGTGGACAACATGCTCTGAGTGGTGGTGGTTGGCATGGACCTGGAGAGGGAGCAGAACCGCTTTCACAGCTCTTATCATAATGTCACAGCATGGTTTGTGTTGGAAGGGGCCTTCACAATCATAGAATGATGGAATCATAGCGTAGTTTGGGCTGAGGGGGATTGAAAGGTCACACAAAGCCATAGGATAGTTGGGTTGGAAGTGCCATCAATGCCCCCCAGCCCCACCTGCTGCCCTGGGCTGCTCCCTGCCCCCCATCAGCCATCCAGGTTCCCACCCATGGCTGTGAGCCCCCCAGGGATGGGGCACCCACACTCCTTTGGGCAGCAGTGCTGGGGCCTCGCCGCACTCTGAGCAATGAACTTCCTCCTCACATCTCACCTCGGTCTCCCCCTCTTTTAGCTTACAGCCATTCCCCCTTGTGCTATCACTATCACACCACGTAAAAAGTCACTCTCCATCTCGGTTGTAAGTACTAGGAGGTCACCGCGGTGCTTTGTGTCCATGCCACTCACCCCACTGCCCTTCATTCCCTCCTCCCAGTCTCTGCTCAGCATCCCGGGCTCCCCTTTCCTCTCCCGACACAACAGCAAGAGCAGCATCTTCAGCTACAAGGGCCGATTCCGCGACCCGGGCTCGGAGAACGAATTCGCCGACGACGAACACAGCACGGTGGAGGAGAGCGAAGGCCGCAGGGATTCCCTCTTCATCCCCATCCGCGGCCGCGACCGACGGAGCAGCTACAGTGGATACAGCGGCTACAGCCAGGGCAGCCGCTCCTCGCGGATATTCCCCAACCTCCGCCGCAACATCAAGAGGAACAGCACGGTGGATTGCAACGGCGTCGTGTCCCTCATCGGCGGCCCGCCTTCCAGCATGCCCGGCGGGCGCCTTCTGCCTGAGGTGAAAATAGATAAGGCAGCTCACGATGACAGCGTAAGGAGGTTGATGTGTAGCTAGCGTAGGCATGGCGGCCTTGTCGTCCTCCTCTACTTCCCCGTATGCCGCCCTCCGAGCTGTCTGGGCACCCGGATGCGTTGAGTGTTGGTTTGTCTGACCGCAGACGCCGGTGTCTGTTTTGGGTTCCAACCCCCACGCTTCAGCTTTCCCTTTTCTTCCCTTAATCAGATGTAACGAGCCCACCGCCTTCCTCCCGTCTTCCAAAAAAAGGGCTTGGAATTTAAGAACCCTCAGTCCATCAGGGTGTTTCTCACTGAGCTTTTTGCAGCACGGGGGGAAGGGGGCCAACTAAAACTTCTTGCAAATGCTCTCTACCGTAAGGTAAACCTGGGAGCTTAAAGGGAAGTTGAGACAGCCATTTAGCCCTCACTAAAAAGCCTCTTTGAATCTTCAGAGGAAATGGCGGTACCTTAGAATACCGACAAAGAAGTTGTCTTACTATAGAATGGGTTGGGTTGGAAGGGACCTCAAAGATCATGGAAGCATGGAAGGGGTTGGGTTGGAAGAGACCTAAAAGAACATTCAGTTTCAACCCCCTTCCATGGGCAGGGTTGCCAACCACTCAACCAGGCTCTAGGACAGGTTGCCTAGGGCCCGATCTCACCTGGCCTTTGAACACCTCCAAGGACGGGGTGTTGACTTTTTGTTTGTACAAAGAAGTACAGAAATCCTGAATGTTTCCATTGGTCTGCAGACTGTTTGAACACACATCCAGCTGTGGGTCTCTCAGTGCAGAGCCTTGAAGTATGTCTAGGGAAATACCTGAGGGATTCTACTTGTTTCAGAGCTGTTACGTTTTGAAGGGCTTGATTTTCCAAGGAAAGCTGTTAACATAGCAAGAAACTTCTTTAATTCTAATTTCTGAATTTTCCTGGGTTTTGGTTTTTCCTTAATTAGTCGGTCGAATTGGTATTGAGTGGCCTTCTAAGTGTATCAACAACTCAGGAGAGAAACGCGGCTCCAAAGTCATAGCTCAGTAAGGGAGGGCTGATGAGAATCTGGAGAAGATCAAAACTATCATTTCTGAGCAGAGTCTGGTTACCGTGCCTATAAATTCCAAGCAATTTTTAAAAACTGTTTCAATTCTTGCAACCTAATTGACCCTAATGAGTTACGTTAAGCATTGGTTGCTACCACTTTTATTTTTCTTCCCCCATTAGCATGTTAATACAACATTTTGCTTCAGTATTTAATTATCTTTTTAACACAGCATGAGCGTGGTAGGAGTCATAACCTGCATGATGCATGCGTAAAGGAGAAAGTTTTACTTGGCAATCCAAGAACTGCTTTTATTGCTGTTTTCAGGTGCAGATTTTGAAATGAATGTCAATACTATGAAATACTCCAGTGGTAAATTGTAACCGTTGCCTCTAATGAAGCTGGGATTGAATTCTCACTGACCAGGCAGGATGAAGCATGGGCTCGTTAGGAGTCATTGCCTGCCTGCTGTTAGTAGTAGGGTAGAAACTGCTTTGCACTGTAGCAGGATTCATTAGAAATGATTCTTAGGATATGATCCTCCCTTTGCCTGAGGCTGCAAAGCAATGGTATGAGCAGAAAGGAGGGCTTGAGTTTTGAATTGACCACTTCTGTAATATCATTGTCTTCATTGTAGGATGGGTCGAGCTGGAAGAGACCTCAAAGACTATAGAACCATAGGATGGTTGGGTTGGAAGGGACATCAAAGATCACAGAGCCATAGGATGGTTGGGTAGGAAGGGGCGTCAGAGATATCCAGTCCTACCATGGGCAAGGTTGCCACCAACTAGATCAGGTGTCCCAGGGTCCCGTACAACCTGGCCTTCAGCACATCCAGGGATGGAGCATCCACTGCTTCCCTGTACAGCCTGTAGGCAAGTGGAAAGTCTAGCAAGAATTAAGAAGTTTGTTGTTTTTTTTCTTTTCTCTCTTGGCTGTGCCTCGCGTATTCCTAGGCTGATAGCACATCAAACACCAGGAAGATGAAAAGCTGATATTAATCTGCATATGAATGTTGCAGGGTACGACTGAAATTGAAATTAAGAAGAAACCTGGTGGGTCTCTCTTGGTCTCGATGGATCAGGTGAACGCCTCCTATGGAAGGAAGGATCGTACCAACAGCGTGATGACCGGCTTGACCAACACCCTTGTTGAAGGTAGGTATGGATTGGAGGTTTGCTTTTGGGTTTTATGAGTGTGTATGGATCGATTGCCCTCTCGTGGTGTGTTTTAGGAAGGCAGAGGACCCATCCACCAGGCGGTTGTGTACGTGCCTCGCTCTGCTCCCAGGGTCCACATCTGGTTTCCTTGTGCTGAGCAGGGCTGGACACACATCTTTGCCCAAGGGGATGCCGAATGGTGGTGCTGGACGCTGTGAGATGGTTTTGGGGTGGCTGGTATGACTAGAGCCATAGCTGCTTGCTGATCTTGGCCTTCCTGGGACTAGGAAATATAGGAATATTAGACTCAGGTCAGGGCTGGGTCTTTTAGAGTTATGCCACACAATGGAGATATTAATGCATTGTTTTTACCCACACCTGCTTCTTTCTAGCCAACATTAATACAAAAGCATTTATGAGACTTTATTTTACTTGGTTTTAAATATAAACCACGTAGGTGTGGAGGCGAAGACAACAAAGAGTTGTAATTTCACAATAATGAATACACAGTTATAGGGGAAAGATAATGGTATGGGTGCTCTGCCATCTCCCAAGGGCTGGAGGGACCCTCCTTTGCTTACAGCCATGGGGAGAAAAGGTTTGAGCTGCAGTAAGATCTCCAGTGCAACAGCTGTGAAAGGAGAAAGGGGCTTCTGCACGATGGAAGTTCTGAAGCACGCAGTGCACAGAGATGCAGTTTCCAAATATGTTATACAGGAGCCAGCAAGAACTGGTGAGCAGCAGCCATATGAGGTTGATGATCTCAAATTCCTGCTGTCTCCTGCAATAAAACTGTACGAAAACTAAATATACTTAGAAACAGAGCAAGGCTCTTCTGCTGCTTTCCTCCTGCGCATACGCCTACAGGCTCCAGTGCTACGGTCCTCTTTTTTAACTTCAGAAATTCCAAGGCAACTCAACACTAGGCAACCAGAGAACCAATGAGAAAGGGAGCAGTGGTCCTTTCCCTCCCCATAAAAAAAAAAACAGCACTTCAGTGGGAACAGCTGTACGGCCTCAATAAAACCGCTGCCAAAGTCAAGGAACGATGGGGGAAAGCTCCTGATTTATTTTCTTTCTAAGCACTTGAAATAAGCCAGTTTAAAAGATGGACGCAGCATTATGCCTGGTTCCTGTACATGAATGTGTTTTGTCTTAATCAGGTTATTTCTGCTCTGAACCCTTTGCAGCATGATGTCATGCATTTCCTCTTTTAGATCATGCCTGTGTTCAACACAGAATTAATTTAACTTCAAGTTATTTAAAAGCTGGCACCAAAGGCAGCATAGAATCTGCAGCTTTTATTTAAGCCATTTTACCTTGGTCAGTTCTGAGTTAAATATATCCTTCCACTTAAAACAATTAGAGCTCATCCTGCTGGTCTTTGTTATTGGCCATGGCCATCAACTCCACTGCTTGGTAACTCTTGGTATTAAGCCATCGCCACACAGCCAGGATTTATTTCTTTGGTTTTGGGTGTTGCTGAAGAGAAGGCAAAATGTAACTTTGCTGCAAGAAAGGTAACTCATTGTGCAAGTGGGGAGACAGGGGAGAGGCGCAAGATGTCCAGGCTGGGAGCATTTTAGCCATGCTGAGAGCCAGGCAGACCCAGCAGTGATAGAGGGGAAGACTGAACTCTATTGCTGTTTTCTTTTGTAACTGTAGAGCTGGAGGAGTCCCAGAGGAAGTGTCCCCCATGCTGGTACAAATTTGCCAACACATTCTTGATCTGGGAATGCCACCCCTACTGGATCAAGCTGAAGGAGATAGTGAACTTAATCGTCATGGACCCCTTTGTTGACCTGGCCATCACCATCTGCATTGTGCTCAACACTCTGTTCATGGCCATGGAGCATCATCCTATGACCCCAGAGTTTGAACACGTGTTGTCTGTAGGAAATCTGGTAAGATAGCATTGGTAAATATTCATAGAATCATTGAGGTTGGAAAAGGCCACAAAGGTCACCAAGACCAACCCCAACCCACCCCACCATGCCCGTAACCACATCCCTCAGTGCCACATCTCCACAGTTCTTGACCCCCTCCAAGGACAGTGACTCCACCCTGGGCAGCTGTGCCACTGCATCTCCACTCTTTTGGAGAAGAAATGTTACCTAATACCCAACCTGAACCTCCCCTCTCCAACCTGAAGCTGCAGTCTGTGGCAGCTTGGAGATGTTGGGTGCACCTTTCTGGACAAAACGTAATATCACTTAAAAATCCATCCTTAAATGTCTGGCATGCCTGAGTAGGTCAATGAGATTTGTGCTGGTGAAGCTGAGAATTGGGGACAAGCACGCGGCATTGAATAGACTGTGTTTGAACTGTCATGATGAATGGAAGGTTCATCATGAAGACTGCAGATCACAAAATGGACAGATGTGAATCTGTGCCCGTTCTCTTCTCTGTCTCTCTCCCAACACTCCAGGTTTTCACGGGAATTTTCACAGCAGAAATGTTCCTGAAGCTCATCGCCATGGATCCCTACTATTATTTCCAGGAAGGCTGGAACATATTTGATGGATTCATTGTCTCCCTCAGTTTAATGGAGCTGAGTCTGGCGAATGTGGAAGGGCTTTCTGTGCTGCGATCTTTCCGATTGGTATTCATCTTCTTGTCCTTTCTGAATGTTACTATCTTATCTTAAAAAAAAAGGAATATTCCCTTCAAAACTCCCTTTTTTTCTGCTTTTGGGGAGGACAGTGGGTGGAGTTGTATCATTTTCTTGGTCCCTTCTCTCTTCACAGTGCTGTTATGCTGTCTGAAATCTGATGCAGTGAGGGATGACTTGGTCGTGTCTTGGTTCAGAGTGCTTAATATGGATGTTGATTGAGTTCATTAGAACACACCTTTCATTTTCTGTGGTCTCTTGAGATAATTTAACAAGACAAATTTGCTAGGCTGTATGTGTAGCTTTTCCTTTGCTAATGGAGATCAGTATGTGGAGGAATAACTAAGTACAGAGTACACAAAATTGAATTGACAGAGGAGTTAAGCAATCCCTGTTGCCAGTGATTTCAGCAGCGAGAGCAGGAGGTTATGGCTGCATAAAATTCTTGATGGCTCTGGTTTATGCAGCCCTGCCTGATTGTGCCCTTTTTAAAAAAGAAAATGATGAAAGTAACTGTTGTTTTTCTGTTTGCTTTTTTTTTTTGTAGCTGAGAGTCTTCAAACTGGCCAAGTCCTGGCCCACTCTGAACATGCTGATAAAAATCATCGGTAACTCAGTGGGTGCTTTGGGCAACTTGACCTTGGTGTTGGCCATCATCGTCTTCATCTTTGCGGTGGTGGGCATGCAGCTCTTTGGCAAAAGCTACAAGGAGTGTGTCTGCAAGATCAATCCGGAGTGTGAGCTGCCCCGCTGGCACATGCACGATTTCTTCCACTCCTTCCTTATTGTCTTCCGTGTGTTGTGTGGGGAATGGATTGAGACCATGTGGGATTGTATGGAGGTGGCAGGACAGGCCATGTGCTTGATTGTCTTCATGATGGTCATGGTCATCGGAAATTTAGTGGTCAGTAAATGGTTACTGATGGGCTTTATTTTCTTCTGGTTGGGGTAGAGCATGGGAACGCGTCAGGACAAGGACAGAACATGGGGAGACCACAAGTCTAGGGTGTTTCTTCCAGTTTGGTGGGGTCCTTCATGGCCTTTGATGGATGAACAGTCCTGTTGACTTTGGTAGTAAAATATTAAAGCCGTGCTTTGTTTGGCGTCAGCCAGTTGCCCACAGAAACAGCATCCAAGCCGTTTGCAGTAAAAGCTTTTCAAATTCCAGGACAGGAAGGTCCTGAAGTGCTAAAATAAGGTTGGGGGTTTCTTCTAAAATCTGCTAGTTCAATCCTGCAGCATTACTGCATGCAAGAAGGGGCTGTTGAAGCGGCACAGGCTGTCATGTGGGGGCTCAGACTGGATCAGGATGTTTCTCTCTAGACTTGCGTTTTGTGAAGAAAAGTCTATGGAGGAAAACATAACCAAGATTAAAGCAGAGTGAACGGTTGTATATCTTATGAGTAGAGCTTGAGCCTTATCTGAAAGGACTTGTTTCTCACT
The DNA here is from genome assembly GCA_035772895.1 of Perdix hodgsoniae. Lineage (NCBI taxonomy): Eukaryota > Metazoa > Chordata > Aves > Galliformes > Phasianidae > Perdix > Perdix hodgsoniae. Next base: position 457,996 of record JAPSGF010000130.1, read on the forward strand.
AAAGGGATTTAAACACAATGAGCCCTGGGACTACCAGTAGACGTGGGCAGGGAAATAAATCTGGGCGCGATCCCTCAAAATGCCCCTGTGTGGCACATTTCCTCTGAGCTTTAGATGGGCCCAAGGTGGAAATCTTGCCCTCAAGCGTAGGCTCTGCCAAGTGTGACCTCTTCTCCTTCAGGTGCTGAACCTGTTCCTGGCTTTGCTGCTGAGCTCCTTCAGCGCAGACAACCTGGCAGCAACGGATGACGATGGGGAGATGAACAACCTGCAGATCTCTGTGATTCGCATCAAGAAGGGCATTGCCTGGATCAAGGCGAAAGTGCGTGAATTCATGCAGGCTCACTTCAAGCAGAGAGAGGCAGATGAGGTCAAACCTTTGGACGAGCTGTATGACAAGAAGGTGAACTGCATTGCCAACCACACAGGGGCCGATATCCACAGAGACATCGATTATCAGAAGAATGGCAACGGCACGACCAGCGGAATTGGGAGCAGCGTGGAGAAATACATCATCGACGAAGACCACATGTCCTTCATCAACAACCCCAACCTCACCGTCCGGGTGCCCATTGCTGTCGGGGAATCAGATTTTGAAAATCTCAACACAGAAGATTTCAGCAGCGATACGGATCCTGATGGCAGCAAAGAGGTATGTGGAAATGCTGATTATCCATTCTTGGCATTTTGACGCCTGAGCACCTGGAGGCATCTTGGGAAGGAGAACTAGATAGTTCCAGCACCAGACTTCTGTTTGCGTTATCTTGCACCCAAGACAGAAGCTTCTTGTGCTGGTTGCTTTATGGAGAACCATGCATACTTGTGTATTTACTTAGTGCATTTGGACACGTGATTAAAGGGACCAATTGAATGAGGTTGTCTGTCCATCCTATTGATGTGAGATATAAGCTGGGTCACGGTCTTAATGAGGTCAAGTGAGGAAACAGCTTTCTCTACGGTAAATGCATTGAATGGCTTTCTGAGTCATCACGAGCTTCGGTATTTGGTGGGAGCTAATTATAGGTTGGAATGGGTTTTATTTTGTGTTCAAGAAACTGGATGATACCAGCTCCTCCGAAGGCAGCACCATTGATATAAAGCCTGAAGTGGAAGAAGTCCCCGTGGAGGCACCAGAAGAGTATCTGGACCCGGATGCGTGCTTCACCGAGGGTACGTTGAGTTAGACGGAACCTCTGAGCTGTTACTGGGACCCTTATCTGCTGTAAGCTTACCTTCAGCTTAGGTCTGGGGTTGAGTTTTAGCTTCTTTTGAGAGCCTTCTTGGGCCCTCCATCACAGCTCAAGTAGGCAGGAAGCATTTGCAGGGTGAAGGCCTCAGAGTTGTAGCTGCCATTGCTAAGATCTAGCTGACTTACAGGTAGGGAAAACTGATCTTTTGCACAATTAATGCGTTGAGTATTTAGAAGCAGAAGAATCTGTCACTGGCCTCAATGTCTTTCAGCAGCTGATTTGTTACACGTATTCCCACGGCAAAGAGATTGCGAATGGCTCAAGGTTATTCTGTGGGCAGGTTCTCCATTCCTGTCCTGTCAAGTGCATGGATTTCTCACCAAATGTAGCTAGCTTTACCTGTTCAGGAGTTCTTGTTAGTTCAGGCTCCTGGATACAGAAATGATGGAAGTAATCCTAAACCCCCCCCAAAACAGAGTTTTAACTGAAACTCAGCACGCGTGATATTATGGGCATCCAAATCAATTCCAGGCACTGAAAACGTTACGTCCTTACAGCATCTCATCCCCTACCCAACAAAATGTGGGGCTCACCCCTTCTTGTGCATCATTCCCTTTCCAGGTTGCATGCAGCGCTGTAAGTGTTGTCAGGTCAATATTGAGGAGGGGCTGGGGAAGTCTTGGTGGACCTTGAGGAAGACGTGTTTTCTGATCGTGGAGCATAACTGGTTTGAGACTTTCATCATCTTCATGATCCTGCTGAGCAGTGGAGCTCTGGTAAGTGGCATACAGAAGCATGTGTAGCTGGGGGGCGTCCACTTGGGAACACTGTAGGAAACTTGGTGAAAAAGGAAACTGTGGTGGTTCTTACTTGGCAAACGACAGATCTGCATTGTGGTAGGTGCTGTACAAAAGTCTTTTTCGGTGAGTTTGTTTAGTTTAAACCAAAAATGAAGATTCTGAGCCTGGATGTCTGGTTCTGGCTGTATTTTGAGTAGAAATGTAATAATTTGAGGTAGTTGATACAACAACTAGAGCCAGCTGTATTGCACTGTGTAAGGAATGTCATCCCTCTCCTCATCTCAGTGTGGTTTGAATGAGCTTCTGGATTAATTGCCATGTTGATCCGTGGAGTAAATCTGGTGTAATGACAGGAGTACTTGGTTATTCCCCAGGCTTTTGAAGATATTTACATAGAGCAGAGGAAAACCATCCGGACCATCTTGGAGTACGCAGACAAGGTCTTCACGTACATCTTCATCCTGGAGATGTTGCTGAAATGGTGTGCCTATGGATTCGTCAAGTTCTTCACCAACGCCTGGTGCTGGCTGGATTTCCTCATTGTGGCTGTATGTATCCTCTCCTCTCTATTTCTGATTGGGAAAAAAAAACAAAACATGTTAGTTAGCAGAGTGTTGGGGTAATGCTTTCTCCTGAGAAGTGTCCTAACTGAGTCATGCGTTTGGTATGGATCCAAACCCAGATGTGTGTCCAAAACACGTTGGAGGGTTGAGCCCTTTGAGCATGGAGAGCATTTCCCGTGCAATTTTGGGATCTCAAGTGCTTGGAATCTCTTAAAAACATTTTTGCCACATCCAGTTGTGAAGCAGCATTGTAGTGAGTGCCCCAAGAGCAAATAGAATGCAAAAAACCTAAAAACCTTCCAAGGCTCTTGTTGGGAGAAGGAACATTTTGAATATGATTCATTGATGCCGAGTTGCTGTTCAGCAACATTATCACTCTGGAAATATTTCTGAGTAGGTGGAGGAACTATCCTTGGAATTCAGGGGCAGAAGTGACTCAGGATGTCTATATTTCCTGTGGAAAACTTTTATATACATATATATATATATATATATACATATATCTTACATTTTTTTCTTACAAAAAGCTCTGCTCCCCATAACACCTTTCCTTCTTACACACATCTCGAAGAAGTAACTCTTCTTTTCTGAAAATAACTCTATCTCTGTCACTGCCTTAAGCACAAGTGCTAACATGAGAACCAACGCTAGCTGCCACCTATTCCTCTATGCTGCTCTGGGGAGAGAGTTTGACAAAATGAAATCCTTTGGGGTACAGTATTGCAGAGAAGAGCAGCTGCTCAGCAACAGAAATAACAGTCATGGTCCTCATGCCTCATGTTGTGAGTCGAATTCCAGCTGTTGGGAATGAGCAAAGTGCCATTTACAAATTGCACTGCATGGGGTCGCGATAGATTTGCAAGGAATGAGCAAGTGCAGTGCCAGTGGTCCATGCAGGGAGCCTGAATTCCCAGCACTTAGAGTAAATTTCTCTTTGCTTGCTACCATAGATGGGAAATTCGCATGTTTTAGTCCACAAAAAAATAAATGGGAATTGGAGATGCGGAAAGCTGTAGAATAAGCTGATGTTGCAATGCATGAGCCAAGGACAAATGTTACCCAACAAAACCTCAGCTCTGCGCAGTATCCTGTAGCTGTTAAACACGTTTTGTTTTCAAGTTCTTTAATGTGATGTTGATGGGGTTGAGTGGAGTCACGTGGCGGCAGCCATAACAGATAGAGAATAAGACTTTGCATCATAACGACGCTCTTGAATGTTATTTTTCAGGTTTGGTAGCATTGTCAAATAACTCTCCTCCTCTGATCCCCAAAGCTTGCTGGGTGTATTTGTGAAGACAAAGTCTTGTTCTGGGTAATCATGAAGGCTTCTGCTTTTCAGTCAATCTGGGATTCCTTTGGTCTGACATCGGTGCCTGCTGTGTCTTCTGTTGGAGTGTGCGAGAGAATAACACTGGAAGGGCCCCATGAAAGCTGAAAGAGCCTTTAGACATTTTCCTGGCCTTCTGATAGGTTCACGCTCAGGAATGAGGCATTATCCTGAGGGGAAGAAGCTCTGAAAGTGCGGATTCAGTGAAGTCTGTGTTTTATATAGGGAGTAACGCACCTTGGTTCTGTATCTGTAGACCATAGACCCCACAACCTCCAAACACCATTTGATGTTGGTCTCACCTGTAGCCCATTTTTGGGGTGATTCCTTGTAAGCCTTCCCGTTCTGTTTGTTTCCAGCATAATTTTTATGTTCTCGCTTTTCTGTGCAATCAGAGTCCCAACCTGATGTGATGTGGATGTGCCAGGGTTGCGTTGCCCTTGGTCCTATCCCACATAGGCTGGTTTAGTTTCATGAGGGCTGAGTTTAAACCCTTGGAATGCCCTTAACTTTTTTTTTTTTTAACTTAAAAAGCAAACAACCCAAAACAAGATGGGGAAACCAAAGAGCCCTGTTGCCTTGTATTGTAGCATTTTGGTATTTAGCAGCATTCTGGGGCAAATGCAAAGACAGAAGAAGCACGAAGCACACACACACAGTTAAGCAAGGCAAAATCTGTGTCTTTCCAACATCCCTTTACCAAAGAGAGTGAAATTATTCTGCTGCCTGGGTGGCTTTGAACACTGTTGTGAAGATGAGTAGAGTTCATGTACTGGTGTTGGATGGTGTGCTTGACAGAGGGTAAGAGCTTTTCCAACCCATCATACCAGCAGATGATTCTTGAGGTCAGATGGTGTTGCTTTATGCCCCTCTGAGCCCTTGGTTTGGTCTTATATATCAGGTGGGAAGAGGATTTTCACAATTGGTGAAGGAAATCCAGAACAGAGAGCAGGAATTCCACTGTGTGTGTGTTTGAAATCTGAATATTTTCCCTGGAATACGTGGTGTTTCATAAGGATCGTCTTTGTAATTAATTTCATGTTAGTATTTTAATGTCGGCTTTAAAGAAGAAGGGGGGTAAATGGGAGATGTCCTCTCCTGGGAAATAGGATCAAAACAAAAAAACAAGAAACCCACCAAAACACACTCGCTGGAGAAGGTCTCATGTTTTTCCATTATTTGTTGCTGTATATTGATGTCTTTTTTTTTTTTTTTCCTTACAAAAGATTGGCATTTCTGTTCTTATCTGTGTCTGTAACGTGATGCCAGCCAGAAATGGAAGGTAGTGGGATGCTGTTGGGATGGTGTCTGTAGATGCTGTTTGCATACGGCCGACTCATGCGCAATCCAATCCAAAGCGTTTCCCGTAGGCTTACCTGGGGATTGGAGCGCTGCCCTAAAGGCACACGGCAGCTCCAAAATGAGATGGCCCCACACTCCCAAGCTTTTCCTCGATGCAGTGAGAGCCTGGGCTGCACCAGTTGGCCAAAGACAGCCAGGAGTTCATGGAATCATAGAATCCCATAATCACAAGGTTGGAAAGGACCTACAAGGTCGTCCAGTCAACTGTTCTCCTATCACTGTTACTACCACTAAGCTACTAAATTCTTCATAGAACCATTAAGGCTGGAAAAGGTTTCCAAAATCATCAGCCAGCCATTGGTCCATCCCCAATAAACCATGTCCCCGGGTGCCACATCTCCACAGTTCCTGAGCCCCTCCAGGGACGGTGCCTCCACCACTCCCTGTGCAGCCCATGCCAATGCATCGCCGCTCATTCAGAGGAGAAATTGTTCCTACTATTCAACCTGATCCTCTCATGGTGCAACCTGAGGCCGTTGCCTCTCATCCCGAACTCACGAGCGTGGAGCCTGACATTGAATCCAGGCTGTAAGCAGAACGTGTTGTCTTCGTGGCGTTGAAAAAGGGGCAGAAATGAACCAGCCCCAGTTCTGACGTCATTTCGGGATTAGAGCCTGAGCAGCCATGTAATCCTGCGTTCCCCCCATCAGAAAGATGCTGATCTACCCTCACCTTTCCCCAGAGCTGTTTCCTCAGTGCTGCTTGGGTTTATGAGCCACCAGAGCTGGGATCAGCCGCCGCGGCCGCGTGCCCTCCGTTGGGTGCTCCCATTTTTTGGGGCCGCTCTGCCAGAAGCCAGCTGGGCTGCTTGCTGTACAGATGGAGCTCAGGTGGTGCAGTGTGTGTATTTATCTGTATTCTTTCTCATAGGTACCTTTAACATTTGTCTGGCTTAATTTAATGGGAGCTGCTGGGATCCTGCAGACATTACAGGGCGAGGGTAAGGTTTTTGTCATCCGTTTGGGCTCTTCCTTCCGACAGACCCCTTTTCTCCGTCTGTGTGTCTCTGCCTCTCTCTCACTTCTCTTTCCCCTATGTTCTTTTCTTATTGCCTTTCTCAACCGCATTATTTCCTTCCAGGTCGTTTCAGTCAAGTGAAGTAGGCAGCTGGTGTCATGTCTTCGGTATTTCTCTATGGGGGCCGCCCAGGCTGGCAGCCGGGGTTGGGCAATCAGGGCTAGGGGACTCGTGCTAACAGTCTGGAACCTTTTTTTTCTTTTTTTTCTCTCTCTTTTTTTTTTTTTTTTCTTTTTTCTTTCCTATTTTTTTTTCTTTTTTTTTTTTTCTTTTCCTTTCTTCTTTTTTTTTTTTTCCTTTTTTTTTTTTTTCTTTTTTCTTTTTTTTTTCTTTTTCTTTTTCTATTTTCTGTGTAGGTCTCTTTAGTCAGCCTTATAGCTAATGCCCTGGGCTACTCGGAACTAGGTGCCATAAAGTCCCTTAGGACCCTAAGAGCTTTGAGGCCTTTAAGAGCGTTGTCCCGATTTGAGGGGATGAGGGTAAGATGCCATCAGCAGCTGATCCTTCTGCATGCCCGTGGAGCGGTTTTTTTTACGCATGCTAGAACTGATCAAAACGGGTGGAAAAGAGAATTCCAATCAGAAGCGTGGTGCAGCTGCTGACTCGATCACCTCGACCGTCGATGTCCCCCCACCCTGCCCACCGCTGCGCACTCCCCAGTTAAGAGAGGGAGAATGCATCCAGCTGCCTCATTACATTAATGACCGGCCCCAACCACGTGCCATTCGTAGACGATGTTAACACTTGGCTGTTCTCATTGAGCCTGGCTTTGACCTCTAGCATCCGAGGGGGCTTCTCAGCTGTAACTCTTCTATCTAGGGAGAATCACCAGGTGCAAAGAAGCAGAATTCGAACCACCCCAGGCTCTCCGCCGCCTCTCGGTGGGGTTGGACGGAAAGAATCTCTGAGGGGCTGCCAAAAAATGCAATGCAAGGGGGGTGAGAGGCTCCAGGAAGGGACCCGCGGGGAGCTCGGCTGCTTGCAAAAACGGCCTTGGTTTAATTCCTCTTGTTGCACCTTGTTGTTCTCGGTCCAGTCTGGCGGTGACTGGAAGCCTTGTCTGGTAGTGAAGCTTTTTCCCTTTCCACTCCCTCCCTTGTACCATGCTTTGACGGTCCCCTGTCCTGTCACCGTGACACGAGCCACGAAGCACAAGCAAAGCATTGAACTTAACAAGCTTTCCTCAAATTGTTAGCCAGATTTGGAATGATCCGAAATTATTTCGGTGTCTTCTGCTGCTTTCCTGCTCATATCGGTATTTTGGTGCCTATATTCTTTTTTTTTTTTTTTTTTTTTTCCATTTGGAATTGAAACACTCTTAAGAAGATGCAGAAAAAATATGTGTGAGTGAAGGCTATGTCATACGGATGGACTTCCCAGTTGCTCAGTAATTCAGATCTTTTTTGTTGAATCCCGATTGGCTCACAATAAGAGAGATTATGAGAGCTAAGGCTATATTATATACATTGAAAGAATAGGGGGAAAAAATAAGAAAAAAGGGGAAAGAAGTAGCATCTGCACAGTTCTACAGTTCCTTCTTTTTTTTTTTTTCTTCTTTTTTTCTTCTTTTTTTGCATGGTCTGAGTGGAGGATCCCCCCCGAGTCCTTCTGATTTCCTTTGGATTTGCTCTGCTGTAACTGAGTGCAGAGTGCAGCACAGAAGGGGCCACAAACCGATGGGGAATCCCCAAATTCTGCAGGAAGTGATCGAAAGAAATGAGAGAATAAATCCAAGGAGGGTTACCTCTTCCCCAATGCATTCTCCCCCTTTTTTTTTTTTTTTTTTAATTTTTATTATTATTATTATTTTTTACCGGGCTCTGTGAGCTTCATGCTAAGCTTCACAGTGCAATGCTACAACACAGGATGGCAGTTCCTCCACTGGCACCGAGCGTCCGTGTGCCACTTCATCCCTTCCTTGCGCCCATTGGGCTCCTCTGTCCCCATTTTTGTCCCCATAAGCCAACAATGCTGTGGTGCATTTCATCAGGACAGGAGGATTTTGCCCCCAGCATGCAGCCAGCACTGCTCGAATGAGTTTTATTGCCACGAAAGCCCATGGTGGTTTTTGCACGTGGTGCTCAGCAGAAGGGCTGCTGTGGGCACATAGGAATTAATGCTAAGCCTGGAGGTATAAAAACCCAGTGAGAAGTGGTGATTTGTAATGAGCCATCAGGATATTCCTTGAGTTGGGAATTTCCATGACAGCAAAACTGATGCAGCGTTCTGACCCCGGGAACCCCATCAGTTACCAAAAACCAAAGGTTTTTTTTTTTTCCCCTTTCTTTTTGATTTTAAGATGAGTGCTGCTGCACTGCAAAGCCAGAACCATCCTTCAGAGCCAGAGATTGGAAATGCCTTTGCAAAGGAAACGTGCAATGCAGTTCTTTGCTTTTCTCTACTCCGTAGTAATCTGCATTTTAAAGAGTCTGCTCTGCTCTTCAGTTGTTCAGGGAGTCCGACAGCAGTGCTGTGAAACATGCATGCCTTTTTGTCAGTTGCTGGTGTTCAGTCCGTGCACAAAAGCCATGTTCCTTCGCTCGGATCTTCCTCAGTGGTGCACAAATGTCACGCAATAATACTTAATGACATATAAATTTATTTTGGGAGGGTATAGTGCTTTCTTTGGATGCAATGGAGTGGATATCTGAAGCATCTTAGGACAAAGAGGCACGATGCTGTGCTGGAGCACATCCCATTTGGACAGTGGAAGCAAAGCCTTGTTATCTCTATGGCCTGGCCTTTTTAACCCTACGTAGACGGGGGATGAAGTCGTGAGGTCATTTGCTCATTGTTGCATTGCTGCTAATTGCCTGGATTGCTGTTTTCTTCAGTTTTTCTCTGTGCTGGAGGGCAGGCACTCACTACAGAGCACATTGCACACGCAGTCACTGCATCAAGCAAACAGATCTGGTGGGACATTGCTGTGCCAGGATCAGTGGCATTGCTCTCTGTGCGCCCAAGCTCAGGCAGAGGGGTTAAAACAGTTTAGACTCTGCTCCTCTATTAAAGGAACCTGATTTAGGAGTACGTAATAAAAGATTTAATATCCTGCTGCCTTAACTCTATTAAAAGCCTGGGAGCTTCAGTTTGCTCCAGTAGTGGCCGGGGATGCTGAAGGACGTGGTGCTCCCAAACGAGGAGAGGCGAAAATTAGGGGATGGTGCCCACTGCTGCCTTTGTGTTCGCTGCCATTGGAGGGAGGAACATGGCTTCTCTGTCTTCTTGAGCTTGCCTAGCTGCATGCTCAGCTTTCTGCCTGAGATGACACGGTTGGCCTTGCTTAGTCACCCGGAGACCTCGTGAACAGAGCATTTCTGCCTTGGTCCCGTTGCCACCGAAGTCGGCGCCGCGTTGGGTGGCGACCTCGGTGGGAGCTGGAAGCGGGCATCCACACCATCACAGCCTTGTTTGACAGTGGGGAATGGCCGTAAGGGCCCCTGGAGGCCGAGAGCCACCAAATCCATCAGCAAAAGCACCCTCAGATGCGGTCTGAGTGGGCTGCAACATGCCAACGTGAGGTCACTAAGCCTCGCCAATTATTGCCCCCATCTCCCTTTGGGTGATTAAAACGATGGGAAAGAGAGATCGTTGGCCTGAAAGAAACTGATCCCAAACCAAACCTGGCAAATCCAACACTCTGCCCTGTTTTAATTGGAAAACAGAGCTTCAGAGGTGGATTTAAGAAGGGTTCTTTCACAGCTTGGAATAAGTTCACTGCCAACTTCTGCGTGGAGTCAATGCCACCGATCGGTCCGTGGCCTTACCTCCTATTCCCCCCCAAAAAAGTGCTGTTTTGATGCTTGCTGTCTCCTGCCTCGTGTTCTGTACTGAAACTTTTTCCCACCCCTTCCAACACAGGTGGTTGTCAATGCCTTGGTTGGCGCTATCCCTTCCATTATGAATGTCTTGTTGGTCTGCCTTATCTTCTGGCTGATTTTCAGCATTATGGGGGTTAACCTGTTTGCTGGGAAATACCATTACTGCTTTAATGAAACATCTGAGGAGCGCTTTGAAATAGATATTGTTAACAACAAGACAGACTGTGAGGCGCTGATGCCGCCCAACTCCACTGAGATCCGATGGAAGAATGTGAAAATCAACTTTGACAACGTGGGGGCAGGATACCTGGCTCTTCTGCAAGTTGTAAGTGTTGCCTTCATCTCCTCCACTGTAGTGGTGAAAACAGACTTTTTCTCGTGTGTTCTCTGCTTCCCCCTCTCCTTGAAATAGGGCATCCCATGGATTCCACCCAACTTTGGGCTGGGGGTAGAATCCCTATTTTATTGTTCACCCATTGGCCTGATATGGGTCCCCCAGCACAACAAGTGGCCCCAGCTCTGCTCTTTAAAGATTCTGCCCAGTCATCCACGGGCTGACAGTAAACCTGCCTATAAATATTACTTAATATGACTTAAATACTAGTCTTTTCCTTTATGAGTTATTTATAAAGGGACGTTAAGGGTGCCGTTGTGACACAGCTGGCACAAGTCAGACTTGTTTGGTTTTCAAGTTATTTCAAGTTATTTCTGTCTAAGGGAACGTATGTTTTCTTTGCTAGGCTACATTCAAGGGCTGGATGGACATCATGTATGCAGCAGTAGATTCCAGAAAGGTACAGTGCATGGCCACAAAGCACTCTCACCCCCAGCAGCTCACACTGCTATTTTGCTTTCATAAAGTCAAGAGTAAAAATGGTGGAGCTGTGTTTACGTTGTGTATTTCATTTTGCATAGCATCGTTTTTCATTTGCTGGTGTTACTGTGGTAAGATAAAGGATGCTGAAGCAATCCCCAAAAGAGCATTTGTTTGGTTGCTTTATTAGGGGCAGGGAAACTCCCAGTTGCCTGAAAATAGGCTGAAAAAAAGATCTCATTTTGACTCCATGGGTAAGATGTCTTTGAAATGTCATTTCCTTCTCTTCTCATCTCCCATTCAGCAAGAAGAGCAACCCAAGTACGAGGACAACATCTACATGTACATATATTTTGTTATCTTCATCATCTTTGGCTCCTTTTTCACTCTGAACTTGTTCATCGGTGTCATCATTGACAACTTCAATCAACAAAAGAAAAAGATAAGTGCTTGCTGTTTGCTCGTGGAGGTCAACACCCACTTGAGGAACGTTGACTTCCATGACAGTGGGGTTTTTCTGCATCTTGAGGCCGAGGAGCTCCATCCCCAGCCCAGTCCCACCCCTCTTAGAGCTGAGAGCCACAGAACCACTGTGAACTGAGGCAACCCAAAGCTTTATATAAGAACTCAGCCTGGATGGAGCTTCTCCCTAGTAGCATGAATTTGCCTGTGTTTGGTTTCTATTTGCTTTTCCTTGTCTGAAATGCATAGGCTTGAAGTAAGATGTCTTCCTTGCCAGTGTCATTTTCAGTATCTCTCCCTGCTTTTCTTCCTTGGAAGACAAGCTAAGGATTTGCATGTATGGAGCGCTTGCTAAATGGCATCAGTTTTAGTAAGAACTCTGACACCTCTCCGGCCTGTTATCACAAATCAGATAGAGGGGATGAGGAAGGATAGAACACAATAAAGCTCTATAGGAAAAAGTATTCCATTTTCTTTAAGGGAAATTTGGTACATCTTGAGTATTAGTGTAAGTTATTGCTGTCTAAAATAGCTGCCACCAACTTGCCATATGGCAGGTATCCTCATGACTTGCTGCTGTGTTCTTTCTTTCCCTTCTGGTGCTTGAACTGATTGTAACCAGTTTTCCTTTTGCCCCTTTACTTTGGAGGTCAAGATATTTTCATGACAGAAGAACAAAAGAAATACTACAATGCCATGAAAAAACTGGGCTCCAAGAAGCCTCAAAAGCCAATTCCCCGACCTCTGGTGAGTGTATTAGAAAGGGAGAAAATGCAGAACAGGCTTCTGAAGGAGCTTCAACTCCAAAAACATCCTTTGTCCTAACTCATGCTGGACAGCACATCATCATCATCTCTCCTTTTAGCACTAGAGTAGGGTCTTGGGCCATATGGTTACACCAGTCAGGACCTAGGCACATTTCCCTGCTTTGTGAAGGGCTTTGCATGGTCAGTTCTGTAGGTAATGCCATGGGTAAGTCATCATGAGTAAGTCATGCTGCAAGGCAGACCTGGCTGCTTCCTCCAGTTGTGATTGGAATTGTCAGCTTGCCTTTGCTCCCACCAAAGAACGAGATGCTGGTAATAGGGGTATAAACAATAGCATCTTCCTACCTTTCCCACACACAGAGTGATCTGTGGCTGGAGCGTGCCTTGAAATCTTCAAAGGGTACTAAGGAACAGTGTCCTCATCTTGTGCTTCTACCAACAAGAAAGCAGTTTGTTGATTGATGGCAGATTTTTGTTCCAACCTGTTTGGCTCATGGCCTCTCTCCCGTTGCACAGAACCGCATTCAGGGAGCTGTCTTTGACTTCGTCACGCAGCAAGCATTCGACATCGTCATCATGATGCTCATCTGCCTCAACATGGTGACCATGATGGTGGAGACGGACACACAGAGCAAGCAGATGGAGGATATCCTCTACTGGATCAACCTGGTGTTTGTCATCTTCTTCACCTGCGAGTGTGTGCTGAAGATGTTCGCCTTGCGGCACTACTACTTCACCATTGGGTGGAACATCTTCGACTTCGTGGTTGTGATTCTATCCATTGTGGGTGAGTGCAACACTCATTTTTCTTTCTTGGTGTTTGCAGAGAAGGTGCATTCAAAGAGAACATGTAGGTACCTAGACTCCTGGCTTCCCTTTTCACCCGTGGCAGTTTGGCAGCTCAAAGGCCCAACTTGCCTGCCCTCCTCCCTCTGTCCTGGTGTTCATTTCCAGTGGTATGGAGTAAAACACTTGACAACTACTCTCCTTATCTTTAAAAACAGACTTTTTACTCACCTCCTTGGAATGTTATAATGCTTACCAACCACTTAAAATAGCATTGCAGCACTTCCTACATCAGCATGTGATTTGCACTCTTGCTTTCTGTTTGGTTGCGAATTGAATTGAGCGGTTTCCTCCAAGAAGTTTTTGTTTTTAGTGGCTAATCTGTGAGATGCCTGTAACCTCCCGGATGCAAGTTATAGAAATACAATTTAAGGATCATTTAAACCTGGCTGACCCAAACTTGCTGACAAAACCCAATCCTTTCCTTCTTCTTCAGGAATGTTCCTGGCCGAAATCATCGAGAAGTATTTTGTATCCCCCACTCTCTTCCGAGTCATCCGCCTGGCTCGTATTGGACGTATCCTGCGTTTGATCAAAGGAGCCAAAGGGATCCGCACCTTGCTTTTTGCCTTAATGATGTCTTTGCCTGCCTTGTTCAACATCGGCCTCTTGCTCTTCCTGGTCATGTTCATCTTCTCCATCTTCGGCATGTCCAACTTCGCCTATGTCAAGCATGAGGCTGGCATCGACGACATGTTCAACTTCGAGACCTTTGGCAACAGCATGATCTGCTTGTTCCAGATCACAACGTCGGCTGGCTGGGATGGCCTCCTGCTGCCCATCCTAAACCGGCCTCCAGACTGCGACCTGGACAAGGAACATCCCGGGAGCGGCTTTAAGGGGGACTGCGGGAACCCCTCGGTGGGGATATTTTTCTTTGTGAGCTACATCATCATCTCCTTCCTGATCGTGGTCAACATGTACATTGCCATCATCCTGGAGAACTTCAGCGTGGCGACGGAGGAGAGCGCGGACCCGCTGAGCGAGGACGACTTCGAGACCTTCTATGAGATCTGGGAGAAGTTCGACCCCGACGCCACGCAGTTCATCGAGTACAGCAAGCTGGCGGACTTTGCCGACGCTTTGGAACATCCTCTGCGAGTCCCAAAGCCCAACACCATCGAACTCATCGCCATGGACCTCCCTATGGTAAGTGGAGATAGGATCCACTGTTTAGACATCCTGTTTGCCTTCACCAAACGCGTCCTGGGGGACAGCGGAGAGCTGGATATACTGAGACAACAGATGGAGGAAAGGTTTGTGGCTTCCAATCCTTCCAAAGTGTCTTACGAGCCCATCACCACCACGCTGCGGCGCAAGCAGGAGGAGGTCTCGGCCGTGGTGTTGCAGAGGGCTTACAGGTCGCGGTTGGCGAGGCGGGGGTTCATCAGCCGAAGACCCCTCCCCACCAAAATGGAGAACGGAGGAACGAACAGGGAGAAGAAGGAAGGGACGCCCTCCACCGCGTCGCTGCCGTCCTACGACAGCGTCACCAAACCCGAGAAGGAGAAGCAGCAGCGGGCGGAGGAGGGAAGACGGGAACGGGCGAAAAGGCAAAAAGACGTCAGGGAATCCAAGTGTTGAGACAGAACGCTGGGATTGTACAAACCTAGGAGAAAAATATATATATATATCTCTATATTTGCAAGCGGAAAAAAAAAAACAAAAAAAAAGAAAAAAAAGAAAAAAAAAAAGATTGTTTACAAACTTGGTGAAATATATCCATACAGAACAGCTGTGGAGACACTTAACCTGAAGATCTTATACCAAACATAGTCTGCTTTCCTGTGTGACAGCGTTGCATCTAAAGCAGTGACCTTCCACCTGCTGAAAGGACCCCTGTGTGAACAAACATTTAAAACAAAGCAGGGGAAAAAAGAAAAAATATGGATTTTCTATTGTTCAGGCAGGTGGATACTGCATGTTCCACATCAGTCAATGCAACTTAGGACAAACAAGCGAAATAAAACACACACACACACAAACACACACACAGAAATAAAACCTGCTGCTGGGATTCATATATTTTCCAAAGCAGCCAAAAAATGGATTTTATTTTCCCATTTTGTTGGTTATTATTGAAAGAAAACCCAGAAGTCACGATGTTAAGGGGTTTGTTCATGCAAAAGTAGATTTGCATTTAGTTAAGCAGCAAAACAAAACAAAACAAACAAAAAAAAAAGGAAAAAAAAGGAAAAAAAAGAGGAAAAAGCAAAAACAAGCGAAACAACAAAAAAAGAAACTAACCACCCATTTAGCCCATGCCATTTAATTAATTGTCATAGTTTATTTGATATTTATTACCTGCATTCTACTTTCTACATGGGCTTTACTTGGTTTGGGAGATGGGGTAATCGGGAACCTTCAGCCTGGAACCAGCTCAGGCTGAGCCCCCAAAAATAAAAGTGCTCGTTCAATGCATAGAAACGATTTGCATGATGGCATGCCGTGACCAGGAACCATGCATGAGGAACCATTAAACCACGAGACACTCAATAATCTGTCCACAGCAGTGTGTTAAGCCATAAATTCGAGGCACTCCACTGACTTACTGTACACTGTATTTGGAGATTAACAATAATTGTGCCCTTCACCGGTACTGACCCGTTCTCAGCAATCTTTCATAGACCTGCCAGTAGGAAACAAAAAAAAAAAAGAAATGAAAACAAGCAGATGAAATCCGTGTGTGTATGTTTGACGACGTGTCTTTCTTTTCCATCCAGCCATCTTTTTTGCACACCGAAATAGAACTCAACTCAATGCTGCTCTGGACCCAGTCCAAGGGGTGACGTTAAGAACTGGGAATGGCTTGTTCTACTCTTGTCACTGTAAAACCAAAATCTAGGGCTCGAACACCAGTCAGCACGTTGATTTGTATCCTGCAATAGTTGTCGTTAGCATTAATTACGATTCTGCCTCCATCCTGCAGCGTAGACACACTTGTTTTGTTGTTGGTTTTTTTTTAAGTTTAGGGATAAGTGCTGAGGACTGGTAGAGATGGCAGCACACGGCCCCCCGGTAGGGCTGGGGAGGGGGCCATCACTCAGCTGTGCCATGGCCGTTGGGTGGAGGGGATTGCTGGGAGCTCCGACCCCTTCTGCCCCTCCATCAGCACTGCATGTTGGCACAGCACAGTTTGGTTTTCTTGCTTCCGTAGCCGCAGCGATTTTTATTGTGATTATTCTGTCGTCGGTTGGTTCTTCTGGATTTTTCTGCCTTTTTTTCTTTCTTTCTTTCTTTCTTTCTTTTTTTTTCCCATTTGTTTCAAATAAAAGGCAGCACATGCCCGTGGTCAGTGGGAAAGCACCAGCCCGGGGGTGCAGGGGGAGAGCCGGGCGCCAGGTGCCTTCACCTCCTTCCCATTTCTTCCACTTCCATCGAGTGGCGAACTTGAACGGCCCTGCAGGGTGGGTAGGAATCAGAGCTACCTCTTGCCTAGTCTTCTCGCTGCAGCAGCAACCGATGCCACAGAGGAGAAGTCCCAACGTTTCTTTTTTCCTAATGACCGCAGCGTCCTCGGCACCCAACCAACCGCTCAGTGGAGGTTCGTTCTTCAGGGCCAGGATGGGTTTTCTTCCAGGGTAGGAAGGGCGGTGATGGCCGAGGGCCGAACCAAGGGGACCCCCAAAGAGTGGGAGAACCAGGACCTGGCGGTAGGAGGAGGACAGAGGTTGGCATCATCTCATGGCCCACGCAGGGTGCCCAGCGCCGTGCCCACCGCAATGGCCATGGAGCCATTCTGCCGCCCCAGGAACACGGCGAGGAACCTTTTCTATCCCGTCAGCTCTTTGCCCCAGTTGCTCCTAGGATATGATGTATAATAAAACAGAGAAAACATACATATGTACAGGCTACGTTGTAAACAGCACAATTAAAAAAAAAATAAAAAATAAAAATAGCCGAAAAGTGTGGTTGAACTTTTTAAGAGAATATTATAAATACTGTAATATATCATTTTATTTTATCGGCATGCCTTTTTGTAAATACAAAGAACTACGAAAATAATAGAATGGCTTCTGGCTTATGCCATTGTCCATGTTTATTTTTATTTTTTTAATATCTTTTTTTTTTTTTTTTCCTTAGACTTTAGACAGCCAGTAAATGTCCCCCAAGGGAAAACAAAACAAAAAACAAAAAGCAGAAAAACAGCAAAACCAAAACCCTACCCCCCGAAAAAAAAAAAAAAATAGATTTAAACAAGAAAAAAAGCTTTATTGCAAATGGACTTTGCAACAGCAAAAGTATATATTTTTGGGTTCCAGAGTGCAATAAGTCGACCACTTCTATGCAAGATTTGGCTAAACTTCATAGTTGTTCTTAAGCTGGGCTATTGACTCGCAGGTGAGGCTTGGTGCAATTAGCATTCATGCTGGCAATCCCATTCAGCCACTCAGTTCCTTCTAAAGGAAATCCCTTCAAACTCTGTATATATATTTATTTTTTTAAACCATTAGGTCCGTACTAAACGCGAGAGGTCAGTGGTGGCGTTAGTTGGTGGCAAAGGAACAGGAATGAAGGGTTTCTTCCGCTGTTCTTTGGCTGAACGGAAGGTTTGGGGTATTTGGTGCATTCTCAACATCTTCGTTTCCTGCTCGGGGCAGTCAGTGCCATCAGCCACTGCAGCCGATGGATCTGCGTTTCTGGACATCTTCACTGGGTGAAGCCAAGGACAGAGGGGAAACTTTGGTCCAAGAGCATGAAGGACGTCGGTGTCTGAAGTCAAAGGCGTACGCTGGGATTTATGTTCTGGATTCAGGGTTATGGGAACAAAGCTGAGGGTGTTGTTGTCAGCGGAAAGGACGTAGCCAAAAAGCCAAGACTACAGCAAGTAGCTCTCTTCCCTCCCCCCCGTGTCCAAGTCCTCCCTTTTTGGTTCATTTGTTACCGTGTAAAAGAGCAGAGGGGAAGGGCAAAAAGGAAATACCAATTTAAGCTGCTTATTCACTTTTCCTGTTCACCTTTTTTTTTTTTTTAAATATAGAAGCCAATGTTGAACAACAAGAAGAAAAAGAGAAATTAAAATAAAACCATGATGTTAGAGGCCACTCCCGAGTTCGGATTATTTAATTTTCCGCCGAAAAAAAAATAATAAAAATAATAAAAATTAAAAAAAAATTGTTAAAGCTGTAAAAGATCAATAGTGAAGATTAGTGTATTAGAAATTGCATGGTGGCTCATAATGATCTTACCCAACATGATTAAGGATTACGTTACTATAAGCCAAAAGACAATAAAATAAATGTTACCCTTTTCACTGAACAAGGTCGGGTTGTCTCAGTGTCCCAGTTATTTGCCTGGTTGTCCTCTCCATCCTTCCTCCAAGGTCTTCTTTGGTTCAGTTCGATGTTAACGCGATGACCACAGTGAGATGCTGGGGTTACGTTGGTCCGCCATCTCCCAGTGGGAGCTCTGTCTTATGCCACACTGGGGACGCCCCTGGAGATGGGCGTCCCGTGCCCACGTCCCCAGCACTCCCTGCCCTTGTCCATGCGGCGTCGGTGTGTCTGAACGGCTCCAGAGCAAGAGACACCCAACCGAGGATGGTGCCCATCATCCATCCATCGGGCGCTTCCTACAGGACCACCTCTTTGCTCCCTGCTCGCTCCAAGAGCTCAGATCCCGCACTTGGTGACAAAGGGACATCTAGGATGGGACCCACGCATGGCACAGGGCCGTGGGATCATAGAATCCCCCCAAGGTTCTGCTGCATGGTGTTGCTGCCTGGCCCCAGAAGGGGGATGAAGTTTGAGATGCTCACAAGCTTTGCGCTTTGCTCCTCCAGATTAATCCTCCAGATTAAGATTTAGCCTGGAGTTGTTGCGAGGCAAAGGGCCAAGGGAGAACCTTGTAATAATCGATTCTCCTCGTAGAGTTTTGCTCCAAATTCTTCATCAGATAGGAATATAAAATATTTGTAGGTCTCTATTTGGTTAAGCTTGGTGCCTTCGCTCTGCTCCCAGCTTGGTCTGAACTCTGTTTCCTATCCCTATCACCTCCAGGTTTTATGTTCTGCTGTTTTACACGAAGAAAGGAGGAGGATGGAACTGGCTGTGGTGGGAGGGAGGAGGAATGCCTCCAGGGAGAGCAGTGGGACGGGCGTTCTGTGTCTGAACATTGAGTTCCTTTGTACTGTACATCTTTTTACTTTGGAATTTGCAATAAAGAGCTCTGTCCATCTGATTTTAACTCCTTCCGCTGTCTGCCCTGTCGTTCTGTTCCCCTCATGTTAACAGAGAGCATTCACCACCAAAAGCAACGTGCAAATTCACCCTGGTGTCCAGGCAGCTCTGGGGATGGGGAGACGCAAACTCCTTTTTCTGCCCCCAAAAGCACAAGAAGCACAGCAGCGACAAGACCTAAGTCTGGCCAGGGATGCGGTACTGGAGCAATGCACACAGAGCTGAGCATTTTGGGATTGAGGTTGGCCATTTGCACAGGGTGCCTTGAGCTGCTGCAGTGCTTTTGTCCCTGTTAAGATTTCGCAACGCCCTCCGCCCGACCAAGTGATCACCATCAGAGCAGAAGCAAAAGCTGCTCATTCCCCAAGCAGAGGGAAGAGCCCTGCAGAGACTCTATAGAACAGTGCTTGGATCCAGCGCGTCCTGAGAGAGCACCTGAGCCCAGGTGGGACGAGGAAATCCCCACTGCAACAACCACACGGAGCTCACCCCAAACTCAACAGGGCACACTCAGGCTTTTGGAGAGGTCAAACTGCACCGGTAGGAACATCCAGCTGTAACCACCGTGCGTTTGCTCCCCCTGCAAACACAAGCCCTGGGCAGCATGCAGGGCCAGCCCTCATTCCGCTCCAGAGTTAACACTGCTGCCCTTTTGCCTGGGGCTGGCAGGGACGTGGTGGACGACGTGCCGCAGTGCAGCAGATGGCAAAGCAGCGTCCGGGAACAGCGGGGCGGCCGTGCAGCTCTGACCTTCCCTTCCTGGAAGGAACAGCCCCGAGAGGAGCAGCGCTGTGCCAGGAACCCACGGTGCTGCTGCTCCAGGAAACGGCGCTCAACGAAGGGAAGGAGGCACGATGTCATTTGTAAAGCATTCTGTGGTTAACTGCTCCGCTCGTCTTTTAAAGGCGTCGTCGGTGCAACTCGGCCTCGTTTCTTCTCTAACGTTTTCCATCTTTGTGGATTGGTGCAAGGTTTCAATTCCAATGACAGCAATGCAGGTGGTGGAATCAGATCCGGAGCAAAAGAAGTTTAATTACTGCAGAGAACTTTCTAAGAAATGGGGACAAACACTCAGACACAACGTAACAGCAGCTGAACAACAACTGCTCCCAAAACAAAGCTCCAGGAGAGCAAAGGATGCTGAAATGCTCGAGTTCAGCAGGAGGGGATTCCTGTAGGGCTGGGAATGATCCCACATGAGGAAGGAACAGTTTTCCCATCCCCTTCCCAGGCATCCTGAGAGTATCGTGGCAACGGTTGCAGCAGAGAATCCCCCCACTGGGGGGAAGGGAAAGAAGAAGAGCTCGGAAATCCCATGCAGTGCTTGGGGACCACAAGTCCAGGGGATCAGAGACCCAAACAAGGCTTGAAGACACCTCTGGGGATTCAGAAACCCGACCAAGGCTTTGCAGACCCTATTGGAGGCTGGGAGACCCTAATGGGGACTTGGAGATCCAACCAAGGCCTTGTTGACCCCATCCAATGGAGAGCTCCAGGGGCTGCAATGGTGATGTGGCCAAGGGAGCTTAGCCTGGCTCCATCCCTACCCAAGGACATTCCAACACCCGGTGACAATTCACAGGAGATGCCCATTGGACATCCACCTCTGGATGCTCAAGGTGACCTAAGCCAAGGGCAACACACAGGGCTGCTCTCTGGCTCCGCTCCACAACTCTTTATTGCTTCATTTTCCCACCAGCACCTGATGGTGATGCTCCAATTCGGTCCTGCCCCCTCCTCACGAGGTGACTGAGCCCAGTGCCCAGTGACAGGAGAACACAGTGACCACAGCAACGAGGATGGAGGCGACGAACCCCCCGAGGATGCCTGAGAGCACGGGGCCCACCCAGCCCAGGGGGCTGCGGGTGTAGGGAGGGGGCGGCCGCCTCTCGAAGCGCAGATCCCCCACATCCCCCGAGCCCCTCTTGCTCCGTGCCATGCCGTACCGCTCGCCCTGCAGCAGCAGTGAGGATGTGAGATGCTGCACGCTGCGGCCGTACTCCTCCACGTTCCTGCGCAGCTCCAGGCTCCGATCCTGGTTCAGGTTTTTCCCCAACTCCCGGGCGATGTCGGGGCGTCCGATCTGGTGGAGGCTGTGGGCCAGTTTGTCCCACGATGTCACCTCTCCCTCCATTTCCAGCCACCTCCGTAGAGCCTCCGAGCAGCCCAGGCGATGGCGTGGGACGCGGGGATGAATGCTGTCCTGTGGGTTCCTCTCCGGTCCCCTCGTTTCCTTGCTGGGTCCCATCAGCTGCTCCTGGAGCTGGCGACACTCAGATGGGGACAGCAGCGCGGCGATGCGTGCCATGGTGTGATGGCCAACGTTGGCTGCCACTGCGTCCTCACAACGCCCACCCACTGCCACCAAGAGCAGGATGAGCCCCGCGGGTGCCAGCATGGCTCCGGTGCCCACTGCCATGACAGCGACCCCAGCTGACATCACAGAGCGGCACATTCCAGGGACGTGTCTCAGCCCCTTCCCAGTGCTGAGCGTCGCCTGCACTCAGCTCAGCCCCAGACCCATTGCTCCCCTCAAATTCAGCACGGGGACAGCCTGCACGGGTGCTCCATTGCCAACAGAGAACCATTTGGTCACCGCCCTCAGACGCTGAGTTTGATTTTGGGGTGTGCTGGCTTGGAGTCGGATGCAGTGATCCTTATGGATCCAGCTTGGGGTGTCCTACAGAAGGGCTGAGAACCTCGTGCTGCCTGCAAAGCACCTCAGGGCGCCTTTGCCACTTCAAGCGGCGTCCGTCCATCCGTCTGCCTGCCTGTCTGTCCGCCCGACTATCCATCCCTCCGTCTGTCTCTCCATCCACTCATCTCTCATCCATCCACCCGTCCATCCATCCATTCGTCTCACACCCATCCAGCTGTCCGTCCGTCCGTCCGTCCATCCGCCTTAACCACGAGGTGGCATTGCAGCTCCGGCAGTCACAGCCGCCTCCCATCGGTCCTCCCTATGGGAGGGATGGGCAGAGCTGAGCCCCAATTATCCCGCCAGTTAAGGGGCATGTCCCCTCCCCCAAGCTGTCCCCTATTGGTGGGATGGGGCACTCCTGGACTCCCCCAAAGCGCTCCTAGCGAGTGATGGGGGCACACTTGGACCCCCCCAGACAGCCCCAGTAATGGGACGAGGCTCATCTCCCCCTCTCCAGCAGCCCCTAATAAGGGGGTGGGTACACCTGGAACCCCCCAGCTTTCTCCTGCTCTAGGGCACACCTGGACCCCCTCCCCCCAAACCACCCCTATGAAGGGATGGGGACCCACTGCCCCTCACTGCAATGCTTTCTCCTCCTGCAGTGCCCCCCACGTCCCCCCACTGCTCCCCCAGCCACCCAGTTTGGGGCTGGAAATGATGAGATTGGGCAAAAGCTGGTGCCAAAACCACGGGATCTCCGGAGGGTTTTCTGTAATCTCTTTAATACTGTGTAATACTTTTCTTTTTAAAATACAGCATTTCTTGAGGTAGACCATTACAGCTCGAAAGCATTTCTTATTTTCAGACATCAATAAGACATGAATTAAATATTTTCATGTACAATACGTTGCAAAATGAGGTAGAAATGGTTACAGAGAGCGTACAAAGTCAAATAGTGATCATTAATAATAATAATTAAAAAAAAAAATTAAAAAAAGTCTTCAGGAACCCAGTACCACTTTTTGGAGGGGATGGGGAGGAGGCGGAGGTGCATCCCCATTAATGCCCGTTTGTGCAGGGGCTCCCGTGCACATTTCAATGGGAAAATGAGAAAAAAAATGGGGAAAAGACCCCCCAAAATTGGCTCCTTTGGCATCCTGAGCACTGCGGGGGGGGGGGGGGGGGAGCACCCCCGTGCCCCCCCAATGCTCTTCTCCTGCTCTGCGTGCGCAGACCCTGAGGTTCGGGGGGAGACCGACTCCCAAACACAGTACATAGCACTAAAAAAAAAAAAAAAATTATTATTATTAATATTATTATTATTATTTTATTATCATCATCATCATCACGCAGAAAATAAAACAAACCAACGAACGAAACGAAAGCGAAACGCGACGACCCGACCAGACGGGGCGTCCGGAAAGGAGAAAGAATGAGCCAAAAAGTGGTGCTGGGGACGGCTTCAAAACCACGTCGGGACCCCAACGCCAGGAGGGCAGCGGGAACGAAAGCAGACGACGGCACAGCAAAGCGTGAGAAGCACCCAGAATACATTCAGCTTTCACCTTCGTATCAGCTTCAAGTTCTGTTATGGGGTTTGGTTTTATTTTGTTTGGTTGGTTGTTTTTTTTTTTCCTTTCTTTTTTTTTTCCCTTTTTTTTTTTTTTTTTTTTTCCTTTAATGCTGAGGTAATTCATTTCCTGAGTAGTTAAAAAGAAAACGAAACGAAAACGCACACATACAAAAAATTTAAAAAAAATTAAAAAAAAAACAGAAAAAAAAAAACCAAAAAAAACAACCCTACATACCTTACAAAAATAAAAACGAAGTCTAGTACATTAAACAATCTACAGCATTTTACTCCAAAGCCCTGGGTTCTGTGGTCCCCCCACCTCCCCCTTCCTGTGCCGCTTCCTCCATCGCTGTGGTCAATGTTTTGGTTGGGAATAAGTGAGAAGAAGGAAAACCTCTGCACGCAGGCACGGGGACTGGTGCATCCATCCACAGAAAGCTTTCGTGGTGGCGTGTGTTCAGCTCTGCTCATTGCATCTGAGCAACGCGATCGAGCTGTGGGTGTCCACAGGAGTTGGGGTGGATGACCCTTAGGGTTCCCTCCCAGCTCAACTGATTCTATGGCTCTGTGATGGAGGTGTGGATGCTCGTGGCATGGGGGTTGCACTGGATGATCCTTAGGGGTCCCTTCCAACTCAGCCAATTCTGTGTTTCTGTGATGGAGGTGTGGATGTTCGTGGCGCGGGAGTTGCGCTGGATGACCTTCGAGGGTCTCTTCCAACTCAACAATTCTCTGGTTCTATGAACTGAGATGCGGTGGCCCCTGCACAGGAGTTGGAGCTGGGTGACCCTTCGGGTTCCCTTCCAACTCAACCAACTCTACGGCTCTGTGAGCAAGATGTGGATGCTCACTGCATGGGAGTTGCACCGGATGACCCTTCAGGTTCCCTTCCAACTCAACCAACTCTACGGTTCTATGCTCCTACGGTTCTATGATCCTGTGGTTCTACGGTCTGGAAACGGCTGCAAGGGGAGGCGGGTGAACAATAAATAGGTTATCCTGAGTTCAACGAGCGACTGCTTCAGAAAAACAAAGGACCAAAAAAGCCCAGTCCTATCAGAAACCCTAAGAAAGAGGTATGTTGGTTGTGGCCGGGTCTTCCCGGTCAGTGCCTGGACCCGTACATCTTATCCCACTCAGCAAACAAGTCCAGCTCCTTCTGCGAGGCGGCGGGGCGGACCTTGCAGAAGGCCTTCTCAAAGTCCTTGTAGGAGGTGGGTTGGATCTGGCCCGGCAAGCCATGCAGCGTGGTGGCCCCGGCGTGCTGGCAGAGCTGGATCAGCTCGCTGCCCGAGAAGCTCTCGGTGTGCTGCACCAGGGATGCCATCTCCCGCTCGCTCAGGCAGGAGCTCTGCTGAGCCAGGGCATGGTGGAGGATCTGCCTCCGGGCGATGCTGTCTGGTGGGGAGATGTAGAAACGTTTGGCAAAGCGTCGGTGGGAAGCTTCGTCCATGCTGCCGGGCCGTGAGGTGGTCCCTATGATGACCACGTTCTGCTCGGTCGAGGTAGCTACATTGTCCAGGTAGGAGAGGAGCTGCGACTTGAGGTTTCCAGCCTGGCCGCCATCCTGGGCCACCAGCAAGGATTCCACCTCCATGATGAGCACCACCGAGGGCTGCCGGCACTTGGCCACGAAAAAGACGGTCTGGAGGATCTTCTCGGCTTCGGCTTTCCAGGTGGTGAGCAGGGCAGCGGCGCTGAGCTTCAGCAGCGTGGAGCCCAGCTGGGTGGAGATGCAGCGGCTCAGGAGGGTCTTCCCAGTGCCGTGTGGCCCAAACAGGAGGATGGTTCTGGGCAGCCTGCTCGCCCCAGTGTAGGCACCGGGTCGCAGGATGGGCCACACCAGCTCCTCCTCAATGGCTGCTTTGATGGAGACCTGCCCGGCGATGTCCGTCCATTGCACGGGCGGCCCACGCTCCACGATCTTGGTGTTCACCAACTCCAACACCAGTGGGTCAACGTTTTTGGGTTGTTCCTCCACTGGTTGGCTGCTGAAGACGGGCGCTTTGGGTGGCAGCCTCAATGGGAAGGGGTGTCCCGGCTCGGCCGCCCGCTCCCCGTTGGCAAGGGGAGGGCTGAACTTCTCAAAGGACTCTGTGGGTCGCAGTGGGGCATCCCCAGCTCCGTAGGGTGGTGAGACCACGCTCTTCATCGCCTGCCCGCCATATTTACTTCCGTGCTCCTCAGCACCGCCCGCCGGCCGCTTGCTGGCACTGGGGAAGCCGTTGCCTCGGCACTCACCGTTGTCTGACATGGGGTAGGGGGACTTTGGCTGCTCGTAGCTGTATTTCCGATATCTGCCCTCGGCTTCATCCTCCCCACCGGAGATATCAAAAGCTTTCCTCTTCAAGGTGCCTGTCGCCTCGGTGCCCAAGGGCGGCACAGCCAACGAAGCCAATCCAGCGGCTTGGTAGCCATAAGTCGGCACCACAGATGGGCGAGTGGTGGGCCCGGGGGCCGGCAGCGGGGTGGGGGCCGCGATGCCTGAGGGCAGGTAGGAGGCGGAGGGATGGGGCGGGTGGATGGCTCCATAGCCCGGCTGCGTGGCGTAGCTGCCCGAGGCGTAGTTGTAGACGGGGCCGGAGGAACCATAGCCCGGCACCAGGGCGGATGAGGGGTGTGTAGGCTGCAGGAGCCCCGAGCTGTGCAGGGTGGGTGGGTGCGGAGGGGGAAGTGCTGTGCTGGGCTGGCCGCAGTAGCCAGAGGGCAAGTAGGTGCTGCCGTAGCCCGCAGGGTACTCCTGAGATGAGCCCAGCCCGCCGGAGCCGGCCGCTGTTCCGCATGAATTCCCAGCATAGATGGGATCAGCGAGGTTGGCCGACACCACCGGGGAGCCGGCGAGACCCAGCGCAGCGCTACCGGCCGGCACGGCGGGCGGCACCACGGCCTTGGCACCGGGGAGGCCATCGTGGATGGGGGTCAGTGGGTAGGCGCCGTCGGAGCCGTGAGGCACAGCCCAGGGCTCACCGTCCCCTTTCTGCCCATTAACGGGCCCGAAGGCACCATCCCCGTAGCCGCTCAGCGCCGGGCGCTCGTAGGGTGCATCCAGCACCCCCGAGTACTTCTCGGCGTACCTCTTGAGGAGGTTGGAGGCGGTGAGTGCTGAGATGTCGTCGTTGGCCCAGGCGTAGTTGAAGCGCTGGCGGGTGCTGGGGTAGAGGTCGGACTTGTGGGCTGGTGAGGAGGTGGTGGAGGAGACGTCGAGGTGCTGCTCTGGCCACTGGTTCAGGGACTGGGCATGCTCTGGTGACCAGTGCATCTTCGACAGACCTACGGGACACAGGGATCGTGGTATCATTAAGGGTGTCAAAGACCCCCAGGATCATCAAAGCCTAGCCCATCGAGCCATGTCCACTAGACCATATCCCCAAGAGCCACATCTCCAGCAGCGTGACACCAGCAAAACTGGGACAAGTGCCCTCCTGCGCTGCTCAAAACCCACCAAACCACCCTGTGCCCCGAACCGTGTTGCACCTCCTGATCCCAATCACACAGAATTGTGGAATTACAGTCGTAGAAAGGCTTGCTCTGGAAGGGACCTTCGAGATCATCTACTTCCAACCTCTGCGTCCTAAATTACACATCTTACAGCCAAAAATCCCCCCGACCACCCTTTTGCATCATCAGTGCAAACACCTTGCACCACTGATGCAGACACTCCCAGCAAGTACTTCAGAGCAATCAACCAACTCAAGCTTTGATGGTCACAACATCCAACAGAAGACAACACCCACGTCACCAAACCAACCCACCACCCAACAAAAACAACACCCAGGTCACCAAACCAACCCATCACCC